>JARFJB010001938.1:227500-562500 GCA_036346205.1 Vesta saturnalis | reverse complement strand
AAATTACGCCACTCTTAATTCAGATTAATTTAAAAAGTGCTAACCGCTTAGAAAGAGAATCCCCTACATAAAAAGCACTATTGCATCAGGGTAGAAATGATTATTTCACCTAATATTTATTTTTAAAAAAATTATAATTAAAATTACTTCATTTCTTTTAATTTCCTAAGTTAGCATCTAGGGGGCTGTTAACTTCTGTCTGACATGAAGTTTTAAACTTCTGTTTGACATAGATTAGTGGTTTTGTTTTTACAATGTTGCCTATTTTCATGATGAACTTATTATAAGAGAGGATGCCTAATTATCCTAAAAAATTTTTTAAAGTTATTTCATTTCTTTTAATTTCCATGTTGTAGGTTGGAAGGTCGTGTGGTGTTCCACACCTGACATTTTTTCGTAAGCGAAAAAATATGACACAAAGTTAAAAGTGACAAAGCAATGTTTGAGATGTGAACATTTCTAGAAAACAATACGTATTACCAAAATAGTTTGTGGTTAGTAGGTAGTTAAGATACAATATTTATACTCGCCACTGGTTACAAAGTTGAATTCAATTAGTGAAGTCTAGCTAAAACTGGTGACTTTAATGAGTAGCTGTACTATTCCTAGATTATAGTACCTGATAGACATTCCAAATTAGTTCAGCTCATTCTTGGAAACCTATTTTATGATATTAATAATGTAATGATCCTAAATTTCATCACCTATTAATTATCCAATCCTAGCACAGAAATTCCTATGAAAACTTCTTTCCTATTTATTTCCTTAAACTGAATGTAGTATTGTTCATAAATCCTATCAGTTTCCCAGTACCTTTCCCTCTCCTAGTAAATCTCCTATAAATATCCGCGCTCACCTTCACTCATTCTATTCTATTTCAATTCGAATTTGATTCAACCTGACCTAGAAATTCTAACCAGTAAAATTACCTGCCTGCTTATTCTAACCTGCTTGTCATTAATTCCATTCTAACCTGTCTGACATATTTCCAGAAACGTAGGTAGCTTTTTGCACTTTCTCGGTGTTTGTACCACGAGGAGTAGTAAGTAGTTACCCAGTAACGTGGTTCTACTATTGGTGGCTTCGGCCCCAAAAAGTAAAGCTACTTTACGAAGCCCCTTTCTTGTCTAACCCTAGTATCCGAGAAACAATCTCAAATCTGCCTTATTGGTATACGTACCTCGGAGGATAGATAAAGATTGTTAATAGTATTGATTTATTAATGGTGGTTTCGACCCCAATTATAAGGTAATCCTCTACTTTGATATCCCCTATTACCCTCGTATAAACCTGATCCATATCTAACATCTGTTCGGTGTTACTACCACGAGGGGTGTATAGAAATCATTAGATATCCATTTAATCCAGATTCTCAATCTAATACTCATACCGTTACCAAATTAGTATAAATGATATCACTATAATCTTCCCTATTACCCTTGTATAAACCTGATCCCTATCTAACATCTGTTCGGTGTTATTACCACGAAGGGTGTATAGAAATTATTAGATATCGATTCAATCCAGATTCTCAATCAAATAATCATACCGTTACCAGCTTAGCATAAATCATATCCCTATAATTTTCCCTATTACCCTTGTATAAACCTGATCCCTATCTAACATCTGTTCGGTGTTACTACCACGAGGGGTGTATAGAAATCATTAGATATCCATTTAATCCAGATTCTCAATCTAATACTCATACCGTTACCAAATTAGTATAAATGGTATCTCTATAATCTTCCCTATTACCCTTGTATAAACCTGATCCCTATATAACATCTGTTCGTTGTTATTACCACGAAGGGTGTATAGAAATTATTAGATATCCATTCAATCCAGATTCTCAATCTAATAATCATACCGTTACCAGCTTAGCATAAAACAGATCCCTATAATTTTCCCTATTACCCTTGTATAAACCTGATCCCTATCTATCATCCGTTCGGTGTTACTACCAGGAGGGGTGTATAGAAATCATTAGATATCCATTTAATCCAGATTCTCAATCTAATACTCACACCGTTACCAGCTTAGCATAAATCATATCCCTATAATTTTCCCTATTACCCCTGTATAAACCTGATCCCTATCTAACATATGTTCAGTGTTACTACCACGAGGGGTGTACAGAAATCATTAGATGTCCATTTAATCCAGATTCTCAATCTAATACTCATACCGTTACCACATTAGTATAAATGATATCCCTATAATCTGCCCTATAACCCTTGTATAAACCTGATCCCTATCTAACATCTATTCGGTGTTACTACTACGAGGGGTGTATAGAAATCATTAGATATCCATTTAATCCAGATTCTCAATGTAATACTCATACCGTTACCAGCTTAGCATAAATCATATCCCTATAATTTTCCCTATTACCCTTGTATAAACCTGATCCCTATCTAACATCTGTTCGGTGTTACTACCACGAGGGGTGTATAGAAATCATTAGATATCCATTTAATCCAGATTCTCAATCTAATACTCATACCGTTACCAAATTAGTATAAATGATATCCCTATAATCTTCCCTATTACCCTTGTATAAACCTGATCCCTATCTAACATCTGTTCGGTGTTACTACCATGAAGGGTGTATAGAAATCATTAGATATCCATTTAATCCGGATTCTCAACATAATTCTTACACAGTCACCAGACACTTATTCGAATACCACTTACCCCTATATCCTCTCTCTGTTACACACCCTCTTGAACTCTTGTCCGAACTCCTACCACCTGATATCGAAACCAAATTATCCACTTACATAGTCCTGTAATTTCAAGATAACACCCCAGGATAAACTTCACAATAATTCTATTTAGTCTAACCCCAGTACTAATTATTAAACATTTCACATGATTTACACTTTATATTAAAATTTCTCCCTTTAGTTATCCGATTAATCATAATACACCAGAACAGTTAAATAAATCACATTGTATTATACATAGTTCACTTAGTACAATTGTGTGCAACCTATTTTAATAATATCCATTAAAAATCAAGTCACATTCCAAACACCCAAATTCTACAACACTAACAAACAACTTATTATAACAATTACAAATGTTAGTGTAGGTCAAGGGTTATCCTAACCTGTTTAAGTACCGCAACTTTCCCATCAATGTCATACAATTATATTTAATTGGTTAAACCTCTAACTCACACAGATTTCACCCCTGTAATTGTAATCACCCACAAATTCATTATCGCAAAGAAACATAATAGAATCACTGTCTTACCTGATTGAAGTTGTTATTTCACTTTCATAAAAACCACTCGGTCCATTTATCTTCACACCCCCAGTAACCCGACCGAAAGTTATAATTGTTAATTAATTATTATCGAACTTACTAAAAGAAATCCCAGGAAGAATAACAAACACCTGTTTAATGACATTTGTTACAGCTTGCGACCAAACCCGAAGCCAGATCCCGACGCCTAACTTAAACTACCGAACTGAGTTTAATTACAGTTTATAAACCAGAACAATTATTTCTTTTTTTTTTGTGTTTAAAAGTATTATATTTTTGTTTTAATTCACAAATTATATTCTTAGTACATTGTGTTACTTGATTCTAAATCCAGGTAACCCAACATACATTGAAGTGTTGAAAATTGCAAACTGAACCTCCCCTGTGATCCTGAGCTTGCAAAGCAGGGCAATTAATAAAACAATTATCGTTCACTCGTTTAGGGTGTTACAATAGTATTAATTAGGATTAAGCCGCTCTGTCAAATTTTTCTGAATATTTTTTTTCTTCGTTTTTAAATAAATTAAAGTTTCTTAATTATCGAGCACATAATGACATTAAACATATTGCGAAAAAATGCACTTTGTGTTGCACATATAGTCGATTTCTTTAAATTTTTTTAAATATGGATTCGAATAAGTTGAATTGTGAAGATTTATTTACTATAAATCTTTTACGCGGGCTGTTTTGTACTAATAATTCTTTTTTAATAAAATCGTGCATTTCTACAGCTGTAAAAATGAAAATGTTAATTTTTAATTAAAAGTTCCTAAATGAAAACCTAAGTTAGTTCTAAGCAAATAAGAGCGTTAAAGCACATGATTCGATGAATTAAACAAACACAAACTAAAGTTTAAGCTTTCTTTGTATTAAGAAAAGCAATAAGATAAAGTTCGATAAAGAAATTTAAACAAGCGTAAAGTATATTTCTTGTTCAATCACCGTTTCAATTAAGATTGGGTAATAATGAAAAAAGTATATAGGTATGACCCGTATTTGCGAATTTACCTAAAAATTTATGAAATTAGGATATAAATGCACATACAGCAATAACGTTGGAGACGTGATATTTCATTGCGTGTGCTTGACAAAGGGTCAACCTAGGGTTTAAAGCAAAGTAGTTTGCAACTTTATTCCCTTGTAACACAATTTTGTGCGGCAAAAGTACGCGACTTATTAATTAATATTATGGGTTATTTGAAAAACTTTATAGACGCTAGTCGTATTCATTATTAGCCCTTATGTTTTAGTAGCGCAGCAAACTATGTCCTTCGGGACAGTTTGTTGACATTTTTCTTCGCTATGATACTTCTCGGGTTTTTTCCAATTATGGTGGATATTTAACTTTGATGTTAAACATTGCGGATATTTGATATGTGAATTTCTACGACAAAACTATATTTGAGTTTTAGTTTCGTACAGAACATTAAAAACTTCTCACTCACTTCGAGATAGATTTTAACCCTTTTATAGGTAAGATTATATAATCCTTGCTAAATTTCCTTTTTTAATCATTCCCTTATTATAAGAAAGGATCTAAATCACCAAAACTCTCCATGTGTTGCTGTAATTGTTTTCTTACTGGATTTATTTGGAGAGTATCTTGTTATTTAGCCTCAAGCGCAAATTTTTATAATAAATTAACGCTGTGTAATATCTTTTATTAGTCTATGTTTAAGAGGTCATTAACCAAATGTACAGTTATTGAATCATGTTCAGTCTATTTGTGATGATCAAGGCTTTTTGAAACAAGCTCTCTATAATTTGATGCAGAAGCTGGAGGATTTCAGTATCAAAGGGGCTTTAGGATTTATGACAAGAAAATCTGCGATGGGCGGGATAGAGTTAACGGAATGATCACAGTGACGTTTATAAAATTCGTCTTTGCAGGGGTTGATATACTTGGGTGCGACTTTATTTAGATAGAGAGAAACAAGTGAACTTATCTGTATTCACTCCCTTTGTCCACTTGAAACTATAATATTCGAAACACAAGAAAATAATTCAGTATGCTGTGGCTACTTGCACATATTCAACATTGTAATCAATCAAGACCTGTGAGCTGGTTTAACTTAAATAAACAATACGGTTCACGTAAGGTGTTAAAAATTCACACCCCCTTGCATTTCAATTTGTGTACCGGGTATGCGTCGCACATCTAAGGATTATATCTCCACACAAAAAACACAAGAAAAGCAAACAAAACCTGTGGTGTCTTATAAAATCTTAGTGATATAAATGTTCAATAAATGCACAAACCCCGCCAAGGTGGCGAAATTCAATTCTGAAATCTAATTATTAATTTTGAATTTACACAGCTTAAACATTTACTCTTTCTATTCTTAGAAGCGACAATAGAAGAAAAGTTAATTTTAATTATTTCATAATTTGAAATCAATATAATAAAATCGCCGCTCTCAGTTAAAAATTTAAAATTTTCCTGAAATTTGAAATGTAACTGTCCACAAACTCAAGCTCAAAAATGTAGTAAAAGCGTAATGAATGACAACCAAACTACATTTTTCCTTAATTTCATTAGCCGTGATTTATTTTACAACTGTTTCAGCTCCAGGATACCACAAAGCTGATGATTGCTGCCGTAAGACAACCGCCAGATGCTTAGCATTCTGTCCTTTCTCAAGGGTATAATTCACCTCGAAACCGCCCTCAAGTTGGATATTAGCTCCATAGAGTTTTTCTTTTAAAAATGTACGCCACTTTTAATTTCGTACGTAATCGTTGCCGTCGCTAAAGGAACCTCTAACGCTTTTCGTTAGTTACACTTTCCTCTAACAGTAACTAAAACCCGCCTCTTGTTTCCTTGCCCAATTCGGTTCTTAATTTTAAAGCACAATAACCTGTTCCCTAATATCACTTATATCTGCTCACGAATTTCTATGCCAACAATATCGGTACTCAGAGGGTGAATTCTTTAACCTCGACAATTAGTATTATGATTTAAACCACTAGTCAAAAACCGCGTCTGCGAATTTGGGCGAACTGTTACTCCTTACTTAAACATGCTACATTTTATTTCAGCATTTCCAAAAACATGTATCTTTATCTTACCACACCAATTCGAAACACGGGACGTGAATCTTCTTACGACTTTATTGCGCAGTAGCTACAGATCAAAAACCCTCTTCCGCCTCAAACCTGCGATTATAAACCTCAGCGGTTTTAGAAATACCATTTCCTAATAATTTAGAAAAAGTATAACCGTCTCACTTGAACCAAAACGTACCAACAAGAACCTAAGAAGACTACTCGTTAACGCGGATTGTGCTTCTTTACACATGGCACCTTGGGAGTTGAAAATTTTATCCCTTATGTAGTTTCTAACGTTTCTTCCAATCTGATTAATTATGAGTGATTGATTAGGTAGCAACTCATCGAGCGTTCCTATTTACTGCATGGAGCACCCGTACTCAGCGCTGTTGTAATGTGGATTATATACACAAACCTTCCTCATAAATAGATTTATGAGGAAGGCTTCGTGTAGCTAATCTATATACTTTGAATCTTCGCCTTCATTTTGAGAACTACTATATCAAATATGGAGAAACCTGTCGTTTCAGTTCTCGCCTTCTATGTTCCCCCTGCTCTCACGATTCGTTTTACCACTACTTATTTGACCCTCCCTGATTCTTTCATATGTGTACCCCATATCTTGTCGTTTTCCCTATCACCATATGAGAGGCGCCCGGTGGGGAGTAGTATCCCCAAACAGATGTGCTATCAAAGCTGATGGTATTAAATTTCCTGGTTCCAACTGCATCTAACTCAAGTGTTTTGTCCACTGATCATGCTTTTTGTACCGCTAACTTAAACTAAAGTTCTATATGGTGCAAGGTAGTCAGTTTGATTATTTACTGTAAACATTCATTAAGTCACATAAATTTGTTATTTTTAATTTTGGTTACTTTTACATAAAATAAAAGTTACTAAAAATGTTCTATAGTTTCATTTTTCCCAACTTCTCCTCATTTTCTGTGGATATGAACTTTCTATTCTTCCTATAACCTTTGCTATGGAAACATTATTTTTGAGACCATGTCCTTGAGTATAACGGGTAGAGTTGTTAACAGACTAAAATATTTGGTTAGTTTATTTCAAAAAGCAGCACTAACATTAACATAAAGTTGAACCAATTTTTAATGAAATTTGATGTACGTATAGGGTATTGGGTACTTTTGTACTTTTTATCTGAGAAAACTGGGGGGGGGGGGGGCAATAAATGAATTTGAAAGCGGCTAAATCGGTTTTTTTATATTGAAATATGGGAGGAAAAGGAAATCATTATAGACCGCAGCAAAGCGCACCAGGTCAGATAGTCTATTATGGTACGCTTAGATTTCGATGAGACACTGCTGGGGAATTTTGTCATTACAACAAAATATCAAATGAGACGTGAGATATTGAAGTATTTTTGAATACTATTATTTTATGTTTTGGAATCCTACATTATTCTTATGTATACAACTTACATCATCTTTTATTTTTATCTACGTTTGGAAGACACAAGTACTATATGAAAATTTATACTTTCACGACTATTAAACGGAATTAAAATACGAGGCGCGTCCACAAAGTAAGTTTCCCTGAGGCCGTTTACAGAAACAAGACACAATTTCATGATAATATTTATTGCACAGATACAGCAAGTGTTCGAGCTATTTTTCAACATAATGGCACCGAAATTGAGACATTTGTATTCCTGTGTCATGAAGTCTGCCGCCTGGGATAGGAGCCACTGTGGAGTACGCCCAGTCTGTCCCAGAATACCGTGCACATCACTTTCCTCGCGGACAACGTCTCCTTGAATTTCGTCTTACAGGGAGAACCACTCTCACTGCTGTTTCTGGGGGTAATGTGTGCAATCCAAGCCCCATCACGTGTGATGATCCGGTAGAGAAACTCGTCACTGTCGTCATGGCAATGCTGCAGACATGTCAATTCTGACTCCATGTTTTGTGTTCTGGGGTCATTTGCACCCACCTGGCGCACAATTTCCTCAACAACAGGTTCTCCGTGAGAATTTTGTGCAACAAGGAGCGGGAAATCTGCGGGACATTACTGCTGAGTTCCATAATTGTTAAGCAACGATTCTCCATAATGCGTTCCCGCTCAAGCTCCACCAGGTCGTCTATAATGATGGATGGCCGCCCCCTGCACTGTTCATCATGCACATTATGTCGACCTGCTGAAAATTGTCTGCACCAGCGATGCACCATATGATTGCTCATGACGTTAGGCCCATAGACCCGGCACAGCTGACGATGAATTTTGATCGGCGCTATGCTCTGTGCATTCCAAAACTTTATCACTGACCGCACTTCACAGTCGGTAGGAACTGGAATAAAATCCTCCATCTACAACAGCTGCAACAGCGTTACTGTGGGAATGCGGAAAATTCCGTTAGTACGTGTGCTATGCTATGTCATTGCTCTATCACGTACGCGCAGTCGCTTCGCGCAATATAAAGTTTGCTGCCTGTGAGATGAGTGGAAAACTTACTTGTGGACGCGTCTTGTACCTATGTTTTGGATTTTTTGAATCCTGTATTTTTCTATTTATATTTTATATAAGTGTAAACGTTTCGATAACAATTAGAATTATCGTCCTCAATAAATGGCAATATCTTTAAGAATTGGTTGAGGTATTAAAACAAATTTATGAAATATGAAAAATATGAAAACGCAAGTATAAGGCTCATTTTAATGTAATAGTTTGATGAACCTATAAAGCCAACTACGGAATCTAATTTTACTAAGGAATAATTAGATCCGTAATAAATTAAACATTATTAGACTGCCTTGAAGGTGACAGATCAGAATTCACTATCCCCCATCTTAAAATAAAACAATCGTAATCTGTGTTTAATCCAGAAATTATGTTACCTCAGATACTATTATCACTAACATACAGTGCGTACCAAATGTATGGAACCGGTCTTGTTATTTCAAAATGTTCAAGATAAATCGATAAAATTTATTAAGCATGCCGTTTGCAACGCCTCCTATTGTTTCCACAGTTTTGTTATTTTTTTAACTGATAAGGACGGGAGCTGCAGAGCCAACTTGATTTTTTTATAGAAAAGCGGGTCAAATCGCATACCATTTGAAAGGTATTTTGAAGTAAAATTCAGTGACATGTCCGCTTGCGATAGTTATCTCTATAGATAACTTTGCTATTGTAAATTAAATATTGGAAGTAGGTATTAACTGGATAACTGAAGATGAGTTAGCATGGGGAACAATGAATTCTTTGTGGTGTTTAATAAAACATCAGATTGTTGAAACCGTATTTTAAGTTTATGAAGTTCATCTAGTATAAGAATAATTTATAAGCGATGCTCAAACTGTTCCCCATTCGCCCCTTGGCAGTAATAAATTCGATTAGAAAATCCTTCAACTGAATTCAAAACGATCTCGCGAGGAATATTTGCTGTTTCTTCTACAATTCGTTGCACTAGTTCATTCAAGTTATTTAGTTTATCGAGGTAAATACGACTCTTGATGTAACACCACAAGAAAAAATCTAGTGAGGTTGTCAGGTGATAGCGGTGGCCACTCAATAGGTCCTCGACGTCCAATCCACTTTTAAGCTTTTGACTTTCGTTAAACAACATAAACTAACCATTGTTTTCAACGTTCACTAAATCTTCAGTTATCGAGTCAATACCTACTCCCAATCTTTAATTTACAGTAGCGAAGTTATCTTTAGAGATAACTATGGCAAGCGGCGTATCGCTGAATTCTACTTGAAAAGCCTTTCAAACGGTACGCGTTTTGACCCCCTTTCCTATTTAAAAGAATCAAGCTGGCTATGCAGCTAGCGACCTTGTCCGTTAAAAAAATAACAAAATCTGGAAATAATAAAAGGATTTGTAAACAGCATGCATATTAAATTTTATAGATTTTGCTTGAATGGTTTGAAATAACAAGACCGGTTCCATACATTTGGTACGCATGGTATTAAAATGTTTAAAAACACGATTCACCTAAATAATGACTAATAAAGTGATAAACAATTACTGAAAATAAGGTTTATATTGTATGTTCAATTTTATCAACAAAGTGAAACAATAACATTGTTTATACCGACAAAGAAATCTAAATGTCAAGCCAACCGTCACAAACAGCCAAAAACAGCAAAAAAGATTTACTATAGTGAACCTTTGTGATCTTTCGTATAACTTTACACATAAAGAGAAACACACCAATGAAATCTAGCAAAGCACTATTAATTGGTAACACATACAAGGACCTTTCCTTTAAATTAAGATTCACAATACAGTTGTTGGGGAAGGTTCACTACAATTCAAATATTAAAAAAATGAGATGTATGGTTAGCCCTATAAATTAAGTTTTCAATATCAATCTAAATGTGTATTAACTACCGCAATAAAGCAACAAAAAAAAAGTGTTTTCCCTATTAAGCCTTATTTTGGTATCACACCGCGCACGCACACACGCACACGCACACGCACACGCACACGCACACGCACACGCACACGCACACGCACACGCACACGCACACTCACACGCACACGCACACGCACACGCACACGCACACACACACGCCCCCCCTTTCCATAAGAACAAAAATTTCAAAATGTCGCCTAGCTGCCATTTTAGTCGTTCTGCAGTCATTTCTACCTCAAAAAATAGTTTTTTACTTTTATAATAACACACCAAATTGCACGATAAAAGCTGTTACCGTTCAAAAGTTAAAGGGGGGGTCCTCACTGTAGATACAGGGAAATCTCACATGTAGTAATACGAGTAAATACAGTTTAATAAAGGTATGAAAACCTTTTTGTGCTTCCGTACGGCAACATTAGTTTTTGCATCGCCAGAATAGTCCAGAACCTCATTGTTTCTGGCCAAGGCCGTCAAAACGTAAACTTTTTTAGATTATCGCCACTGATTTTTTATACATGAACATTCTCTGATAGCTGATATACACATTATAGCCGTTTGACACGTAGATGTTCAATGCTGGCAACATAACCTAAAATACGATGATATCACCAAACAAAAAAAATTTAAAAAAAAACAGAATAAAAATTTCATTGAAATTTGGTGAGATTAGTAGCGTACCCATCTATTTATTATTTATGAAGGTATTCGCATATTTTTAAGGTTTCTATTTGAGTTATACTCTTGAGTGCACCTTACGTTAGTGCATTCAATTAATTGTATACAAGTTAAGTACTTCATTTTCAGAATTATCCGTAGCGGCATTTAGTTTACTAAAATTTAAAAATAAAGAAGCTATAAATTTGATTGCTTCTTAATTTTCCTAAATTGTTTACAATCGTAGGTTATAACATTGCTACCTTTTAGTCCCAACAGTGTCTATCACTTACTTAAATGAATAACTTATTAACAATATTACATAGAAGGAATAGACTATATTTGGAAATCAACTCTACTGGTAAGTTATACAAGGCTAGACTAGCTACATATGTATATAGTATGCATATACACTGCGCATCTAGCAGATATTCGTAATGGGAAGGGCTTAAAATCTTTAAAAAGTGCCTTTAATGACACAAAACATTTCCAATTATACCTAAATGATGTAACATTATAGTATTCTGTACATAAATCAGACTTAATGCATCCTTTTAGATAGTAGTTATTTGTGTAACAAGTGCAGAAAATGAGTGTTTATTACAAGCGAATTACGTATGTCCAATAAGGCCATTAGCCCTTCTACAAAAAGAAAAAATGAACAGTTTTACTAAGTGGCCCTAACTATTGGCAAATAAATATCCTTTAATGTTCAAGTTAAATTATGATTAGTTATTTTTAACGGGTTTTGCTGGATATTAGATTTAAAATCTTCATCATTACAGTGATTCATATTTTAAAAATATTTCTCATTGTAAGTTGTAAAACTCTTTTACGACGGCAATTTTCTTTATTAACTTAAACTGACAAACCAGAATAACTCTTCCGTATTCGTATCCGACTTATGGTTAAAGGAAAACCGAAATATAGCAATACAGTGCGCTTGGAATAACCATCGTACACTCGATCGTAACAATTTTGTAATAGCATATTAAAAAACAATTTCATAAGACCAGTCTTCAAGATCTTTTGAAACACGTGTTTTGTAATTTTGCCCTTTTTACTTTAGTTGATTTAGGGATTGTTGTGGCGCTTAGTAATGTCTTAATTTTAAAAGTGAAAATAGTCGTCTTTTGTTTTATCCAAATTCTGTCACAAAACACGAAAATGGAAGATAATTAGGATAATTGGGCCCCTAAACACGTGAAATTGACAAAAATACGGTCGCGCATTTGCTCACAACAAAGTTCTCCACTGGATGCATCCTGCTTTTGACAGATTTTGTAAGAGTAACGCATGACATAATTCCAAATCAAGCTTAGCCAACATAAAAATATGAATGCTTGTAATTTGACTTAAATTCCACACTCAATCGTAACAATTTCGTAAAAAGTTTTAATGTAATGAAAAATTTTAATTATTACCTAATTACGTTTTAACTAATTAAACAGTACCACTTCAAAAACGTCAAAGACGTAATAAGCTAAAATATTCGCATCCGTTCCAATTTAGTTCCATTGTCAATTTTACCGATGTGTCTATATTTCCATTTGCAATGTTGCACCTTTTATTTTCCTTCCCACCAGGGCTCGTCTACTCGTCTACTCTTGTTCCGAGGACACTGCAAATATTCTGGCTTATGCTGGTTGGTTTCACATTCCGTCTGTATTGTTGCGTCCCTGTAGCATATCACACAGGTCTCATTTGTAAATAGAAAATCCGAATATGTGCAGTCCTTTGTTGGAAGCGCATCGCAATTGCAAAAAACGTACATAGCGGTTTCGGGTTCTTCGCTGCAGAATCTCCAGGTGAGGTCTCTTCTTGGTTTCCTTATCCTCTCAAAGTGTACTCTAACAGCAGCGTGCCCTGTTAACGCTTCCATTAGAGCTCTATGATTCTGTCTACTTAACCTTAGCTAGTTCTGAAGCTCTCATTTGAGCAAGAACTCACTATGATAACCATGCTGTGTGTTAATCCTGTTCAATTAATCAATGTTTGGTGTATCTACGAGTTGCTCCTAGAACATGTTCTGGCCCGTAGAACGATTTTAGTGCCTCCTGTCTTGAGAGTTCTTTGTTACCTATGGTTACCCAATGGAACCCATTGGAACATGACGTTGTTGTGTCGGACCAGGTCATTCAGTCCTTTCTTGCATTCCAAGACCAGTTGTTATGACGCCTTATGGCTCGATAGAGCTTTTAAGATTGCAGGGCTGTATAAAATGCACATTATAGTACCGCGCATATCTCGGTTTGAAATACTTTAATAAATCTTTAATCGTGTACAAATCCTAAAGTTCTATACGCATAATTCTACACCCAGGGCTACAAATTTTAGTTATTTAACAGTTTGGGTAATAAATAGAAGATTTGGTGCCCTTTGCTCAGTCGTAGATTAAATTGGGCCAAGTTCTTAAAATTATCGATTTGCCTTATTAACCAAAAAATATTGTGCCTAGATATGTTCGCTTTAAAATCGAGGTTGCTTCTTCCTGAAAATAGTTATTAAATACTCGGATGCCAACTTGTTTTTAAATATGGAATAAACAAGTAAACCGTTACACAAAAAAAGCTGAAAGAAAATTTGGACAATAACAAGTTTATTACACAACCTATAATTAATTATAAACAGAAATACTTAATGCTAGGGATAGTAAGGTTAAAAAAAACTAATGAATAATTATCAATGCTGTGAGTAATTAATGGAGTCAGAATACCTTATTATTGGACACACTGTAGTAACTAAAATGGATGCATATGCTGAGTCAGCGTTTTGGAAAATTGATGCGTAAACTACTTCATGTTGAAATAAATCTGGACCTGTATGATTTGTAATTCCCACATGAATAAGTTCTTGATTAATCGTACTAATACCGTAAATTGGATTAACAGTAAAATAATTAATTGTGTAGATGTATATAACGTGTGAAAAGTATCGCTAAAGGGAAAATTACTAAAAAAAGTGCCTGAAAAAAGCAAACGTCTCAAACTTTAATTTAATGGTTACTTACCATACAATTATATGGCACTTTATAAAAAAATAACAAAGAAACAATGGATGGTTCATCCACCTTCCTAATTCAACCAAAAACGACGCTAGGCCTTTGTGCATGAACAGTGAATCTAATGTTCAAACACAATGCGTACCAGTGCTAACTAAAAAAATTGAATGCATGTTTTTATGCAACTAGATATTCAACACATGCTGCACGAAATGCACGTTAAGTTGCCTAAATAAACGCAAGCTCTACTCTAAGAAGTTCGGTCTCCGAGAACGTCTAGAAGGTGTCTTCCTTCTCATGATTTGTACTTAGCAGCCCCCAGTGCCCTGTGTTAAGCCCAAGGTTCTGATTTTCAAGACGGGTCCTAAGTCTTCATCGTCCGGAAGCCAAACTCAAAGCCAAAATCAAATTAGTGAGGTATGGACCTCCCCGCAGGAGTGTGATCAATTAGCTCTTCTAACTTGCTTATGAACAGTTCCGATTACCCTTACTTAACAATTTTTTTCCGGATGACGTCTGTTGACCATCGGCATCCTTAGTCGTTTGGCTGCTGCATTATATGAGAGTCTGCATTATCTGGATCCTTTAGCTTGCCCGTTCGTTGTAGGTGTGGACTCGTCCGATGGAGCTCGCTTGGAGCTCTCCCTTTTTTTTATCACATCTTCATTCTTAGGAGACTACTTAACGGTTGGCTCGGATTTAGTGCCCGCTTTCTCCTTCTCAGCTCTTTTCAGTTTGCGCATTTGGTAGATTTTTGGTCTGCATTCTAAAGCAATCATGCTTGCTCTTGGCACATCAGGTGATGTTCCATCAGGTGGATCTGATCTCCCTGTCTAAAGTGTGTCTGAAGGCCGCCAAGAAGAGTTTTCCTTTTCCAAAGATTTTCCTATAAATGTGTGGTTTGCCATATTGTTTCCGAGTATGAAGGAAAAAAGGTCACCACTGTAGGAACCTCCTGCGCGAGGCAAAAAGGGTGACTATATACACCTGTCGCCCGGAGGTGGCTGATAATACACAGGCATGCATCCTTCGGTGCGATCCACTACACACTATGATTTCAGGATTTTTATTGGGGTCACCCCCGACCGCTACCTGTACGACCTTCCCTAGCCACGATCTGATAGAGTCTCTGAAATACAGCTTGCAGCTTTCGTATTAGGAGACGGCTAGCGGTCAGCCGTCCCCAGCTGGAACATGCTTCCCTGGTCACACCCGTGTACACTTTTGACGCGCACGTCCTGGAACGATTGGTAGAAAAGATAGGTCTCTCAGATTTTGCTGGGAGCCTGAAAAAATTAGAGTCATAGCCAGGAGACTCCGACAGAAAAGAGTTAAAGTAAGGGAAGCCACTAAAGGCTAGTATGATGTAAGTGATCTTCGATCTAGGAAAATGCAAGGTTGTCAAATCCTGTCCTCGCTAGTTGCGAGGCCTCACGTGAACTGGTTCGCGACATCGTGTTCACGGTGCTAAAAGTTACCGTTTGAGGTCAAGAGCTCATATTTTGGTGTTGATCTTGCGTCACTACGGTTTTTTGCAACGTTATTCCCATATCTGTTACCTTAGGGTCTTGTCCCTAAGGTAGCGTAGCGCTCAATAAAATTTTCATTGCACTGGTGCACTAAACGATAACTTATTACACTAAAAATCATAAAAACTGCTCGTTTTTTTTAATGAACCTAGAAAAAATAATTCAATCTGTACTTCATGTTTATGATACACATGGATATAAAATTCATGTATACTATTTGGGCATATACACACGCGATAAGGTTTTTCAATTCAGAATTAACAAATAAATCAATTTAGTAACAGGAACATAGCAAAACGTGTAGAAGGAAGAAATGTATAACACATAATTCTTTACTAGAAAATTAAGTTCAATTTGGAAATTAATTAAATGTTTAGGATAATCACCGTTTAAATTGTATGTTGTATGTAGAGTAATTTAAATTGTAGAAATGATAATTGATCAAAATATTCAAAAAATAATAAATTAGGTAATTCTGTTGTTTTGAAGTATTCAAACTGTTGAGAGTGTAACATTATGCAGAGTTATCATAAAAGAATTGTTTGGTTTTAGTAATTCAGCAGAGGGCAGGGAAATTGTGTGATGTTGTATTGGTATCCCTGATAGCCTTAAACCAAAAAGTTTGCATTGGAGTAACCTCAACTTTATTGTTATTATTGTTATGTGCGTTTAGAGCCTCACTATGTTTTCTGGTAAAGAAAAAGCAAAGCGTGTCTTGCTACTGGCTCAACTGAAGTCCGTAAATTCATTTCAACGTGCATTTTGGCGAGAATACGGAAGAGATCCACTACATGAAAATAAGGCACGACGTTGGTTCACACAATTAGAAGAAACTGGATGAGTTATCAAGAAGAAATCAACTGGAACACCACGAGTATCAGACTAAACGGTTGAACTAATCAGACAATCTGTAATCAGAAGTCATAAGAACTCCATCCCTCGTTGAATCCTCTGGTTAGGTATTTCGAAAACAACAATTCACAAAGTCTTACAAAAGGACTGAAATTACACGCATACAAAATCCAGCTGTTGCAGGAATTGAAACCGATGATCGTGTAAAACGTTTCAATTTCGCTGTTGAAATGTTACACAAAGTTACTGAACACGAATCATTTTTAGATCATATAATTTTTTCAGACATTCCATGGGTGTGTGACACAATTCGAGAATATGGGGATCTATCCACATGTAATTTTTGAGAAACAACGCGACTCCCATAAAGTTAATGTTTGGTATGGTGTGATGAAAAATGCGGTAAAAGGGCCTGTCTTTTTTGCTGAAAGGATAATTAACCCATTAACGCCCAAATTATTCTTCTTTGATTTAAGTTTGTTATCTCGACGTATTTTGTCAATTAGACTATCTTAAACATAGAAATCGCATTTTCCCATTTGTTCTCACAGGAGAGGGTGTCTTCAATTGAGGATATTGTACAGATTCGAACATAAAACTATGAATTGACCATAGAATAATAAATTGAATTATAACAGTAATTTAAAAAAATTAAACCGGTAATGTGATTTTATTTGCTTTTAACCCGGCAGCAACCATGTACACTTTTATAACAAAGTCATCACGTGGGGTGCTCATAGCACCCCTGCGAAGACAATAGTTTTCACTTTGTTTATTCTCATTTTAATGTCACTAAGGAATTTAAATAAATACATGAATATTACTTGTAACAAAAAATTTTACAAATTTCGATTCTCAGTAATTAAATATATATTGAAAAATACAAATTAAAAAAACGGAAAAAAAGGGGGGTCTGCTAGAATTTTAATACATAAAAGTAGAAGAATGTGCGAAATATGCCATAAACTTGCAACGTTTTGACAAATACTGAAGGTGTAGATTACTTAAGGAAGGTAACATAGCACTCAGCAGTACAGTCAACCACAGAAACACAATAATGTCTGATTGTTCCTAAATGGGGGTACACTAACACCCCATTTGGCTAGTCTCGGGTTAAACGATTGTAAAAATAATAAAATAGATGTTTTGTACACATACTGTAATAAAAATGGTATAATGGAAAACAATGAACACAAAGCATTTGCCGCAATATGTTGTCCATCCCTCTTCATGTAAAATGTTTTTCCATCATACCTCAAATCAACCAAAAATGATCGCGATGGTAATTTCGCAGATGGACGTCTTTTTGAGATCTATTGCCAGCTACAATTTTCAGATAGACTTTTAATATGTGACCACGGAAATATTTTATAGAAAAAATTTTTTCTTGTGATCTGTGCAGCACATATGCGTTTACCAGAGCCATGTCTACGTAACGACTAAAAAGGCACAAATACCATTTGTATCTCGAATGCTTATATGATGTGTTTCAAGTAACCAGTCTTGATGGTGGACACCGCCCATATTTTTCTTGTAATTACTAAACACCAATGGCTGTGATAACGTTACTTTCTCTTTTTTCATAGAACTCCATCTTGGTACTGACGACAGTGGTTCAATGGTATCGAAGTTGGAAGCGATTGTCCCGGGCTCCTTATCATTCCACATCACAGCTAGGATTCTATTTTGCTTGTCGAAAAGTGGTCAAACGTTCCTGATCTTTCCTATCAAAAGTCTTTAGGTTTCTAAAGGGCCGAAACCCTTTATTTTTAGTGCAACTAATAAACCACGACTGGCAAAAAGTTGTCAAAATAAACCTGATGGCTTGTAGGGTCGATTATATGTGACAATTTTTCCAAAACAACTATTTGCCCTAAAGGCTCTATAGGTTTGGTACCGGTCTCTTTTCCACAGTAAAAAGAGAAATTGGGGCAGTATCCAGCTTTACTGCACATAGCCCAGAGTTTGTAACCGAATCTTATTGGCTTCTCTCTTATGAATTGTTTTAGCTCACTATCATTTCATCAATGGAAATGTCCTTTTTAAATACACCCCATCTCAGTTGACCAAGTCGATAAGTGCTCGAATTTTGAACGCTCTATCCGATTTATTATCTAACACGTGTTCATCTGTACATTACTATTCAAATCTAGAAACGATTTTATTTGCAAGTATCTGGTACGGCTTCATTGCTTTTTTGACAAGTTCAACACAAGATCGTCATCTGTTGACCAATAATCCCGTCACTTGAAGGGAATGATACCCTGAAAATATTAAGAACCCTACGTATGTTTTTATTTCACAGACATCAAGGTTAAAATCATGACCGTTTTTTGTTCCTTGCATAACGGATTGATACTTCTTGAATGTGGGAGAACACTTCATTACGAAAAAGCAACTCTAATAATTCAGTGGGGGTTTTACCTCTCACTTCTTCACTAATTTTATCAAAATTGTCAGACATATTTCTTCCTTCGTCTTTAAAACTATAAACAGGAGCTTGCTTTTTTCCAGTTTGCCTCCGTTACAGTAGTTTTTCTTTTTGATTTCTTACTGCATCCCGGTGTTAGTTCGAGATGCATATCTTGTTCAATATTCGATACCCCTGCCATTAAAATCGTAGATTCTTCAGTTCGAATTTCAATAAAACCAGGAACTTCATTGACTACTACTGCTCCAGTTTCATTTTCATCAAGATCGTCCTCATCAGAGACGAAATGGGGACCAGGGGGAGCAATATATCTCTCTACGTCATCTGAATAAAAATATTCCAATGCTTCTTCCATAGTTTTAAAACTCTCTTCTTTCGATCCTAAAATATAATTATAATTAATTTACATTTTGTGAAGAACTTGCGGAAAGAATTTGTTCACTTTCCTCAAGTGAGGACAACATTATGCAATGAATAACGTACCATTGAAAGTGAAATATTTTTTTCAAATAAACCCTATTCACTAAAATATATATTACTCTAAAGCAAAATATCAATTGCAGAAAAAAAAATGTCTTACCTGAGCTGAAAACACAAACTTTTATGACAAAAAAAATTCTTTGTATAATGGTGAAAATAACTAACGGTAAAATACTTATAAAATAATATTGTATATTAATGAAAACTATTGAGGAGACAAACAGCAAGTGAAACAAGACAGAATATTGCACAACACGTCGCCACATTGCGATAGTCCAAAAACATGCATATTCTCAGATGAGGACAGTGGACGCTAATGGGATGGAATTGTGTATCTCCAAGTGTTAAGCAATTATTGCTTTCCTCGACTGGATGAACTCGAAAACATACAATTAATTCATTTCCAGCAAGATGGCGCAACCCCGCACTTTAATGGATTGGTCACACAGGCTTTGAATAAAAAATTCGGACCTCGATGAATGGGTTTCCAGATCTGACACGTTGCGATTTTTTCTTGTGCGTGTACATAAAAAAAATTCGTGACCTAAATTACTTAAGGGAAAGGATTAATGAAGCTACGACAACAGTTACCAAAGATATGTTATCTAACGAGTGGACAGAACGTGAGTATCGACTGGACATTTGCCGAGCGACTAACGATGCGCATATTCAAATTTATGAATTATGTAAAAAAACTGTTTGAGGCAACAAATTCAATAAACAAACATCAGCTGTGAATAACTCTGTTGTCATTTAAACTATGTTCTTTTAAGATAACCCAGTATTATGCAAATTTTCTGACAAGTACATTTATCTATTTAATTTTTTGAAATGCTTGTAAAGTATTAGTATAAAAGTGTAACGGTTGAACACGTCTAATAAGAACATCTATAATTAAATTCGAAATAGCCAATCAAATACGCAATCCAACAACTTGTTTTAATTCATGCGAAAAAGGCATTTATCCAAACATTTTCTATTCTTTACTAAAACATAGTTTCAAGACCAATTTTATCTAATCATAATTCTGATATTAAACATAATTGCACGTTCTTACTTTTTTGTTTACTTTCATAAAAGCTATTATTGTTACTAACTAGGTTTTGTTGTTACTATAAAAAAAATAAAGACAACATGGCGCTCGAGATTTCATTTAATTATGTTTTTATAATTTTTTATATTACATTTTTCTATTAATTAGTGAAGAGAAAGTAATTAAGCAAACTGGAATCAGGAACCAATTTAGGTTTATGAGCAAATCAGTTTATTAGAACCCTTCCTATCTTAATTTACCGATTGAGCCAACGGCAGTAGCGATTGTTATTTGGTAATATTTTTTTATTAATTAAAATTATTCGATCAATTACAAATTGTTTATTACATTTGCGTTTTGGTTATTACATCATCGCTTTTGTTTTAATGTTATAAGTTGGCCCCGATTTTAATGTTATAAATTATTGCAACTAATTATACAACTAATTCATTTCCACCAAGATGGCGCACCCCCGCACATTAATGAATTGGTCACACATGCTTTGAGTCAAAAATTCGGACCTCGATGAATAGGTTTCCAAACCTGACACGTTGCGATTTTTTCTTGTGCGTGTACATAAAAAAAAATCGTCACCTAAATTACTTAAGGGAAAGGATTAATGACGCTATGACAACAGTTACCGAAGATATATTATCTAACGAGTGGACAGGACGCGAGTATCCACTGGACATTTGCCGAGCGACTAACGATGCCCATATTCGAATGTATGAATTATGTAAAAAAACTGTTTGAGACAACAAATTCAATAAATAAACAACATCAGCTGTGAATAACTCTGTTTTCATGTAAACTATGTTCTTTTAAGATAACCCAGTATTATGCAAATTTTCTGACAAGTACATTTATCTATTTAAGTTTTTGAAATGCTTGTAAAGTATTAGTATAAAAGTGTAACGGTTGAACACGTCTAATAAGAAAATCTATAATTAAATTCGAAATAGCCAATCAAATACGCAATCCAACAACTTGCGTTTTAAATTGTGTTGACAAAAAACATTCTTCAGAATTTTTGCAACCTTTCACCAAGAAATTTAGTTTAAATCTTAAATTATACGAAAGAAAATGTCAGTGAACCGCATTGAATCGGTTGATAAATTTGCCAATACAGCAAAGACCCTAAAAAATCATGATTTAGCTTAATATTGATTTATTCAAAATTCAAACAGTAACATTAATTTTCTAATAGCTTACTTAGATCGCAAGGAAAATTTACCAGCCGATTAAATTTCGTTGTCTACCTAATTTTAAGTAAAATTAGTAATGTCCAAAAAATATTGATTAAATGTCATATTATTTGGAAGGATTAGTAACGCTCGAGTACCAGATAAAATGACAACGGTCTCGTTTTAGTAATTTTGATGTGGGTCCTCTAAAAGCGCAATGCGGTACATCTTTGGGTTTGTTTTACTATTCTTGTCTTTTATATGAAGTGGAACAAATGTGTTTCCGTCACACCAAATTTGCACTCTGCAGAGATTTGACGATTAAGGAAACTAATCTTAGTAACCGTCACGTAGTTTGAATTGCAGAAGCGGAATACTGCTTCTGCATAAAGTTGCTGAAAAAAAACTGATGAGAGTTTATAAAGCCATTCTTCCGTCCATATGCCACTAATACGAGCACATTCGCTGCCTGTAATTAACAGGTGGCCGCAGGTGGTTCCATTCTGCTATAAATTTATTATTAATAGTCTTTACTACCCTCTTGTTAAAATAGGCACGCATTACAACCATTATGTTTTATTTTCGAGAGGTAGTTTAATAATTTAGTTACAGATCGAAAATGTAAAAATGTGAAAACACTAGTACCGAGTGGGTAGCCAAAGGTAGTAGGTATTGATCGCGGCAGACGAGGGTGTAGAGTACTTGGCAATGGGAGAGACCTACTGTCCCATCTACCCCTCTTACAATCTACCCTTAACTTCCGTATTCCTCATTCTCTAGGTGTCACGCCAGATTATACTCACACCTTTCAGAACGCATTTTCCTTTATTAGAAATTTATCGGTTATTATTAATGAATATTCTAATATCACTCAAATAAAAATAATTGAGGTGGTCTGTTAGAAAAAGCAAATGTGTATCTTAAAGTGAGTTATTTGAAATACGTTTTATCTCATTTCGAAATTTAATTTCAATTGTTCAATTGATTTTTTTTTATATTATACGTAATCCTTCCATTGTAGCTAAAGTTATGGTTGATAGGAATCAACTTGTCAAACCCAAAGGCTATCTTAATTTGCTAAACCAATTAATAATGGAAGTTTAACATTTAGTTACCAATTCTGCCAAAGGAAATGGCAAGTTCAACAGCAAGGTAACGAATTTGTAACACGTATTTGATTTTATTGCTTATTCCTCAATGAATGTTTTTGTAAGGTAGATGTCCGTTGTTCTTAGTTTCCACATCTTTTTCGTTCTTGTGCTTGATTGATGTTTTATTCGACGTTCTTGAACCAATAACCTGCTGCTTGCGATGTACACATGTTCCACTCTGCCCTCTAATTCTCTTACTTTAACATTTTCCATAAAACATTACTTTTCATACTATTGCACATTAAAACACTTTATTAATTTTTTTGTCTATTTACTTTATGACATCTATAAATATTTGTGGTGAAAGAAAAAACTTTTGGTGTCAAACAATAATTTGATTGATGCGAGTTTGGGGAGACCGGGACTATGAGGCTGTCACGTGTCTAACCTACCACGTCCCATAAATATAAATGAGTGAATGAGCTCGGCTGGTAACTGAGCTAGTAGAGTAGTGGTGACACGATCTGCTTAGCATTCTGAAGGTAATGTGTTCTACTCCCGCTACCCTGTATGAAGTGTTTTCTGGGGGTTTTCCTCATACACATGTAGCGGCATGGTCACTGCGTATACACACACTTAGGCGAATGCTGGGATAGTATTTTCCCCCTCTGAACCCTAACTCCGTTCCTTCCGATCCTATCCTAACCACATCCATCCTTAATCCCACCATTCGTATATACGTAATGTATGTATGTATGCTGGGAATCCATGCGCCTGAAGGAGCTTGGAAAGCTCAAACAGCCCACCCTCCCTCTTGAAGAGGGAATGAAATACGTGGCCTTCCCATTCCCTTCGGCTGGTAAGTGACCGCGGAGTACTTGGATAGCGTGGGTGTTTTGAAGCGTTGATAAAGAGTAAGTAGATAGTTAGGTCAGTTAAAAAGCAGAAACAGAAGCTGTAGTCAGAAATATAAGGAGAATGGACAAGAAAAAGGGCGCCACTAGCTTTAAAGAAAATGTACATTCATATTTCGTGAGAGAAATCTTGTAAAGCCTGAAACAATTGAGAACGAAATGAACTATATGTGAGATTGTATTCGGTACAATAATCAATTTAATATTTAATTAACTGAAAGAAAAAAAGAAAATGTTACAATTGCTTAAGTTTTTAAACAAAAATTAATACCTTCCCCCCTCTGGTTTGTTGAAAGATCTTTCAATCACCTGAAAAGGAAAAATTCACATGTAACCAATAAAATTTGTAATTTCCGAAATGTTCCAAATCAAATTTGCCTTTGTTTTACACAAATATATACGGAATGAATTCCCCTGTAATAATTAAAATTTCCAATTAACTGTAATTGTGCAGAAGTCTGTTCAATTCACCCAAATTACTCCAAAGTGAATTTATACACACATAATTAAAATGAGAGCGCATATGAGCTGAATATTCTTATCCCTAGTAACACAAAAACTTATACTTAAAGATAAAAAACAGAATTTTAAGAGCCCAAAATTTCGCATTAATACACGTAATAACATGAATATGACAAACAAATACACCCGGTATAATAAATTAATTTCGTCTATGCAACTGCCCACTGAACAGTAGCGATTTAGATAGTACTACCTCAGATTGTAAAATGGACGTTTAGCATGAACGTAAACCGTTTATTTGTTTGATGGCATAAATTGGCTAGTAAGTTATGCCGGATGTAAATCAAATAGGGGCTACCCTTTAACTTTTGATCGGATCGTTAGATTTTGTTCAAGTTTTGTTGGGTTATATTAGAGCCAGTTTGGGATTTTTTTACATAAAAAACGATATGAACGAAAATGACACAAAAGCTGAAAATTTAAATGGAACAACCTGTATATTTTTACATGTTTGGAATTTACGGCTTCAAATACATACAGTTCATCTGACAAATGTTAACTCAAACGCCATTTTACTTTGACAGAGTCGGCTTCAGGAGCATGTTGTGTTAATAAAAATTAGAAAATTAAAAATTACTGCTTTATTTAGGAACTAAACAAGTTATTATGCATATCGTTTTACTGCTACTTGAAAGAGCTATTTAATGTACAGGGTGGCCCATGTATGTTTCTATTGGGAACAGTGAGTTTTAGTTAAAAAAACGTAATTTTTGAATTTGAACCAAATGTGTAAAAATATACAGGGTGTTCCATTTAAATTTGAAGCTTTTGCGTCATTTCCGGTGAAACCGGAAGTCGGACATATTGTTTTTTTTTTGTGTAAAAAATCCCAAAACTGGCACAAATATCACCCATCAATATTTGAACAAAATCTAACGACCCGTTAAAAAGTTACAGGGGTGGCCGCTATTTGATTTACACGCGGTATATTATCCTCGCCAGGAGTGTTTACCGCTACATCATTAATTTTTGAACTTAACTATCCATTTTATTTATACTGTGTTCTCATATAAAACAGTAAATTAAATAAGGATGGTGAACAAATATAGTAGCAAGAGTAAACGTATAAACGCGAAATCAATTTGTCTTATATGTATATCAATTTAATTCTCATTTGACTAATACTACATAACCTCAATTTACTTGTTTATTCTTTGACTGTTGCCTCATTTCCTACATTTACTTCTTTTTATCATCATTTATTACACACTTTAAAGAAGATGGGAGTCCCCTGATATCAATATCTGCTGTCCAAGAAGTAAGTATGGCATTAACTGTTTATGTCTTAATTCATTACAATCACGAAATTACGGGATGTGATGAGCACCTTGGGTATATCTGAGAAGACGGTGAGAAGTATTAAGTCTTGAGCTGCGTCTAACCCTGTTTAAACAAGTGCGTTTAAAAAACGGCCACGCAAGAAAACAAAATCTGACGATCAACCTGAAACATCCCAAATGGGTATAAGGAATACGTTATGCAAGTATGTATGCACAAAGTAAATAATATTACTTCAAAATCTTTTACACATGTGTGACGTACTAACTTATTTACAGAAAAACATGTCACAGTTGCAAGTTTAAATGTAGGAAATTCATAACAGTCACATATTAATAAGTGACAGAAGTCTTCATCGTGTAATCCAGTCGCTAGGATTCAAATTCAAAAGACTCAAAGCTTTATTGGAATAAAGTTACACCACAGAAATGCGAATTATATTTCTTAAACACTATTGTTTAAGAGTTAAAGAGATTAATTCACCTAATCGTCGACAGGTAAACTCTTTTAATTATAATCATTATGGGCTAATTGTGTGCGACATACTGAAGAAATAATAAAACAATGGAATGAAAGGGAAGAAATATTGGACTGATTATAACATCGGAAACTACTCTGAAAGCTCGGGTGTAGATTGTGACTGGTTAGAAGTTTTACACTTTGGCAACCGTGTTTCTACAACCTAAATTTAGTAATACAAGTGTGTTAGTTCATATTTAATACAATTTCTATTAGTAATGTATTTCAATTATGTAAGTACAATATGTTTTGTTGTAAAATACTTTTCAAGATGTTAATTCATATATTTACCATAGAATGTATGTTCAACATTAAACGTCATCTTCGTAGGAATAATAGTTCCATTTTATTTAGGAACGTAACTTAACATCCATTTTGTGTAATAATGTTACCATCTTATTGTGGGTCATCATTGTTATTGATTGGTAACAACAATAAGAAACTATGATTATGGAACGTACTAGCCTTGCGAGGTGTAAACAGTGCAGTTCGATAACCGTTCCATGAAAATTGTTTAACCTATAAATTGAATTTTCAAGTTATCAATTGTACGATTGTTTATCAGCAACTTAACAGCACAACCATTTTCCTGTTTCTATAATTCTGCTGCAATTATTAGATGTTTACATTTTTTTGAAAATAGCGTTGTTTGTAACAGGGCAGCAATGTGTTATAACCTACATAACCTTCAGGCTGCAAAAATATCGTACCAAACACCTGTAAAATTTCAATGATACCGTTTTTCAACCGTTATCATTACGATAATCAACGTTCTCTATTTTTACAAAATAAATACTGCATTCAGGAATTCTGCAGCTTTAAATGCTGCCATCTCGGGGTATATTTACTAATCAGAATTTATTATAACGAAAAATAATGTTGACTTATGTTTTACGTTAGGATCCACATTCTGAGGCCCAGTAATTTCTACATTCAAATCTTTAGCTGGAGCTGCAAATTCGTTTTCATCAAACGTATCCCTATCTACTGCAAAAATTTCAATGCACGTAAATCCTTGGACAGCTTTGTCCACCGAAAACACTTTACCATAGACAGATTTGAAGATAGAAGCAATATCATACTGACCGAGTCTTACATATGGATCGTTTTTAAGATGAAGATATATCACACGGTTTATTGTATCTTTAAGGTCCAAAAGAACTACATCTAAAGGCTGTAGTCTATGGGATATACATGGTTTCAGCAATAACATATGAATCCCGTTTGATTGGCAAAATGTACGCTTGTAAAGAAATACGGCTTATGGGATTGTCCAGAACCAATAGCACTGGTTCCTCTAATGAAAATTTTGTCTTCTGGAAGTGCTCCAGCCACGTCACAAACAGACCTTCATACATCCAACCAGAGTTAAAACACATGTAAATGGTACCCGCAGCACCAACCTTTTCCACAAGTGGTGTCATGTTTTGGCTTTTACAGGTAAGCATAGGTGGGATATAGAAACCAGCCAAACTAAAGCAACACAAAACTGTTGCATTCGTGCGTCTCTCAGTACTGGAAGTAAGGCCTACTTGTTCCTGCCCTTTTTTGAGAAATACTTTAACTGCATTTCCAACTTGTTAACTCCTGTCTAATCACAGCTTAAGATACCTGCTGCAGGAAACTTGAACTGGTCAAATAATTTCTCAAATTTGAAAACATCAACTCTATTAAAACTTGATTTAGGCTGGTGTGTTCTGGTTTCCTCATTGATAGATCTCCACATCGTTCTAAGGGACCACAAAGCCACCCCTCACCGCTACTAGTTTTAATAATGTTGCTTTTAATCTTGTCTTGTGGGATAGGGCATCACTCCAAAATATCACTTCGAAAATAGTAAAATATGACCGTTCACTCCTCTTCTTGTGGGACAGTTAAGATTGCCTGTTTACGCATTTTTAGTCCTTGAGATTTTGCTTCTTTAAGTTGATTTCGGAGAGCACTTTATGGTACATCAAACGTCTTTGCAAGACTTTTTCCAGTTGCTACTCGAGCACAAGCTTCAGTCTTCACTTCTTTCTTCCAGGTGGTTATTGTAGTAGTCCTCCTGTAATTGCAAACCATCTAAAATAAACATTGTTTTGAGTATGTGGTAATAAGGCCTCCACATGGGGCAGTCCTTATTGCCCTGTTAGGTTTATATTTATAATCATCATAAAAACAGCACCAACATTGCCTATAGAATCACAAGTTATACAATATACTACGCCAAAATATATTTGTATTATGTAAAAAATTATCCCTGCGATAAATCAACGCAAATCAATTTTATACTTATACTTTTGTTTACATCATAAATTAGATGGGAACCATACTTTTGAAGTAGCGACTGTAATCCAGACACGCTTGTTATAGTAGCCGCATACAATGCATCAATGGTTCGTATATGCATATTGAGGACACATAATAACGCACATTAACGCGGGGATTTTGAAAATGATGTGGTGGCGCAATTACCCCGAGTGGACTCTCCTATTTCTTTATATTTATAAACACAGTTTTCAGTTCTTGTGATTTCCCACTTAGCTACTTGGATGGCATCCAATTATTAATAATTATTATTACACGCCAGTTTTTTACTTGGTTATACGCAGATAACCAGAAAATATTACCACCCCTCTCTCTCAACAGCTTTAACCCATCTCTTACAACGCAATAGTACTATTGCGCAACTACAAGAAAGTCCAGGTCGGTTTTCCACTAATATAAGACCTATTAGTTAATTAATCTCGAAAGTATTCCTAGTTGAGGAATTGATAAGAGTGAAAATTAAAAGTTTACACCTCTCTTAGAAACCTACGGTACAAAATCACGTACAATTTATAAATTGTTACGTGGCAAACAAGAGAATGTTAGTATCAATAGACCGAAGCGGGGTTTGAATTCGAGAACGGTCGTATGGTGTTACACGACCAAACCGCACTAGGCGCCGTGAAGGCTTACCAAGGTAAGCGGGTTGCCAAACTAACTGAAATGGGGATGGGCGGGTTCAATATAAAACGTAAACCTTATTAAAAAAATTAACGATAAGAAAGAAAAGACAGTGAATAATGTATTTTTAAGGGTCTTCAACTAACGATAAAAAAACGTTTTATCCCTATACAATGATTTAATTAATGAAGGGTATAATTTTCTTTCAACTTTCGTCTTAACGCAGTTCCATGAGGAAATTTGTTTTCTAAAATTCGTTATTTTGAAGGAAAACATTGAAATCCTACTGTTCGATTTTTTCGTGTTGCCTTACAGCTCTGTAATTTTAATATGATGTGATGATGAACAAGAAGAATAAGATAACTGTATTGCTGGATCCGTGCATCAACTTAGCAGTCGAGAAGTAATAGATTCCATTCCCATTACCGTCTGATCTATATGAGATTGTCTCAGAGGGTGTTCTCACACACATATAGTGACACGATTACAGTATGCGCAGCTATTTAGACAAATGCTGTGGCAGCAATTTTTCCTTTAGCGCCTTACTCCGTTGCTTTGAACCCTGACATCATTGCGCCCTTGCATAGTAGGCGTCGCGCAGGCTTATTGAAAAAAGTGTGATGTTGACCTAACTCGCCGAAGAAAGCGGTATGTCTGAACTACGGCTTCAAAATTTACACTTACTGTAAAAATTCAAAAACATTCAATTGTACAAGAGAATTGTTCAGTAAGTTATCTTACGCTAGATGTTAAAAATCCCAAATGATCTAAATAACATGAAAATTGGTGATTCGATAAATTACTAGCCTAACCTCAGACGCAGAATACGTAATAGTTGTTTTGAATTTCTAAACGTACATTAAGATACGAAATAAGCTCATCTAAACCCAAAACAGTAAACAAACAACTGTCAAACAAATTTTGTAAACACCAAAATTTAAGTATATTAACAACGCTACTTAATGTTTGCCTCAATAAATAATTTTGTGAAATGCAACCAATTAAATTTTTCCTTTGCCCTCATATATTCGACTTAAACACTTACTGTTACTAAAATCAGTAGTAATTACCAAATAACATCAAACCCATTTTAAAAGTACACTAAAAAGGTAGAAACATATATTAACTCTATAATATTTGTAAATGTACGGTAGAATGTACAGATGATCACAAGTGGGATGCTTTAAGTTACTAAATATATTCATTTATCCCTGTAATGACCAATGTAGTATCTTGCAATTCCCCCAAAAGTATTAATTAATTTATTAAGGATCAATGTTTTCCTAAAAATTAATTTTTTTTAACAAGATTACATGTGATGTTACTCCCCTTACATGCAGCAGTTCGTCACAATTGAGAATGTAATTCCAATGTTTAATTTCAAAATTTTTACAGTTTTGATTGGAGCTGTACAATTTAGTAGATATTTCGTCATAATCAATGCATCTCGAAATATACCAGGACCAAACATGTATAAAATTAACATATAAAGTACATCCACGTACCACACAAAATCAAACAACTTCAAACATCTGCGGTCGTCTAGGGCGAACTAAACAGTAACCAAATTTCGAATACATGTATCATCAGCGGACAACGCATAGTTACTTACCTATTGAAACTGAGAGTTATAAAAGTTTAATGAACTCAACGTAACCTAAAGTACCTTGATCATTATTATTTGTTAGAATTTGTTTTTGAAGATATCTATACTTTTATATAAGTCAAGTATGTACTTATTATGTTTGATCAGAGATACTGTATCTACTACTTTACTGTTATTAAACATATGCGGGATTAGCGCAGGCTTGTCCCAAAATTTGTGTTTGATATGAGCTAATTGTTCCTTAAGTCAAATTTTAATAGGTCGTTTAGTTTTCCGCATATATATATATATATATATATATATATATATATATATATATATATATATATATATATTGTGTGTGTGTGTGTGTGTGTGTGTGTGTGTGTGTGTGTGTGTTGTGTTGTGGTGATAGTGGTGTGTGGTGTGTGTGTGTTGTGGGTGTGGGTGTGGGTGTGTGTGTGTGTGTGTGTGGGTGTGGTGTGTGTGTGGTGCGTGTGTGTGGTGTGGTGTGCGTGTGCGGTGCAGTGTGCCGTGTGCTGTGGTGTGCGTGTGCGTGTGCGTGTGCGTGTGCGTGTGCGTGTGCGTGTGCGTGTGCGTGTGCGTGTGCGTGTGCGTGTGCGTGTGCGTGTGCGTGTGCGTGTGCGTGTGCGTGTGCGTGTGCGTGTGCGTGTGCGTGTGCGTGTGCGTGTGCGTGCGCGTGTGCGTGCGCGTGTGCGTGGGTGTGCGCGCGCGTGCGATTGCAGTGCTATACGCGCGCGTACGCGTGCGAGTGGTACAAGTGTAAGTGCGATTGCGAGTGCGAGCGAGTGCGCGTGCGCTTGATTGTGTGCGTGATTGTGTGCGTGTGCGTGTGCGAGTGCGAGTGGACGTGTGTGTGTGTGCGCGGTGCGCTGCGTGTGCGTGTGCGTGTGCGTGTGCGTTGCGTGTGCGTGTGCGTGTGCGTGTGCGTGTGATGTGCGTGTGCGTGTGCTTGTGCATATGCGTGTGGGAGTGCTTGTGCGTGTGAGTGTTCGTTTACAATTTTAATTTTAATTTCCCACCAATTCTACCACTTGATCCTTTGGGTTGTCCAAAAGGGTTTGAACACTATTATCTGATATAGTAACTGCTTTTAAATTAACATTGAAAAACATTTAGGGACCCTTGTATAGTATGGATAGTTTGGCCATCTTACATACATTGTTTCTATTTGTTGTAGCGTTACCTAATTTAGTCACATTCTCAACTCTATCTGCACATTTTATTTAATACTGCGTGCTATTTAGACGCATCGGTGTTTAATGTATTGAACATAGGTGTACCTTGTATGTTACAGGTCATGCTAAAGAAATAATATTAAATCGTAACAATTAGTACTTTTATGATACTAAACGAACAAAAATATATATAATAAAATACTTATCTTTTTGGGATTTTTTAATGTTGTAGTTTAAATTATACAATCTAAACGTTTCGATAACACTTACAGTTATCTTCGTCAGTAGTAATGTTTGTTAAAATTGTTAAAGATGTAGTAAACAATTTTGTCAAATTTGAAAAATTCAAACATAAACATAAGCAACTGAAAGTTATAAAAGTTTAATGTACTCAGCGTAACCTAAATTACCTTGACCATTATTATTTGTTAGAATTTGTTTTTGAAGATATCTACACTTTTATATAAGTCAAGTTTGTACTTACTATGTTTGATTAGAGATACCGTATCTACTACTTTACTGTTATTAAACGTATGCGGGGTTAGCGAAGACTTGTCTCAAGATTTGTGTTTGATATGAGCTAAATGTTTCTTAAGTCAAATTTTAATAGGTCGTTTAGTTTTCCGCATATATATATATATATATATATATATATATATATATATATATATATATATATATATATATATATATTGTGTGTGTGTGTGTGTGTGTGTGTGTGTTTGTGCGTGTTTGTGTGTTTGTGTGTTTGTGTTTGTGTGTTTGTGTTTGTGTGGATGCGGGTGTGGGTGTAGGTGTGGGTGTGGGTGTGGGTGAGTGGCTTATGTTTATGTTTGAATTTTTCAAATTTGACAAAATTGTTTACTACATCTTTAACAATTTTAACAAACATTACTACTGACGAAGATAACTGTAAGTGTTATCGAAACGTTTAGATTGTATAATTTAAACTACACCATTAAAAAATCCCAAAAGATAAGTATTTTATTATGAGTGTTAATGGTGAAAGTTTACATTTTCAAAAAATATATAAATTATAAATTTTGAAAATTAACATATAGGATGAATCCTCTGCAAAGAAATTGATTTGCTGTAAGTGGTTAGTTGAATACAGGAAATAATTCTATTAAACTTAATATATATATATATATATATATATATATATATATATATATAATAGAACAATACGTCGTGTAATTTACAGAAGTGGGCCCAACTACTTATATTAAATAATAATCACTGTTATAATAGATTTTGGATGAATACGATACACCGTTGTAAAGTATTTATTACCTAGCTTTACAATTGAATTAAAAGTGTGTTGTTGTATTCAAGCAGCAGTTAGAAATACGCAACCTGTTCTATTCCAATTTTCCTTCCAATTTCAGCCCGTTAGTTGTAAAGTGGTGGCACTGACGTCATTAATGCGTAATCATTTCTGATTTGTGTATTTAAACAGGATCAACTGTTTCCTTTTCACTCAATGCTTTAATGACACAAATCGATACTTTATTTAAGCATCCAAAAATTTGTTCACTTGTAAAATATATCCCCATATATTTTAGCACAACTTATTTTACTGTACATAGGTAGTCCTTAGAGGTACTGCTTTGAGGTAGATTAAAATGTAATTTCTCTTTTTTTTATTTACATTTTAAACGTTTCTGCATTGCACCTTAACTATTTTGCTGCCAACGGTATGTTTCATTAAAACTGTCGAAGAAAACACTTTGCAAATTAGATTTCTTTAATTAAATGTGTACCTACAGAACAATGTTATTGTAGCAGTTCTTTCGGACCATAACACTAAAATTTGTACTTTAGGTTGGTGTAATTTTCTAAAGATTATGTGCAACCGCCTTATATGACGTTTTTGTATCTCCAACACGAAATGAAATGTATCGATACTGTTTAGCTTTTCGTGTTTATATATACATATATATATATATATATATATATATATATATATATATATATATATATATATATATATATATATATATATAACACGAAAAGCTAAACAGTACATTAATAATAAAATGTTTAAGAAAGTATTTGCCTCTCAGATTGCACTTTCTTGATGGTTCAGTCATACGTTTTGGCCTACTTGCAACACTTTAAGTTAAAATGAAAAATTTGCAAGGGCCATCTTTTTCTAAGTGAAACAGGAAATCCAAAAATTCTTTCTTTTTAAAATATCCGTAACGCCGAAGATTGGGAGGGGAGAAAGGGTTTCGAATCCCCATATATTCGCCACCGGAGAATTTCCTTAAATGATTTTAATTATTTCTTAGAGGTGTACTGCTTTAGTCGGTGTGAGAAATTTGATGAAAATCGGTCGAGTGCGCTCTATATGGAAGAGCGTTGTAAAGACATTTCCGGGACACTTTCTGTATATAAATTCTGTCATATTCGTCATATCCCAAAGGCTTATCTTGTAATAACTTAATTTAAAATTTGATACTGTCGATTAAATGCTTTAAATGTAATGCCGATAATATACTACAGAAAACTTAAATCTTTTCCGAATCACCAATTTTGATCGTCATGTCCATTCAACATTATACTCAAACAATAATTAAACTTTTTGTATTACTACCACAAATGGGCATTAAGTTTTTTCGCTATATTGTGAAATTCCAGTGCAATTTAACATTCATTTCCATTGTGCTATGACTCTTTTAGGAAAAAAAATCTTGTTTAGCAAGTTCTTCTGTATTCAAATTGGAACTAAAACAAAATCGTGCGTGCTGCATTTTAATGTACAAAAATGCTGTCATACAGAGGCGTGCCTACAGTTTCTATTTTCCGCAATTTTACATTTAAAACAACTCTTTCAAAATTCAAATGCTTTCATTATAGATTTTCCATTCGTTTATGACATTATATGAATCTCTGAAAATTGTCAGTGACGTAACATAGGTCACATTTGGTAAACCGTAGTTCTTCGTAGAAAATACTTCAAAGTTTACATAATTTCTACGTCAGTCCTTTTGGTACGCAGAATAAGCCGTATATTCAAACAATGCATACATATTTAATGCATGCAAGTTAGAAATCCATCATTGTGATTGCAAGATCTTGGTAATCTCACGCACTCTGAAATTTGGAAAGGAAATAAAACACGTTCGTTTTCGTTTCTTATGACAGAATTGCATTTGTTGTTGCTTTGTTATACTTTTTAAGTTGATTTAAACTGGTGACGGGTATGTAACATTACTAAAATGAAATAATATATTTGCATTTGGTATGGTATCTTTTACATTTATGTCTTTGTCGAATAAAGCAGTTAAAATATATTATTATACGTTTTGTAATTAACGAACAAGTTCAAAAGTAAATCTGTAATTTATTATTAATTTTATTACATTTATTTATTTATTGCTAGAGTACCTCTCTAACCACCTGAGTTGTCGAGATAAAATACTTGTCGTAGGTTCAAATCCTACTCGGGGTAAATTATTTAATTAATATTATTCAATTTGCTTTGGTATGTGTGAATCCTTGCGACGTTGCAGGGTCACATTCCATTAATATAAATAATTTGACTGTAATCTCATTATGTTTAGAATTTACATCAGTTCTACATACATAAAGACAAAGTTTGGCCCGATTGGGGCTTGTATCACGATAACTAAGTTGCTTAGAGCGGTACTCTGGCAGAGTACATGTCGTAGGTTCAAATCCTACTAGAAGTAAAGTTTTTATTTATGTATTCAATAAAATTAATAATAATTTTTGGTTAAAGTATGGTTTCATTTCTTCTTAGCACTCTTTCACTCTTTTAGATTCATGCAGCATTACGACAATCTCATAGATTACGAAAGAGTTACAAAGCTTAAATAGTTTTTTCCTGGCTTCACTAATGATAGATTTTGCCAGTAATACAGCTATCATGACAATTTTCTGGGAATAAAACCGTTACGTATCTAAAAATGCGGAACTGGCTTACAAACGGATTCAAAGCTTTGATTATGGTGAAGCGAATGTCTTTTCTTGGTAAAATTGATCCAAAAATGACCGCTATATAAAAATAAACCCAAACCGAATTTCCTTTCACATAAAAACGCAACATAAAACAGTTTCCATTATCGGAAACTTAACTTAGTAATTTACTGTGTCGTCTTCCGTATCGAAACGAATGTCAATTGTTTACTTTGAAAATGTTTTGTGTAATACAGATAAAATATGGAACTGGTACTCAAAGTGTGAGCATGTAATAGGAAACCCTCTTAAATAAACACTCCAACAAGCTAACTTGAAACGTGAAAGTTATGTACGTTAGGCTTAATATTGACTCTATCTTAGTTTACAAGGCGCTTTCTAATTCCCCCTTTTTCCATGTATTTGAACATAAAAATTGAAAAATAAAAGTATTGTTCTATAAATCCCAAATGGAATTAAAATTGAATCCAGGACAATTACATCGAAATGTTCCCAAAGGGATATAAGCGTAAGTTTTCAATTTACGAAGTTTTGCAAAGATAAAACTTTTTTCTAATGGAAGGATAAATGTAATATTAAAATAAAATTATGTATCTTAGAGTAAGTAAAGACTAATGGAAGCTACTTAGAAGTGAAATTATGTATAAAAAACTTTTGTAAAAACGTATCTACTGCTTGAATACGTTCACAGACCCAGCAATTATTTTTTGTTCGCGCAGGAGTGGCTGATGATGACTTTTCGCTCCATCCTTCCCTGTTTTCAGCAAGGAAAAGGAATTCTAAAAGCTCACGGACTATTTCGTTCTAATTTTACATCTAATAGCGTTTCATTTTCTACCTCAAGATTTTTATTTATACAGAGCGATTTTAGAATAAGATGCGCATGAATAACTGCTCTTTTTTGCACATAAATTATAAACGCATGTCTTATAAAATGATATTTCTTATAATCCAAATTTCTTTAAAAGTTGTATTTCAGTCGTAAATAAATAAAAAGTTTTAGAGTTAATAAAATTAGGAAAACTAAATATTTATGTTTAAACTTCAGAACTTTATTTTTGTTTATATGCACTTTTTATATGATCCATGTTTTCAAGTTTTATTATGGAAATGTTTGTACTTTGAAGTTGACAGTGTTGTTAGTTTTATATATGTTACGACCATGATTATAATTATTTATTTTTGGAGGAGTACATTAAAAGTTATAATGCTAGTGCTATAAATTTTCCACATTAATCTGATGAAACTTAATTGAAAAGCTCACTGAACCGATTTATAATTAAGAGTAATTGCGTAATATTCTTTATTTCGAACAAAAAAGAGATAATAAATAATTCTTCTTTTTGTATAGTTGCAGATTTAATAAAAGAAATTGCAGTTTGGGATTAAACTTTTGTAACTGCTGTTGAAGTTATAACGTGCAAAAATCGGTATGCAATTCAATATTACCGATCTCACAATTCCTGTAGTTACTGTATTAAATTGATATCAAATTCAATATTACCGATCTCGTACTTTCTGTAATTGCTGTGTTAAAAATTTACATTTCAAAGTTTAAGTTGACGTAGTAGTGCCACTTAGGAGATTTCTACGGCTTTCCTGTCGGTTTCAAAACCATCTACTTGAAGGTGGCCCGTAGGTCTTTTTGATTTGCAATTAATTCCTAGATTTCTTTGTTAGCGACTGAAACCGTACAACCATAAACACATTACGGATCCTCCGATCGACTTGCGGAAGGTATTTCGTACCACTTCATCTGAGCCCACTTGTGAACATAGGGGTAATGGATGTTAATTTCAGCTAATATAATACTTACGTACCTTTCCTTTTATCATCTAACAATTTTCTGCAATCGTGACTACTTGTTCTCCATAGACGTTGTATTACTGCTGCAATTAAACCGTGTCTGTTGGTAACCAGGGACTTTGTTTTACTTAAATTTTCATCCTTTCATTGGACGTTCGTCGAATACCTTTGAGCCAATTTGGTTCTACACTAACTTCAATACGATACCAACGGTTGGGTAACACATTCTTCGCTACCAAAGATCAAAACTTTTATTACTTTTCGCTTGTACTAAATTACTATATTCTCTCTGCACGTGTTAGAAGCCGTGTATTTGCTCTAGAGAAGTTTAAGTAGCATGCTATTCTCTAGAAAGTAAAGTCTTTGAATCACTTAATGTAACTACTGTATGATTTACTTAACGATTAATGTACTTCCTCATGTGAACGTGGTTGGTAAAATTACACACTGGTATAAATTCCTAATACTATTTGATAAATTGTAGACCACACCCATATTCACTTCAAGATAGCGTCCATTTTATAACAGTAGGTCAGCTGCTCATAAACCTGTTTGTTTACCGAGTTGGGCGGCAGTATCTGTTTCATACTAGTTTCATTAAATACTAGTTAGTTTCCTTCCTTTTTTTAAATTAAATTCGCTAATTACTTAACTTTTCTGTACATTTAGATATACCTATTTACTTGTAAATTTAAAAACTATTCTTTTTGGACTATTATATATATATATATATATATATATATATATATATATATATATATATATATATATATATATATATATATATATGTGTGGTGTGTGTGTGTGCGTATGTGTGCGTGTGTGTGTGTATAAATAATATTCTGTTTCTTTTTTTCTAGTATCTGAGTAAACGAACCGTCCTTCCGAGAAATTTGATAATTAATGCATGCATAACGAATATTTTAACTTTGATATAATATTTGGCATGTTGTGAAACCACAGCAAGTGTATTATTAAATAAGTTTTGGTTATTAAAACGCTTTTCTAGTCTAGGTATGTTTTTATTTCAGCATCAACGTAGTGGAAGATCTTTCATTTCCGAAATTTAATCTTTTAAAATAATTAATTATAATTAATAACTTTCTTTTGGGTTCGATGTAAAAACCCGCTGTACTTGTGTACGTTGCAATTCATTTTATTTTGGGTCTCTTTGAGTGTTATCCGTATTTGGTACATATACATTATTATATTACATTATTTATATTGATCTATAAAAAGAAACAAAGATTTATCTTCATTTATTCTCGTTCGCTGATTCTGTATCTACCCCCATCTGAACTATTCTACAAATTAAGTTTTGGTTTACACTACAACTTTTTTGTTATTCTCACTTCCCCTTTTTCTCTCTTTTCCATTAATTCCCAAATCACTGCTTGAGACATCGTTATTCAGAAGTCCGGTTAACGGTAAATTGCTATTAGGGAGCGACTTCTGGCGCCTACTTTTTACACCGGAATTTTTTTTGACCCACCCGAACCTCTCTAAGCTAGACGTTTACTATGTTTCTGTAGGTGAGTAAAGAACCCTTACCTTTTTCCTCCGCTTCCCATTTAAATACACGTGACAAGCATTATAGGATTTAGTGAACAAAAATGCCTGAAATTGTTGTTGAAATCCGATCACAATATCGTCAAATAATTAATGAGTGGGTAGGAATATCCGGAAAATCTAAGCGCGGGTACGTTTTTGGATTTGTTGCAAGAGCAGATGTTGCCGGCTTTAGTAGAAGTAGCTCCCGAGGAAGAAGGAATTTGGTTTCAAATGGATGATAGCCCTGCTCACAACAGCCGAGATGTTAAAGACTATTAATAATCGTTTTAACAACTGCAATCGTACAAAATTGTATAATTAAATGGTTTATTTGAGCGTTTGCTATAATTTTTGTAATCTGTATTTCTTCATTATTACTGATATTTATACTACGATTTTCAACAATTGCAGTTAATAAATTTGTAGTATTTTCTTTTTTAAACAACTTTATTTATTAATCTGGTTTCTTTAAATTGGTTATTTAGATGGTTCGACGTTTGAAAGATTGTGTCATTTTGACTTTTCATTACTGTCCTGATGCTGTGCAGAAATGACACACAATTTTTGCAAGTTTTGAAATTAGCGTAAGCTGTAAAATGTTTTTAATAGTTTCCTCTGAAAATTCAATTCTTTAAAGAAAAGTTCCTGTATAGCTTTACCTAAAATAACTAGGGAAGCAAGAATTCGAGAATATAACTTCCCATTTCATTTGCTGTGTTGCGTCCGACCGTTCACCACCCGGTATATATTGTAATGTAATTGCTTTCACTAAAGGGGCGAGCTATCTGTATTTATTCAATTCTTTTGTAATTTTCAAATTTCTTTTAGTACCGAGATACTAAACGTATTCTCAAAATTGATGATTATACATATTCGTTAATAGACTACGTAGAGCCCGTCTTTAATTAAAGACATAAACAAGCTTTGTATTACTGTAAATTACAATTACTTACCTTACTTTATTTTAGCTCCTCATTCTGCTTCTGGTTTGTATTTCGTGTTAGTCCGTTTTTCCTGCTATTGATGTTTAGTTTGTCTGGAATTAACCTTATATTTTGCGGAAGATAGATATTTCTTCTCCCTGTCCGTTTTATTTTACTGGTGGTTACGATGATGAAATCTGGTGGTACATTTGCTAATGATGACTGGAAATCCTTACCACCTGCACTCGTCTAGGTCTGTACTAATGAGGACAAAGCTGATTAATAGCAGCGTCTAAAGTATAAATATTATCGCATGTGTTAATAAATTTTATTTCTGGGTTATATTTCGGAAACTGCGTTCCGTAGTGGTCGATATAGTTGCTACAAAATAAAAAGTGTGTTTAAAATAATTTTACCATCGAAATTATAACTAACTATTTACCTTTGTTTGGGAAGCTGTCTTCTACAGTTTCTTTGTTAGAATAACTATTATAATTTGTACGTTCTTCGTAAATAACTCGCTATTGGGCAATTCATAGGTCCTTATAGAACAGTTAACTATTCCATTGTGTGATTAGAATAATCTAATCTAGGTTAATCATAATAGAAATTTCATACAGAACACCAGAGTTGTGTTAGCTTGACTTTGAGAATCTCTATAGGAAGTTCCATCGTATGCGTTGTAGCCTAAACTTTGTTGTCATATCGTATGTGTTAATCGTTTAATTTATATTATTACGTCAAACCTTATCGCGGGATTAGAATGTTCAGGTTATATGCGACCTAATTTTAACTGTATGAGTATTTACATGTAAATTAATGCTAAGGTCAAGTCTGAACTGAACAGTCTTCTCCAATATATATATATATATATATATATATATATATATATATATATATATATATATATATATATATATTCAATTGTTGTCTGTAGGAACGTTATAAATTATGCAACATTTGTTGGGTTAGATTACGAAACGCTTGTTGATTTCTTTCCCTCATATTTTCTGCAGCAGTCGGCGATGTTCTATAAACCTCATTTTTAATGTAGCCCCATAAAAAATAGTCCATGAAAGTCAGATCGGGTGCTGATTTAAAAACTCCGTCACATCAAGAGCCGAATGTGGAGGGGCGCCATCTTGTTGGAATCATATTTCCTCATTAGCGAATGGGATGTTCTCTTCAATCCATGGTAGCACGTTGGTTCGCAATAAATTTAAATAATTTACTGCATTTAAATTGTTTTCCAAAAAAATATGGTCCTAATAATCTGTTGCCAATAATACCAGCCCAAACATTGAGACTCCATCGATGCTAATTGTTTCTGTATCTAATTATATGTGGATTTTACATGGCGTAATAATGACAATTATGTCTATTTACAAAATAATTGTTATGAAAGGTAGATTCGTCTGTCGTCAGAACTGTATTAAAAAAATTATGTGGTTGTTGCAATCCCCAACGACAGTAATTTAATCTATTTTCAAAATCATGTTCATCCAATGCCTGGTGGAGTTGGATTTTGTATGGTGCAACTGGCGTAATACCCTTAGATACTACTTTTGTTTGTTTAACCCGCTCCAAAGAAAAAAATTCGAGTTCTTTTAAACCTTTTTATAATATCAACATTATTAAAGAAAATTTAGTACCTGAGATGATTCTTTTTTATTTCGTTTTATTAAAACTGAATGGGTTCTATCTATAAAGATATTCTTTACTGGTTAATTTTAACTTTGCTTGCTAATTAATCTCGGTCTGTGTAAAGGAATTTTAAGCATTATGCTCCATTCTTAATTGGTCACACCGGCTTACTCAAGTTAAGATAAAGAAACGATTTCTGTTATCATTGCCCAAAATTATAATCAAACATTATACTCATTTAATTAATTTCCAAATCTGAACGGAAATGCATCAATGTTGGTTACAAATATTTATAGAATCAAATCTAAATTTACAATAACCTTCTTAAAGATAACTTATAACAAATAAAATCTTTATCAGGATTAAACGATTATTTTTGTTTAGTTGTAATCAAATGTAATGTTTCGAGAAGTCAAACACAAAAAAGTTACTTACTAACATAAGCCAATAGGTTCTTACATATTCTCGTTGCAACTGGTGATGTAATGCTGGCGTTTCTTGGTCCGAGGATAAGGGGCCTCAGAAAGGTTAGAAATTGCTCTTGGGATGATGTCACTTGCCAGCACCCGGTCACCGTTTTTCTCTTGTTTTCACAAAAAAAGTTTACTTATTAACATAAACAAATAGGCTCTTACTTATTTTCGTTGCAACTGATGATGTAATGCTGAAGTTTCTTTGTCCGCTGATAAGGGGCCTCAGAAAGGTTAGAAATTGCTCTTCGGATGATGTCACTTGCCGGTACCCGGTCACATTTTTCTCTTGTTTTCCTTATCTTTTCTTATAGCCGCGTGTAGTTGAATACGTGTCTAATTTTCTTTCATCAATTAATGACTATAGTAAATGATTGTTCGATATATTTCCACTATATAGTTTTTACTCTTTCGTTTAGATTTAACTACAAATAGCCTGCGCAACAAAATGCGGGATCCCTTTTTACACCTCAATAAATTCAATTTATTGCCCGTTATGCTTCGATTTCCCAATTTGGGTCGATTACCGTCTATTATATTTATTGTTTCCTATTTAAACACAATTGATTACGGTTCTGAGATATACAACGCGGGTTATCCTCACTTATCACGTCACTTTTTATTATTTTAATAAGAAAGGTAATTTTTTACTTCTTCCTTGTCACCGTTAATTAATTCTTATTTGTAATTTTAACACTTTATAGGGCAGCGTGACTATACAATGTCACTTACACTGCGAATTCTGATCGCTTATTTTTTATGCGACCCTTTCTGTTCGCTTACTCATTGCGACTCTCTGTGGTCGCTCCCTATATGCGACTGACTTAAAAACTGAATATGATTATTATTATCACAGCGTCATCTCTTCCCAGAACAATAATATATAAATATCTAATCTCGTATAATTTAGTGATAAATTTTGATTTTTCTAAAGCTCCCGTTACAATGGATGATATTTATATCCATTAATCATATTGTGTATTGTTGATTTCTGTAAATCATGATCCACTGCAATTTTTCTAATACTTATTTGAGGGTTTTCTTGTATAGCTTGAAGCACCACTAGTTGAGCTTCCTCGTGGTTTACAGGTTTTGGACAATTGTACTTTTTATATGCAATCGATCCTGTTTCCTCAAATATAGTGTTTAAATTTTCAGGAACTCGTTCATCTGTACAACGGGCATCGGGAAATTTTTGTTTATAAATTCTAGAAGCAAGTAAACAATTATCTTGGGCTTCTCCTATTATGTAAATCATTTGAATTAATTCGTTCTACGTATATTTCGTTTTAAAATTTAGAGTTAACTTCTCTTATTCAAGTTTTCTTCTAAACACAAATGTAGTGAAATAGTAGTTTTGAAAGAAATCTAGTTAAGATACACCTAATTGACAATTTTGTTTTATTGTTTTTAAATCATGGCACTTTATTCAATCGTTACGTTATAACATAATTATAGAAAAATTTAAAATATCGAAATGTTTTAAGAGCACTATTCGCCCATATCAAAATATACAGGGTGTTTCGTTTGAAATAAGATAATTGCTGTACGTTGAACATGCTAAAGTTTCACACAGAGTCTTCTCTCCCCTATTCAATATATCAATAACACGTGTACATCTTTTCAAAGCCTATACCTAGCTTAATTATATCTCTGAACTAATTTTTCTCAAATTAGATAATAAATCAAGAATTAATTTTTATTGCTAACCTTACATTCAGGAAAAAAATACATTTATGTTAAATAACTAGGTAACGTTGCATTTTATATGCGCAAGTGTATACATCGTTGAAAACCTTATTCATTAGGCTATCCAATAATGTAATGATATACAGGGTGTTCCGTTTAAAATAAAAAAGTTGATACCCCCCTTACTTTTACGAATTACCGTGTAGGTGCTAAAATATTTTTAAGTTGTGCACGTACTGAAACCATATAACTTTTGTAAAAATGATCTTAATGAAAAATCAACAGCAAAGCCACAATGTTCCGTCATGTGACACTTTGGACACTCGGTATATGAAAAAAAAGAAACAGTATATTCCAAAGATAAGTGGAACATGCAACGATTGATCTATACAACTACCATAAATACTGCAACAGTGTTCTAGACAAATCCACTTGTTTCACCTGGTGCAAAAACGAATTGTTTTATTCATTTCTCCTCCGCGGCCTTAACGTTTTCCCATCCCCCCTGTAGTTTGTTAACTCTGAGGTTCTTGTGCTGTAATTCCCAACAGAAGTAGTCTTCGTCTTCTAAGGCATCTGGGTAATTGCCCAATAGTGTATCTTTCTATTTGTGGTTTTATGAGTTCCCAAGCAATGTCTTCTAAAAACAATATCCCTATAGTGCAAAGTTGAAAGCACTAAAACTGATTTACTTTATTTTTGGACAGTACGAGACCATAGTTATATTTTTCTGATACTCAAATATGTGCATATTTGGCTTTCTAACTTTATTGGGGAAGAACTCAATTGTACCTTCCCTCTCAATTTTCCGTATTGTGAAAACATATGTTACCTTTTTCTTCAATAATGTCTGACACAGGGCAATTATTACCAGCAATGTTGGGTCCACTTCGGTCCACATGTACTAATCTCATAGCAATCTCATAGCGTCCACAATAGCAAATACCTTCATTCCGTATTTTGTAGACTTGGATGGTATAAACTGTCGGAAAGGGCAGGTTCCACGAAATTCAAGTAGTTGGTCTTTCATTGTGAGGTACTCACTGGCAGCATAATATTTTGGAAATTGAAAAGAAATTTATTCAAAATCTCTCTGTTTCGAGCCAACTTATCGGTTCCTTCGCGCTCTTGCCTATCTTGAATGACATCTGTTCGTATAGTCCGCATAAGGAAATGGAATCTTCGGTCGCTCATAGTGAAATATAAATCTTTTACACCATTTCCTTACAAGACTTCCAAAGCTGTGATATATTTTGTTTACAGTCCGCGCGGCCAAAGAATGCCTGAACGTTGGATGCGCATTCGTCCAACTTCAAGTCTCTTAAGCCCGGCATGTCAGTGGCGTCCCCACCAAAAGCGCGTTCCGTTTATTATCATGTATTACACTAATTAATTATTTATTTCTGTTATTAATTTACATACGTACTTGTTAATTTAACTTTATTACAATTATTGCAACAAAACGACAAAGAACCATTTTGTGTCCTATGTGAATTTTAAAGCTCATAATACTCAAATTTATTAGACACATATGTATAAACAACAAATACTTTCACAATACATAGTAAAGTAAATATGTAGTTTTGCGGCGCATGTAATGCTAATGGCATTTGCTTAAATTCTCATTAAATAAACCATAATAGTTGACATTCCTCAGTATCATTAACAACAGATTAGCAAATATTCAAAAATGTTTTTATTAGTTAGTTCGTTTTCAACTGTGATTTAAAAGCGAGTGTAGAACTATGTGTTCTACATTGGGAAAGGAAAAAGTGGCCAATAAATAAAATATTTTAAAATTTCTTGTGGTTTGGTGACGAATAATTGAAAACGCGACACCGACGCCACTGGTAATACTTTCAGTCGCTATTGCGTTAACGAGTGCGGCCGAATGCACGAACATCCATGCGCGACATGAGGCATTATGTGCCCGCGCGGACTATACTAGATTTGAATGAACCAATCAAAAATATCAGCCCAATCAAAGCTCGAGTTACCATTACATAGGTAACCCTCGCGTCTCTGTCTCGGCTATGCATTGGTTTCAGGTTTGTATGCCAAGTATTAGAGTAGCTCGTTCTCTTTGAATATCATCATCTAAAAACAATTTTAGACTTTCAAATTTTGAATTTTGAATTTGCTAACCTTTTATAACCTGGAAGGTGAGTAATAACATCTGCGCAAGTACGTACCTTAGAATTGAGTTTGTGTTTGGCCCATTTAGTTGACTGAGGAATACGGTCTACCAGTTTCGTCCTCATTATCATCTTCGTCGGGCACTTGTTCTGATTGACTATTGTGATCGCTAAACTGCACATCATCGATCTCGCCAGCACTATCCGGATCTATTTTTTACAACTCCGCATCCGTGGTTTCATCAAACTATTGAGGTAATTATCTATCATAGCGAGAGTCCAACTCCTCCACCTTAACATGCCTTGAGACTACCATTAGTAAATATTGAAGAACAAATTTAAAAATTTTAATTTAATATCAAAATCAAAATAACATTACTTAAATTGTTTTTTAGCGTGAATAGTCGCATGGGTCACTATTATACTCCAACAATTTTTAACTTCACCAATACTTGTAAGATGTGAAACACTGATTAATGGAGCATGTTACATTTGAGGCTGTACTAGGAAGCTATGCGCAAGAAACTAGTGATCCACGTGACCGTTGGAGGGTTAAGTAGAAATTGCATTTAAGCTAATATTTTTCTAATAGTGACCACAAAGAAAGAAACGTATAGGTGTGAGATCTAAGGATCGAGCAGGCCATCTCAAAGTCCTGTTCGCCGTATCTATCGATCCTCGAACATATTTGTCAATGTTTCAACAACACGCGTGGAATGAGCGAATGCACCATCCAGTTGGCATCACAAGTGTCTCAAATGAGTTAATGGTAAATGGTCTACATAATCGACTACAACTTCATGAATAATTCTCACATAATGACCGCTGTTTAGTAATACCTTATAAATGCTATATCTCGATACATTGTTTTTGAGTAAACAAAAAGCACTTAAAAACTAAATTTATTGAAATAAACGTTCACGAAATATAATGGGGTCTCTATTCGCCCAAAAATGTCGACTGTGTGTATTAAATAGATCGTCCCAATCATATTCAGCCTCATCTGTCCAGATAATATTTCTTAAAAAGTTCACTGATCTTTGAAAATTTGTGGGAAATAGATGTTGCGCTGGTCTAAACTTACAAGAATGCATATTATTTTTAACTGAAATCGTTCTACAGATGTTTGAAAAACACAATGAAAGATAAAGCCTATGGTGGAGAAGCTGTCAATACCATCGAGAGCTGGCTAATAAGATTAACCAAATTGAAAATAACATATCAGTAGAAAATAGATAATTAATGTTTGCAGTTTAATGGGGCGCAGTTTCTACACTTTACTATGTTTACATTTCATTTTTTTATTGGTTTTCTTTATTTTATTTTATTTTGTTGTTTTGATTCATTGCTTTTAAACTATTGACACATCAAGTGACCAAATGGTATCCAAACACTAGTAAAGCCTTGCACCTGTAAAAAATTTTGAAAATAAAATGTCAGTGTGTAACCAAACGTTACGTCATCGGTGCAACTAGCGTTAGGCTTGACTATAAAGTGGATGGCCACGAAAGAGCCAACGAACTTTGGTTTTGGTTCTAGTTTGTCGATGACCTTGGATCCATTTCATTGAGTTAAGAAAAACATTTGGTCTTGTCTAAGTACATAAAGCAGTAGTCGTAATCAAATGATAACATAACGGAAAGTAGAATAATGTTAGAGCCAACTGCAAGTCACGCGCAAGACACTCACTAGAACATCAGCCCATAAAGATAAAGTGCATGTTACTGTCACAGCTTAGTGGTGTGGATGGGGTTCCTATTCATCACTCCAAAAGGATACTCGATAAAGTCAAAATCAGGAGAATATGTCACTAAGCCGCCACCCGTTAAATAGATTTGTAGCGGGAAAAAATTCATGAACTAGATTTTATAATAATGGCCTAACAGGAAACTATAATGTTCAATCGAAGAGAAAAGACTCACCTTTACTTCAAATATACCTACGCAAAGCTCACTTACAGATAAGTAGAATTTTAATCTTCATTTAAAATCCACAATTTTGCAGTGGACACGAAAATGTCTTCTGACCAACGATAAACAACAAAAAAAGGTCTCCGGTGTGACTGAATTCTCTTTAAGATCAACACCAGGTGAACGGGAAAATCCCTCAATATAGCTGCAAGTAACTCGGGTGGAACGTAGATAAATTCTGTGCCCCATAAGCTTATACGCGCAGTGTTCGACCTCTCTCCTTAACATCCTAACTTTAAGTAACTACCCAAAAACAAAACTTCCATTTCCCCACAAGATCACGTCATATTTTTAATCGTCACATAAGAATCTTCCATATTAAAAGCGCATAATAGACATTTCCCAAATGCATACATCCAATACTTCAATGAGAAATGTTGTTACTCAAATAAATTTTCTATAACTTTCTAACAGCAATTTAAAACATAAGCGAACTGGAAAGCTTGAAAAAATGCAGAACTATACAAACGCGACTGCACCTGCCGTCATCACCCACGATAACACAAATTTATACCCACTCATATTATGTTCCTTAGCTTCTCTGTTCATCCTAGATGAAATTTACTTCCTTTCGAAACTGCGATAACAAACTCTAAGATAACAATTGCCGGTAACGTTTTAATTTAATATACAATATTTTAAATATCCTAATATGCCAAAAAATCTACGGCAAATTCCATCCAGCCGTGACATGTATCAAAATATAGTATAATAGTGTAATATACACACGTACGACAAGATATCGTAAACATTTACATAAAGCGTAGTTTACTATTGGAGGAAGACTACGTAGAGCGGTCGCGGTAGGGATGGTGAAGAGAGATTCACTAGATATTATACTTTTGACTATACTCTTCAATTCGACACTAAGCCAGTTTTAATGAAAAACAATTCTATACTTGCCTTCCACCCCCTTGCTATGGAGGGAGGAGTATAGGGAGGGAGTACTAATGTGAGATTCATATCCTGACAATGTAATTATAAATTTAACAAAAAGGTCTGCCCCCCGTTACTTGGATATATGGGAGAAGACAATGGGGATGCTAAGGAGATATCTTTCTCCTGATGTACACTTTCACTTGACACCAATACCTGCTCAAGCTTAATTTTTATTTACCTTACACTTTGCGGCACTTTTGGAAAGAGCTATAGAGATTCGACGTGGCGCGGTAAGGAGATTATTACCTCGAACATTAAACGCTTTTATTTGAGGCTAAAATCGCTTTGTAGCTGAACTAAAACATGCGATGCCCAAAAATACAGACAGATGAACGGACATAGCGCAGACAATAAATTTCAATAGTCCGGTGCGGGCAAGGCGATTGTCAGAATCATAAAGCTTGCTGGCTGACGCAATTGTGCTTTCTTACGCCTCTGACTTCTATTTACAAAATCTCGACTTTATATGACATTACTTGTCTACTCCCTTACTATAAATATTCCCTTTTCTTTACTGCTCGTGGAATGGACATGTATGCAATTTCAGTTAACTGAACGTTTAAAATTTCATATCCATGCACGTGCAGCTTTGAAACAAACCAATCACGAAGTACATTGGCCATGTTGTTATCATAGTAACAATATTCACCTGATCGTGTAACCTGTCAAACTGCTTACAAAAAATTGCTGTCAAGCTTATTGTCGTAAACTTTCTTAAAAACTTCTAGTTATGACAAATCTATGACCTCTACTCCTCCAGATATTTGTTTGGTAGCAAATGAAACGTACGAAACGTTATTGCCTCAGAAATCAAAAGCAAAATACGAACTGGCACATAAGAAATTCATGGACTGAACTCTAAAAAATCAAATAAGCATCTTGAAAAATGTTTTAACTTTTCGAAAACCATGAAGCCGCCGACCTTGTGGACAACATATTCACAGTCGAGGACCGTGTTACATATTGAAAATAATGTGGATATTTAGACATATTGTAAACTGCGATGTTTCTTGAAGCTGTAGTCAACTGGCTACAAAACCAAGACATCAAAGATTTTGACAGAAGAAATTAAAAAGTTTCTTGTGGAAGCTCTCGATAAAGAATTTCTATTTACAAAAGGAAGTCATTCTTGTTTATTATACCTATCTAGCTAAAACTATTTTCTAATAATTCAGGTCATATTAATTTTTGACATATCTGATGGGACCCGCCGCCAAGAATTAAAAAACGTTAATATAACATGTTAGAGATTTGGGAAACTCACTTCAAGTTAAATTGGTGGACACGTAGACAAAAACTAACCACTCCTTTATAAATCCTGGGACGTTTTACGAGCTTTCCAAAAAATACAAGCAGCTTAGACCACCAGATGTGGACCAATTTCTCGTAAATTATCGAAAAGTAGATGTTTTAGACAACAAGGTACGAAGAGGGGGTAGGAAATTTTTTAGCAAACTTGACAAAAACGTTTAACGACTAAAAGGTAGCATTGATTAAAATGTAAAAGAATAAGAACACAAATATAAACATAATTCTTATTAATAATGGTTTGTTCCCTCCCCCCTGTTGGTTACACACTCCTCCATTCGTCGTGGCATAGATTCTAGCAGATGGCCGATGTCCTCTCAACATTATCCTCTGAAAATCTGTCCACGGAAGGTCTTACAATATGGGAACGGGCATTACCCTGGGTCTCCAACTTCTAAAAAAATGGAAGAATATGGAGTTCTACCACCTCATACACATATCGTTGGGCGTTCATATTGACTCGGGTGAATATCAAACAAGACCTACTCCCATAAGTTATAGCACCCCATAATCCTTACAGTTTGGTGCACAGCTTCGCAACAGAAAATTCAACTTTATGATGTCACGCACATCCTCGTCTCACCCTCATACGGCCATCATGCATCCCCAAACAGAATCGGGATTCATCAGTGAATACCACCTAATGCCCAATGCTTTGTTCAAGTGCAGTCGCAACCTACACCACTCCAAACGTTGCCGTCGATGTTGACCCGTTGGTTAGTGGCCGATACAATTGTAAGCCGAACGTTCTGATTATGCGGTAAACAGTCCGAAGGATTACAGGACGACCTTTGTTAGCTAACCATTGATCTGGTACTTGTTGTTATAAGTTGAAGGTGGCGGTCCTGCACCTCAGTTGTTCTTATTCGCTCCCCGATTTCTCTTCCGTGGCGTTGCTGACTCTACCAAGTCCATACCTGACAGCAGCGCATAATGGTAGTTTAGTCCCGGTTAAGGCGATTTGTGATTTCTCTAAACGAAAAACCACCTACGCGCAAACCAACAATACGACCTCTATCGAATTCGCGTAATTGACGGTAATTACACGTTGGCGCACTCTAGGCATGACCACATCCTCAAAACAAAAAATCTCAAGCGAAGACAATAAAGAACTGAACACAATCTCGCACAATATATACCTGAAAATATTGTTCTAAAAGACAGAACGAAGTGTCTGCCATTTAAAGGAAATTTTAATCAATTGATACCTTTTAGTAGTTAAACGTTTCAGTCAAGTTTGGTCAAAAAATTCCTACCCCTTCTTGGTGTTACAATTTCTATGTCACTAAATACAGTTGGTATTAATAAAATCGGTAATCAACCGAAAATAATTACCCAGTTTTTAAAATTCCCCAATCTCGGATTATTTACCAGACACTGGTTTCGTCGCTCTGGAGCTACTATTATTGCTGACGCGGGTGTCGATACTTTAACACTGAAAAACGTTGGTGGGTAGACATCAACTTACATTGAAAAGATACAAAAAAGAAAAGATTGGCAACACCATCGTTCACTTGATGAAAAGAGTACATACGGAAACTATTCCATCAATCTTTAACGAACACATCTCACTAAATATGTTGCCACCAACTTCTAAATCTACCGCCGTTACACAAAACAATAATTATACAAACTTAGAAAAAGAAGCTATTGAAAGTAGTCCATCGACCTCAAAAGAAAACACTCCACCGAATATGTTTGCGTCAACTACTAAATATACCAGTCTTACACAGAACAACAATTATGAAAAATCATTAAGAAATATTTTATGATGCGTATACATTAGGCTATGTGATTTTGTTGTAAGATATCTCGTTGATTTAAGTAAATAAAGTTTCTTAAATGTATAAATTTTTTTCATTAAGACGTCATAGAAAAAATACACTGTACCGGGTGACCAGATAAGAATGGAAAGCGCTGTTGCTCGGAAACTATTCGTTGTAGAGAGTTTCGGTAAAAAATTTTATGACTAAAGTGGCCAAAAAAAGACCGTGGAAAATATTTTCAAATTTGCAAGATGACCGCCAGTGGGCGTAACCGCCATCCTAAACTTTTAAAGTGAGTTTTGACTGAAATCCATCTAGTAAATGTACCAAAAAATTACCTATATGCTTTTTAAAGCTCAGCTTTATTGTAGTAATTTTTGTTTATCTATTAAAATAAATTGGTGGGGGTGATACAGTGGTTTTTTAAATAAACAGCTGTAACTCCTAAACGACTGAACCGATTTTAATAAACTTAGTCTCGTTGAAAAGAGCATTTATTGCTCCATTAAATTCATCTTACTTGTAATATGTCTAATTTTTAGTGACGCCGTTAGAGCGTGTTTTTTGATATATCAGAAAATAGCAAAATTCTTTAAAAAATTAAATGCAACAATGTTACTTTTTTCATAAAAATGAGATGAAATCATCCCTTAATAGGTTAGTGAAAACCGCTTCTCGATATCTTATTCATCCCTAAAATAGTGAAGAAAGAAGGTTCAGTTATTATAAAATTTGAAAAAGCCGATATTACACCGGTATTTATTATTATTTATTTGTCTTTTTTCAAAATTCAATGAAATTTTATAATTTCTAAATAATAAAAGTTTTCATAATTTTAAAAATTAAAAAAAAACATGAAGGGCATAATAATCAATGCACAGAATATACAAGTGTAGAATAGGCAGAATATTGAAGTAGGCCTAAAATCAAATTGTAGACAAATATTAAAATTTTACAGACAGTGTAATTAATGTTTGTTGCACAAGTAAGTCCTTAAAACCACCTATAATGTCTTTTACAAATGATGAAGCTGTTGATATGATTGCGGTATATTTTAAATGTTTTCAAATGCGGCATTGGCTAAGAGAGTATACTCAGCTCGATGTCCAGCTCGGCGTCTACGTGATGAGAGAATTTTTCCGTGTTTAGTGCAAAATTTGCGTAATACTGGAAGCTTTCAACCAAAGTTGCGAAGAGACTCGGCTAGAAAAATGGAAGACAGTATTATTAATGTCTTAGCATACGTGTCAACGAATCCCCACGTTAGTACGAGAGCTATCTCTCGCGTTGGATATGTCACGAACAACTTATTCAACACACTTTAAAAGATCATAGGTAAGTTCTTATGTTACTGAAAATACTATTATACGGATGAGGCCACTTTTAAAAGTGATGGAAACGTTAATTTGCATATTATGCATTATTGGTCTGACACCAATCCTCACTAGTTGCACGAGGTCCAAAATCAAGGTCGTTGGAGTGCTAATGTGTGGTGTGACATCCTGAACGGAACTATTATAGGTCCCTATTTCATTGATGAACCACTACATGGTGCCGTGTTTCTTAATTTTCTGGTAAACCAATTGCATATTTATTAGAAGATGTGCCCTTACAATCACGGCAAAATATGTTTTTACAACTAGATGGCTGCCCAGCACATTTTTCAATAAATATGCGAGAACACTTAAATTTAATATACCACCAGAGGTGGATTGGACGAGGAAGTATATTTCCTCAGTTTAACCTGCTTTGAACTATGGCGGACGTTAATATGTTTAGCGAACTCTGAACTACAACGATCAGACGGCATAGTCCTGATTCGAAGGACCTGTTTCACTTAGTCGAATTCATAGTTGAAGCTGCTGTAATTGTTCAAGCATTACTACTCGGCATTCGAAATGTACCTTGATGCACTAATTAGTCTAACACCTTGACCAAAGCTGTTTGTAACTGTGTTTACACTATTATGGAGTTTTAGAACTTATTTCACAGTTGTAGACGCGACGTTTCAAGCGGACTTCTCTCATACATCTGATGAAGGACTTTAGTAGAATTCATGTTATATAATTTTACTGTATTCGAACTTGGTACCTTTCCCTAGCTCCGCCGAGCTACTGAGTAATCCGATTTTAGAACTTATTTCCAGGTAAGTCAAATTCTACCAACAGAGTTAGATGATGGGTTCATCACCGATAGTGAATATATATATATATATATATATATATATATATATATATATATATATATATATATATATGGTTGATTTTAGGTTTCCGCGAGTGTAGTATGAAACACTGTTGTTTATCCGGGCGTTGTCTCGCGTCTGCTGGTGACGTTTCTGACTCCTGCCAGTACAAAAACGACGTTTCGGCAAAGTCTCATTTGCCAGTTTTAAGTTTTTTCTTTCTTCAACTGATTTGTTCGGCTCCGTGTTACTCGAATCGGACTGAGGTCCTGCTGTCCTGTCTCCTGTTTATATTTGGTGTTGTGTACTTTCACTGCTTTCCCTGCTTTCACTATTTTCCCTGCTTTCTCTTTCTCGGTGTTGGATGGTGCTGCTGTGCATGATGTTGGTATGGATGGTTTTGGTTCGGTTGATCGTTTCCTTGTGTGACGATGTTCTGCTAGTGTTATCTTCCATGAATTAGGCAGTCTTTGGGAATCGTCTCGTATGTTAAGGTTCTGTTCCCGTTTCTCAATCTCGATCGCCTCTCGAATAGTTCTTTTTGCCGCATGAGTAATGCTGGCTATCATCTTTGTGTTTTCAAAAGCGATGTGTGATGTTCTACTGGCGTGTTGGGCTAACGATGATGTAGCTATATTCTTCTCGACACCATTCTTGTGTTCCTCTCGTCGAACGTTAATCCGTCTGTTTGTTTCTCCTATGTACACCTTGTCACATGTCCCGCAGGGGATGCAAGTCGATTTTGGTTTTAGGTGTTGGGAGCACTAATGGTATTTTTCTGTCCGTGTTGAACGTTGTCTTTATGTTGTGTTTGCTGAGGATTTTTGCAATCTTGTCTGTCGTTCCCTTTACATAAGGAAGTGTGACCTTGGCTGTTGGTGGTTCCTCCTCTTCTGTGGGTTACGTATTTCTTGGTTTTGACGCGTTCCGGATGTTCCTCATTGTGAATCCATTTTGTAGTAGAGCTGTTGGGTAAGTTGCCATCTCCTCTTTCTTGTGAGTGGAATCCGTGAGTCTTATTGATCCTGTCACCAGTGTCTTTACAACCGACTGCAACTGCGAAGGATGATGGTGTGAGTGGGCGTTGAGATATCTATTGGTATGCGTCGATTTTCTGTACACTGTGTGGCCGAGGTACCCATTCTTCTTCTTGTAGATCAGTACGTCCAGGAATGGTAGCTGCTTGTCCTCCTCCACTTCCATGGTGAATTTGATCTTATTGTGGGCGCTGTTTATGTGTTCTAAGAACTTATCGAGCTGTTCTCTTCCGTGCGGCCATATGACGAAGGTGTCATCAACGTATCTTAACCATAGTTTTGGTTTGAGGCTGGTGGTGTTTAGAATCTCCATTTCCAACTCCTGCATGAATAAGTTGGCTATCACAGGTGATAGTGGTGATCCCATTGGTGCTCCATCCACTTGTTTGTACCGTTGTCCTTCGTAGATGAAGTAAGTATTCCTCAAGCAGTGTTCCGTTAATATCAGGATATCTTTCGATATTTGATACCTTTTCTGGATGATTTCTAGTGACTCGTTGATCGGAATGTTTGTAAATAGTAAAAAAAAGACGAGAAAGTGAACCAGGACCACTTTCTAGTAAGTTTTGATGTCGTGTCACACACCGAGAAAGAGAAAGAAGGGAAAGTGAAAGCAGGGAAAATAGTGAAATCAGGGAAAGCAGAGAAAGTACACAACACTACATAAAAACAGGAGACAGGACAGCAGGACCTTAGTTCGATTCGAGTAACACGGAGCTGAACAAATCAGTTGGAGAAAACTGGAAAATGGCAAATGAGAGTTTGCCGAAACGTCGTCTTTGTACTGGCATGAGTCAAAAACATCACCAGCAGACACGAGACAACTCCGGAATATATATATATATATATATATATATATATATATATATATATATATATATATATATATGAAAGACTTTGAAGACCCCAATTCACAGAGACACCAAGAATGTGGCTTAGATACGTGGACGATAGCTTCGTAGTTTGGCAACACGGCAAGCATAAGCTAGATGAATTCCTAGATCATCTAAATAGCCGCGCACCCTCCATAAAATTCACAATGGAATTGGAGTCGGAACAAAAACTGCCATTCCTGGATGTACTTGTACACACGACAAGTGTATACAGTAAACCTACCCACACGGGGAGGTACCTACACTACAACTCCAATCATCACAAAAACGTGAAGTTAGGCGAGGCAAAATGCTTGTACGATAGAGCAAAAACAATATGCTCAAAACAAGAGGACCTGAACTGAGCAAAAGAAAATATCGCTAGAACACTCAAAGAAAATGGCTACCCCGATCTAACACCTAACCTAAACAGGGAAAGGGTAATCGAAAAAGAAGAACCTAAATATACAACGATAACACTATATATACAAGGTACCTCAGACAAAATACGAAGGATAGGCAGCAAATACAAGATATGCACTGCCTTCAAATCGACTAGAACGCCCAGGGGAATACTAACCAAAACCAAACCATACAATGAAGATCAGAATTCCAAGAATTGTGTATACAACCTACCATGCGAATGCGGCAGAGCATACATAGGAGAGAGCAGTAGACCGCTCAAAGTAAGAACGCAGGAACACAAGAACAACGTCCGCAAGGGCGAAACAGAAAGATCAAGCATCGCCGAACATGTCTGGAACGAAGACCACCGCATCCAATGGGATAACATACAGATAGTGGCAAAGGACGAAAACACAACTCGTCAAAAACTCAAAGAAGCCATATGGCTTCCGATAATGCGCGAGGAGCTTAAGCGCAATACACCTGTGCAAGAAGTTACGGCGCAACATGCGCAATAAACTGCTGCGCAACCACGAAAAAGTTTAATATATATATATATATATATATATATATATATATATATATATATGTATATACAGTGTGTCTGAGATTCAGCATGCATGTATTGCTATATTCGTTAATATTGAAGATAGAATGTCGGTTAAATGGGGAAAGTTTTAGAGAATTTTATGGCTATCATAATGGTAAAGTCAGATTTGAAGTAACTTTTTTTGTTTTTGAAATAATTGAAGAAAACAAAAATTGTGCATTTTCTACTACCCCCTGTAGCTCTTTTATTTGAAGTCTGACAACATTTTGATTTGTACATTATTATGACACTTTTAAAAGACAATTTAAAAAAAAAGTACTAAAATTTATCTACAGTCATTTGTTTTTGAAATACATACACTAACTATTGTTTTTCATATGGACGCCATCTTGGATTTTTACATTATTGAATAGTATTTTTTATTACCTTTTCAGTGATGTATCACATGATACGAGAATTTACTTCCAACTATCAAAAATTTAAAAAATATAAAATTGAAATAGTATGCCTTGAGAAGGCATGAATTAATAAATGAAAAATTTATACAATTAGATTCCTAATTATTGTAATTTCTAATAACTAAAATAAAAACAAAACCGATAATAGCAACTATCATAAAACATGCTCGATATGTCCCCCTCTACACTCCACACATTTTCTACAACGATTTAACACTGAATGTGTAACCCTAACTAACGTATTTCTATTTCCAGAATTTAGTGCATGTCTTACTCTATTTTCTAAAATGTCAAGATTTTCTGGAGTGTCGAAATAGTACACCTCGTTTTTTGTATGACCCCATAAATAAAAATCTAGTGGGTTCAAGTCAGGGGACCTGGCAGGCCATAAAATGTCCCCATTATTGGAAATTAATTTATTATTAAATACTCTTGGCAAATATTGTTTAACGTCTGCTGAATTCTGTGCTGGACAGCCGTCTTGCATAAACCAAATATTTTCTAAATTTCGATTGATGTTTCTCAGAGCGGGTATGATTTGTTCTTGCAAAATCTCTAAGTATCGGACTCCGTTTAAATTATAATTGAAAATAAATGGTCTAATCAAGTTATTTCCTAAAATGTTACATTTAAAATAAACTTTTTAAGAAAATTTTATTTATACCTATAATTCCGCACCATACATTGAAACCAAATCTGGTTTGAAATCTCCTTTCACAAACTCTATGGGGATTTTCCACATTCCAGAAGTGCGTATTGTGCCTATTAAAAATTCCGCAATTAGTAAATCTGGTTTCATCCGTCCATAAAACGTTGGACGAGAATTGAGGATCTTCCCAGATTTTGAATGTACCACCGTGAAAATGCCATTCGTCTCTCAAAATCACCTCTCGTAACGCTTGGTAATAATTGGTTTGAATGGATGAAATTTATTTTTTTAAATGTCATGGACGGAGGATTTCGGAATGTGTAATACATCGGCCATTTTCTAACCGAAGATGCTTCGTTTTCACCAACAAAATTTAGAACAGCATTATATTACCTTCATTATCTTTAACATACTTGTTAGGTCTTTCCTTCTCAAAACTGCCATATGATAATAAATTCATCACTAAAGTCCTGAAATGTCTTTTATTCAGGTTGAACCCGATCGGAAATATTTCTTCATAATTTCTTATTGCATTATCTGCATTTCTATTTATTTTGAAATAGATTTCAAGCATATCTAGCTTCTCTTCATTGGAATATCTTAACGCCATACTTCAAAAAATCTTGCACCAAGATACAAAACAGGAATAAATATTAACAATAATAACAACAGGAACAAACAATAAAAACAACACAAACGAATAACAGAATAACAACAATAATAAACATTCTTGTCAGTCATTGCAATTATTATTCATGGCCTCATATTTTATTTTGTTTAAATGTTTGATTGCTGAAAGTAAATTTTCATATCATGTAATACATTGTTGAAGAGGTGTTAAAATCCACTATTCGATAATGTAAAAATCCAAACAGCGTTCAAAAACAAAAGTTAGAAATGTATTAAATTTTGTAAGTAAAAACAGATACATTAGCAAGGGTTTAAATTTTTGATAGTTGGAAGTAAATACTAGTATCATGGGATACATCGCTGAAAAGGTGATAAAAAATACTATTCGATAATGTAAAAATCCAAGATAGCGTCCATATGAAAAACAATAGTTAGTGTATGTATTTGAAAAACAAATGACTGTAGATAAATTTTGGTACTTTTTTTAAAATTGTCTTTTAAAAGTGTCGTAATAATGCACAAATCAAAATGTTGTCAGACTTCAAATAAAAGAGCTACAGGGGGTAGTAGAAAATGCACAATTTTGTTTTCTTCAATTATTTCAAAAACAAAAAGTTACTTCAAATCTGACTTTACCATGATGATAGCCATAAATTCTCTAAAACTTTCCCCATTTAACCGACATTCTATCTTCAATATTAACGAATATAGCAATACATGCATGAAACTCGGACACTTATTATATATATATATATATATATATATATATATATATATATATATATATATATATGTTCTAAAAATATATATTGGATTACTCAGTGGCTCAGCGGTAAAGGTGTCAGACTAGTAAGTGAAAGGTACCAAGTTCGAATCTGAGAGTCAAGTGCTTGGGAAAAAATTATATATAACATATGAATTCGACTCAATGAAAACACCCTTTCAGGACTTTTAAATAGAAGAATCCGTTTCGAAATCTCTAAAAGCAGAAACTGTGGAAATAGGCCGATCAACTCCACTAATTATCATATTATTACATTTCATTCTTGAAACTATGAACATTTTTATTATTTAAAAATTGTAAAATGAGGAAATTTTCATTGAATCTCGAAAAAAGACAAATAAATAAGAATAAATACCGACTTTTTTAAATTTTATAATAAATATGTCTTCTTTCTTGGATATTTTAGGGTATGAATAAGATATAGAGATTCTGTTTTCACTAACCTATTTAGGGATGATTTCATCTCATTTTTATGAAAAAAAAGTCATATTGTTGCATTTAATTTTTTAGAGAATTTTCAATATCAAAAAACGCACTCTAGCGGTATCACTAAAAATTAGACATATTACAGGTAAGATGGATTTGATGGAGCAATAAATGCTCTTTACAACGAGACTAAGTTTATTGAAATCAGTTCAGTCGTTTAGGAGTTACAGCTTTTTATTTAAAAATTCACTGAATCACACCCCACCACCTTATTTTAATAGAGACGTCAAACAAAAGTTACTCGATAAAGCTGAGCTTTAAAAAGCATATAATTTTTGGTACATTTACTAGGTAGATTTCAGTAAAAAATCACTTTAAAAGTTTAGGAAGGCGGTTACGCCCCCTGGCGGTCATCTTGCAAATTTGAAAATATTTTCCACGGTCTTTTTTTTGGCCACTTTAGTCATAAATTTTTTTACCGGAACTCTCTACGACGAATAGTTTACGAGAAACAGCACTTTGCATTCTTATCTGGCCACTCGGTACAAGTCGAGTGAAATGTCCATATTGCGCTCGGATAATTGAGCATTTCACCTACGACGCGGCGTCCTGATCAAAGTGTATCCTCGTGCGATATGGACATCATATCAACTCGCGTTGTACAAACTACTATTATGCTTTACTTTTGAACTTATTCGTTCATAACAAAAACACATAATAATTTACTATTATGCCAATTGTGAAAATAGTATACTCCGCACTTATGCAAATAAATAGCCTGCTCAGGGATTCTTAGTAAGGCAGTAAACATAAAAATACACCACAATTTGAGGGTCATAAAATAGCGCTAGTAAAAAAAGTTGCAAATAAACCATAAAGATATTCCATCAACTTACTCCATAAAATCACAGATGATCTAGAAAATTTAAACCATAAAAGTTTTTAGTGGGCATGTTAAATGGGTAGATACAACTCTGAGAAGAATAATAATACAGTTGAAAAGATAAATCGTACAGAATTATGGTAGAAAACAATTTATTTTAGAATACATACTAACCTCCTTAAGGTAGGTAATAAATATGTCTACATTAACAATCAAGCACGCAAATGTAATTTTTGTTCAGAAGTAATGAGCTTATAAATTACTGTGTGTCTTAATTAGTCCTCCACACAGAATTTTATCAAAGAATTTCGTTTATTTTATAATTTAGCCGCATAAAATCATTTAAGAATATGTTAACGACTCGTGATAATAATAATTAAAGCTTTGGCAACATTACGTGTAAGCTTACAATTAAATAAAAAATACGGGAAAGCAATTAACAGTGTATTATAAAGAAAATGTAATAGTACGGCTACGCATATTATAAGATAACGTGTGGACCGTAATGTAAATTTCAACTATCTTATACAATCTGTTTGGGTAAATATATTCTACTAAGGCGATGGCGTTTACAAGCATTTAGGCAAATTTATATGTGAGATAACTAACAATTTTCTTAATTAGGAAAATCTCTAAATATTAGCTTACAGATCTTATGGTTAAATACTAAATAAAGCAATAAGTGTGTTATACAAAATTAGTTCGACATTTTTTTGTATTTAACATGGAGTTTCATGAAACAAATTAAAGTTTATGTAAAACTTATGCAACCTAAACCGTACAGTGTGTCCCGATGTCATACTTTTACTTGTTTTTAAAAGACATCTTTGTTATTATCAACAGGGCCGTGCGGTATATTTGCTCAGTATGATGCAATTCTTCGAAATGCCGCCCTCAAAATGTTTTTTTTCTTTAAAATAACCTTCGATTGTGATTTAAAAAAAACTCCATGAAAATGTACGAATACCATTTCTATTTTGAAAATTTAAAAGTAGTTCACGGGCACCATCCTCCGTTTTGTGTTATGTAACGTCACCTCTGGGGCACTTTTCCCACCACCTTTTTTTTATATACGCCCACGTGGGGATCGTATTTTTTTTTCACCTGAGAATAAAAAGATCTTATTTAATCTGTGTTTATTAATATTTATTAGGGGCCGTTTGATTTTTATCAAAGGAGCTTATTAAAATTCTACGAAACATTTATTTATATATTTGTATTGTATTCTAATAAGAGGTCCTAGACTTGTAAGAAAGGGATCTATTCGTGGGCTTCGACCCTGTCATAAAAGTTGTATTCTGATAACAGGGAAGAATTAATAGATAAAACATGAAAAGATGATGATGGCAAGTGTTTTCATAATAAAAAGATGCTATTTAATCTGTGTTTATTGTTATTAATATTTATTAGGGTTGTTTTGATTTTTATCAAGGATATAAAAACCTGTCCTTAAACTATTATGTTCTATGCAATCTTAAAGACTGCATTTTAGCACTAGCTCAAGTTTTTTAAATATCTGAGGTCAGCATATTGTATTTATGACTATTAATTAATTTCTATCTGAGGTTTAAATATCATTCTGATCTAGATAACTGCTTTACAATGTGCTTTCGTAATAGGGTTTACTATAAAGGAGACTGCATAATTGTTATTAAAATTATTATTACATTTCTGCAAGACCTATTTTATTTTACAATATACTTGTTTTACCATGAGGAAGTCACCTTCAACATTATACGTAGTTAAAAATGAGTAATTAAGTTGCCATGCTTTAAACGATTTTCCACCTTGAGAACGTTAAATTATATGTACAAGGTTTAAGCAGAAATAAAATGCATTAATACGATAAATGGTTACACACATACGCATTATAGGCTTCATTGTGCACTGCCTTTAATAGTGGCACCAATTATCAATTATAAGTAAAATATTGCAGGTCGAGTGATAAATTATATGATAAAGGTTTAAGTGGAAAATAAAATTGCATTAATACGTTAATTAATACACAAATGCATTATAGGCTGTTTTACATTTTGCTTTGAGCTCACTTTAATAGTGTTATTAATTAATTAATTAAAAGTAAATATTAAAGGTTGACAGTTAAAATTATGTGTACAAGGTCTAAGCAGAAAATAGTTACATTAAATGGTTACACATATGCATTACAGTTGTTTCTTTTGTGCCTCGTTGTGTGTTTTAGGTTAGGGATGACTTTTTTAAAATCAATTGCATTACTCTTAACACCTAGCCTAAATTGCGTAAAATTGATTATGGATATGGGATGTCATACTTTCTTTAAAAAACAGTAAAATATATTCATAGCCATAAAGATTATATAAGCTTATATAAGGGGTATAGTGCTAAATTGAAAGACAGATGTAGGGCTTAGCAACTTCCTCTCAGGCCCTCGCCCTCACGACCGAAAATTTGAATTTGTTTGTGGCGCCATGTATGACGGTAAATTTGAACTTCTATTATAATAAAAGGGGCCTAATGATAATTTATAAGAGAGGCATAGGGCTTCGCAACTTGCTTCCGGATCTTAGCCTCCTGGTCCCTTGGTGGTAAATTTGAATTTGTATTTAAGTCTACATTCTGATTGTTTATTACGAGAAATCTGGACTTGTATTCTAATAAGGGGGCCTAATACGAACTTATAAGACAGGTGTAAGGCCACGCAAGTTGCTTTCGGGACTTAGCACCCTGGCCCCCCGGCGTGAAATTTGGACTTGTATTCCAACAAGCGGGCCTAATGCTAACTTGTAAGGGAAGTGTAGAGCGTCTCAACTTTTTGTCGGATCTTCGTCCCTTGTCGTGATCTGAACATGTTCGTAGGCCTTCAGGGATAAAGAAGAATTGAAAACCTATGTAGTATTTTAAGGTAGTGCGGGGAAATAAGCTAATTTTAAGGATAGTCCCATATCTGAGCAATAATAATAATAATAGCGGCAAATAAGGATTGTATATTATCCGCTGCATCTATTTTTTAAAGCATAATTACAATCGAATGGGTATTATTATGAAACAGTATCAGGGGTATTAGCTGTTTTTACTTGTTAATAAGGTATTACAATATAATCGCTCAAGACGAAAACGGTGAAGTTGAGGCTGGTAGTGATGTTCTCTACGAAGATACAGATAAGTTAAATTGTGCTGCCCTTAATTTTGAAGATAAGGGGAAGTGCACCCTTCTCAAAAGTCTCGACTGCCGAAAATGTCTTCATACTTATATTTAATATAGGAGATTATGGATTACCTAGATTTGAGGATGTTTTCGATAATTTACTGTTAGACGTAGCACTTTTTTGTGACCCTGATATACACAAATAAAGAGTAGTTACTTTTAACAGGTATTATAAGCTTTATAGCTATGAATATAGTTTACTGTTTTTTAAAGAAAGTAGCACATCCCATATCAATAATCAATTTCACGTAATTTAATCTAGGTGTTAAGGGTAATGCAACTGATTTTAAGAAGGTCTTTCCTAAACCACAACACACAATGAAGCGTAAAACAAACAACTGTAGTGCATATGTGAAAATATTGTATTTATTTTCTGCTTAGACCTTGTACATATAATTTTAACTGTCAACCTTCAGTATTTACTTTTAATTAATTAATAACACTATTAAAAGGGGCTCAAAACGAAATGTAAAACAGCCTATAATGCATATGTGTATTAGCTAATGTATTAATACAATTCGAGCTGCAATATTTTACTTTTAATTGATAATTGGTGCCACTATTAAAGGGAGTGCACAATGAAGCGTAAACCAGCCTATAATGAAAACGTGTGTAACCATTTATCGTATTAATGCATTTGATTTCTGCTTAAACCTTGTACATATAATTTAACGTTCTCAAGGTGGAAAATTTTTAAAGCATGGCAACTTAATTACTCATTTTTTATTATGTATAATGTTCAAGGTAACTTTCTCATGGCAAAATAAGTATATTTTAAAATAAAATAGGTCTTGCAGAAATGTAATGATAATTTTAATAACAATTATGGAGTATTCTTTATCATAAACCCTGTTACAAAAACACATTGTAAATCAGTTATCTAGATCAGGGTGATGTTTACACCTCAGATATAAATTAATTAATAGTCATAAATACAATATGCTAACCTCAGATATTGAAAAAAATTCAACTAGCACTTTTAAGTGCAGGATTAAAGATTGCATAGAACATAATCGTTTAAGGACTGGTTTTTATATTCTTGATAAAAAATCAAAACAACCCCAATAAATATTAATAATAATAAAGACTGATTAAATAACATATTTTTATTATAAAAACCCTTGTCATCATCATCCTTACTTGTCTTATCTATTAATTCTTCCCCATTATTAGAATACAATTTTTATGACAGGGGCGAAGCCCGCAAACAGATCCCCGTCTTACAAGACTAGGACTCCTTATTAGAATATAACCCCCAATGTATAAATACATCTTTCGTAAAAGATCACAATCTGTAGATGGGGATTAAAAGAAACGTAATAATAATTTTAATAACAAGTATGCAATCTTCTTTGATAATAACAGGCCAAATTTGGTTATTTGTTAAAACGAAACATGTGATTTCTATTCTCTGGTCTTGTGGGTGACTAAAGAACGCCAATTTTGAGAAAATGAAAAAATTTGCGTTAGGAATGAATATGGTAATGATTTTTCTGTAATTTCTGTACAAAAGAATTACTTGATTGAGATTACATGTAGTGAAGACTGGTTTTACATTCTTTACTACATTTAAATTTTATACTACATATTGTAGTGCTAGTTTCCACGGATATAATAACAAAGCCATCGTCGGATCAGGAGGTGAGCGAAACCACTTTCCTTCTTTCTTTTACACTGATTACCTCTGTTCAACGTTTTAAATTAATAAAACACATATTTTACAATTTAAATTACATTATAGTACACTTTTGAAATTTTGTATGCGACACGTTGCTAGAATAAGGGTTTCTCTAGGTTTGTGTTGCTACTGGTTATTATCGTCCTTCTTCGTTCTTCAAGATATTGCTGAGACCGATTCTATCACTGTAAGTGGTCACTGATCTTCCGATTTGTGATGTAACATGCAAATGGTCTCCGATAGCTAACTCTAGGATACTTTAACAAATAGGTTTATACACAGTAGAATGCTCAGTTAAGTAACTGTACACAACCAACATCCTGGTGATTTTATTTTACTTATGGTTTCATGGCGAAGCTCTCGCTATCGCGAAAATTACTGTATTGAATCTGTAGAAGGTTAAGTGCAATTCGTTGCTGTAACTAACAGTGCTAAGTATAACACTGGGCTTTTAAATTTTCTCTTTCTTGAACTTTTAAACCCAGGTTAACTTTTTGTAACAATAAAAGTTGTATACACTTTAGTGGAAATATTACAACTTTACCCTAATGTTCCTTGTCAATAAATCACAAATACTAGCTCAATCTTTTGGCTATTTTCATTGTGTAATCACTTTATATTGAAACAAAATTACAATGTTTAATCAGCTATTATATCTGTATAACTACTACTTTGTGTCAATCAGCTGTTGGTAAATTGTGAGTGCTGCCATTTACGCAACTACTGTTATATAATATAAAAGTGATTTACGAGCTATATTAATATTTCTGTTTATTGAACTGGACTGCTTATAGATAGGTTTACTCATATCTAAACGTTATAGATGTTTATTCTAACTGATTAATGCATGTTTTATACTTCATTTTTAGTATATTTATCTACTATATAACCGTATGTGTCAACAAACGCTATCATAATAAGGAAGCTATTCTCTAACTGTTTCGGCCATCAGCCACAGGATGAAGCATTCTTTACTTTGAATTTTTGGTAATTGTAAGAATTCTAAATTACGCTTTATCTATTAGGTTTATAGAAATAGTAGCAACCTAACACTTTATGATTATTGTGTGAAAGATTCTCTGTTTATTTTTTTTTTGTACTGTTTATTTACCTTTAAATTTATGTTGTTGTGCTTACGAAAGACGCAATGGTTGACATCTAAGCGCAATATTTTTGGTTATTAATTCTGGGTGAACTGTTTTTTTTTTTACTTTTGATTTAAAACAGACACGCCAGTTTTAAGGAAAGCTCTTCCTAGAATTTCGGTTTTACTTTTGTAATTAATTTTGAGTGTGTGTTGTATTTATGCTTTTTAGGGTCAACGCTGGATGTCTGGACATGTATTTGTTTTGCCTAAATTTAATTCTCGAAATTTCGTCCGCAAACATTATAGCTATCCGAACTTACGATAACGCTTGTAGAAATGTTAATTATTTTGTGCAAATTACTGAATTTAATTAGGAATATTGTTGAGGGAAATATGTACACAAAGTACATTCTTACTTATAAAACATAAATATTTATAACGGAAGTACCGATTGGAGGGAAATATTTGTTTTATGTGTGTTTACAATTGAACCACGTTGTGTTGAACTATCATTAGTTGTTTTCATAATTCCTGTGGACTAGGATCACCATTCCTAGCCTGATCTACTACCTTTCTGGATGTTGTCCAACCTCATTTTAACTGTAGTGTATCTCATACTGTATCGTAGCCTTTTTTTTTGTCTAAGAGCGATATAAAAAATAAATCAAGTGGTGCCCTTTTAACCTTTCTGTATTTCTACGCAAGCCACACGTCCACGCATCCAAGTGCCTAACCGACCGACTGAGCTTCCAGCTAAACGAATAGTTCTTGTTACTGCATACCTTATTATACTTTTGCTACGACCGCACTTTGTGCATGTAACAACTTTACATTACCATAAATATTTTTACGAATATTTTACGATTGTATACTTTAAACTGTCGAACCGATCAATTTGACCGTTGCAGTTTTTATGTGCTTTTATGTTAGCAAATCCTTCGTTATGAACAGCGCACGCGGTTTATTATTGCCGTTGTTGTAGGATGTTTAACATATGTATATAGAAAATATTGTTACGAGGATATCTAAAGGTTGTCTGACGCTCGAACAAGTCCTGACAGGCAGTAGTCTGCTGACAATTGAAAGTTCTTTGCTTCGTATGATATGCATTCACAGGATTTTTGATGGATCCACTACGTCATACAGGTCGAAGGATGAGTCGACTCAAAAATACATAATATTTATTAAATTCGTATACAATATTCATGTATGAATACGTATCTTGGAACGGAAATTTAAATATGTAGGGATAGGGGTTAAAATAAATTGCAAACAGATTAAAGCATTTTGAATAAATATAACGTAAATCGTATAGTTAAGTTCAAAATATGTTGCAAGTGGACATCCAAAACTATTAAACTAGTTTTTAGGAGGAGTACAAATTAATGTTTACATTAAACTTAAAATTAAATTCAGAGTTCATAAGAGATAACGAGCCATCACTGGTCAAACTGTAGCTTATTTTAGTTTGAAAATCAAAATATAGCGGCGTCACTTATCGCTAAATTTATAAATTTATGATAACTAAGTAGCGTTTGAAAGATCATGTTTTGGTCAATTAGAATTGCATAATTATTTTGCACGTAACTGTTGCGCCAATTTGAATTTCGCAAGAATAACCTTGATGACGTCACTTTTTAAGGAGAAACCTACAAAATGTCATATAAAACCAATTTAAATTTGATCGGGAAAAAATGTAATTCAGTTATATTGGTATGTTAAGAAGAATGAAAATTATACGAATCGAATTTCACGGTTGCTCTAACAAATTAATCGAAATTTCATTACATTTTACGCAATAAAGAGGTCATATGTAGAGAAGTTTAATCAAGTCGGTATTACGAATCTTTATTGGGCAAATTAAATATCACTCCTGCTAAAGGGGTGAAAGTTTATAAATAGAAGTACATAACAACGGTTAAGTCAATCTATATCAATTTACGCAAGACGGTTGCACTCGTATGTATTAAATTAATGTCAAGAAGGAATCCTTGATCCTTAAAACGAGCGCGGCCATTTTGACAGTTGTCAAAATTATATAGTTGCTAATACATTCTAAATAGAAAGTCTTTCGAGTTAATTATTAAAAACAAGGTTGCTGAAATCTATTTGTGATCATAATCAGGACTTAAGTAGCCAAAGTGTAAAATTGTGGGATTTGGTTAAAAATATAAATGTGTAAGTTGAACCAGTCTGTATTGACAAAGGAGTGTTGTATGCTCGTTTTCCTTTAATGAAACTAATAAGTAAAATAATTTTATATTTATACTTATAATATAAAAGTAAATGGTAAATTTATCGGCTCCACAATTGTTTTCGTTATAATTGAAAAGCCAAAGGATTGTTAAACCTTCTTTAAACTTGAAATTTAACAAACAAGTAGGTGAATGTAAACGTTTTAAATAATTGCATCTTAAATTGCGATCATATTCCAGTTAGTTTAACTCAAATATATCATAACCTAAATTGTGCATAAAGAAAACAGCTGATTGTGTGTTGAAGTACCGTAAGGAAAACAAATTGGTTTGTCAAGAAACCAATTGTAGTTCAAGGTGATCGAAATATTGTTGTACCAGAATTACCTTCAGATATACACTAGTCTTGGAACGTATCGTGAACCAAAAGAAAATCAACAGTGCATTGTTACTCCAATGATACAGGGTATCTTATGTTTTTATATTATATTGAATGAGACAATGGTCACGTGCTGAAAATATATTTAATTTTTTTTATATTCGTTATATTTATTGACAGAGTAAATAAATTTTACCAGAAATTGGCCATTGAATCTATATGTTATGTGTGCTTAGATTAAATATAGCAGGATTTAGGGATGCTAGGCTTATGTAAAAGGTTTCAATGTTTATGTCTGTCACGTTATACAATAAATTTGTAACACTTATGATTACTGTTTAACTTAAATTAGTGTAGTCGATTTGTACCTTGAAGTTCTTTGTCCCAGTTTAAGGAGGCGTCGGCGCTATGTAGTTACGTAGCTTTATCATGAGAAAAGCGCACTGTATAACTGCATACATTTCTCCGGAAAATAAATTTAAGTTATTAATCACTATATTCGTATTCGCGAAAGTCTCGTATGTGCCTTAAATGAAATAGCAATCTATAATTTAGAGAAATAAGAACAATACTTAAGCATAAATTTGCTAAATTTTCTGAAATTGAATTCACGTAGCTTACTTTTGAAACAATAGAATGTTTAATACTTCAATCGACTGCAAATTACTCTTACGGCATACTAACAATTTTGGACTTTGTACCCACATAAAATTTATTATAACTTTGGTTTTAATTTTTTGTAATTTATTTAGCTTTTACATACCATACCCACACCAAAATTGCAATGGAACATGTTAAAAATCCCACTCGCGCTTTATAGAAATCAGTTGCACAAATTATTTAAAAAGTTTGAACATTGTACCACAGATCGGATAAAAAAAGCGAAACATTGCCTATCTTCATAAAAGGTTTTCCTTTAATATAATATAATAATCGTGGTAGGGAGCAGATCCTTCAATTGCACTTAAATGGAATTTGTCATAGAAATTTTTCTCCAAATTCGACAGAAACTTTCAAATAGATCGATGTAAATCTTCCAACACCCCAATTGTTTTAGTCTTATGTGATAGCATGGCAGGCCCTTATCGGTAAAAATTCAAACATTAAAAGAGGCCGGTATATTTAATTTGATTATAACCCTTTTTTTTGACAGAGGTAATTCAGCTAAGATAGAGCTTGTGTGCTGTTTAGAGGCAAAATCTAGCATAAAGAAGAAGACGGCACAAGCCATTTTTTCGGCGTATACACCACTATATTGAAGATGCTGTCTTGTGTGTATTAGAAAATATGCTACTGGTCCAGAGTTGGACAAAGGAAGATGTATACGATACAGCTTCAGGGGCAAAGAAGAATTGAAAGCCTATGTAGTATTTCAAGGTAGCGTGGGGAACTTAAACTATTTTTTTTTAAGAATAATACCACATCTGTGTAATACTAATGGTAAAATAAAATATACATTAGCCCATGAGTGTATTTAAAGTTCATATACTAACGGTTGAACATTATTATGAAGCAGAATCAGCGTATTAGATGTTTTTACTAGTTAATAAGCTATAACCGCTCAAGATGAAGCGGATGAAGAAAATGGTTATTATTGCACCTATTACTGGACCTTAATATTTTTTACAACAGCAATTTTTTTAAATAATTTGTAAACACATTAATTAACACGACGCAACTTTCCAATCATAAATCTTTTAAATGTATGCTGTAAATAACCATCGTTTTTGAATTTAAATTTATAAGTTCAATATAAATGCTAAATACGATCTGTAGTAATCACGTTTTGTGTATTACTTTCTAAATTAGATAATGATGGGAAAGCAATAGCCAGTTTATATCCAACCATTCATAAGTACAAAACGTGTTTAGTGAGGCTACATGCGGATACGTTGTATAAAAAAAAATATTTCAGGTCAACATGTGGTTATAAGAAAACACATCTGAAGGTATGCGTATTATTTTTTAATATATGTTTCACTCGATATTGCTAACAAAAAGTCGATAAAGATTTTTAAATATACTATTACTTATAGGATGACGTCATAAAATCAGATCGACAATAGCTGGTCCTTTTGAGGAGGTTTTTATAACTGTTAATGAACGTGTTTCTATAAAACAATGTTGTGTGTATGTAATTGAACATGCAGACAGATCGGACAAAATTTTTAAATGTATAGGTATAGGTATAGGTGGTTTAGAAAGAGAATCTGCCTATACAAAAAGTACAATTGCATTAGGGTAGAAATTATTCATTATTTTACGTAATATTTAATTTAGACTTTAATGCATTCTGTTTTAAACTGTAACCTGATTCCGCAAACTGTCATACATGGTTTATTGATTTTGGTTGATTTATTGAGATTGAGCACGATTTGTTGGAGATTGATTGATTTGTTTGTGTGTCAGAAAGAGTCGAAAGAGAGAGAGAGAGAGAGAGAGAAACGGATAAACGAGGGAGAAGGAGAGAGACGTGCTTGATCATCTTCTATTACAGAAAATGTACATTAGTCTATACGCCACTAAATGGCGCTAAAAATTAATTTCAACTGAAAGGGCCACCTTATTAGAATACACATTTTTTTATGGCGGGGGCGAAGGCTTACAACTGTAAGATTAGGTTAGAACCGACATAAAATTCCACCTAGGGGGTCACGATAGGAGCCAAGGCCCAACAGTTAGTTTCTGTACTTATATATAAGGTTAGGGCCCCATACCATTACCAACCAGAGGGCCGCGACAGGGGGCGAAGGCCCGAGAACAAGTTTTGAAGATCTACACGTGTCCTACAAGTTAGCATTAGAGCCCTCTTATTTCAAATTTCCCGCCAAGGAGCCACGACAGGGGCGCAGACCCTAACACAGAATCGAAGGCCTACATGGTAGTTCGTACACTTGTCTTACACGTTAGCATTAGGGTCCACTTATTGTAATACTATTTTCAGCCAAGGGGGCCGAGGCGCAGACCTAACACAACTCCTTATATCTGTCTTGTGAGGTAGCATTAGGGCCTCTTATTAAAACATTGTATGCGCACGCATTTGCCTACCTTTTAGGGGCTAAACTGCCAAAGAGACTTTGAATACAACCAAATCAGGCTGAAAATTCCATCAAGGGGCTAAAAATGACCGCCGAAAAGAAGCCATAGCTGTGAACCGACAAAAAAGTTCTTAACACAGCCAAAAGGGCTCTAATTAGGTTGAAAATTCCATCAAGGGTTGAAAATGGCCTCCGAAAAGAAACCATAAAAAGGTTCTTAATACAACCAAATCAGGGTGAAAATTCAATCAAGGGTTGAAAATGCCCTCCGAAAAGAAACCATAGGGGTGAAAAAATACGATCCCTACGTGGGCGTATAAAAAAGTGAAAGGTGGGTTTTCCCCAGAAAATCCAAGATGGCGGCGACAAGTCACTCTGTTCTACTACAATATAAGATCTGAAAACACAAGAATTCTGGCTAATCCTATCGGTACACAAGGAAGATTCGAGAAAATATTAACATTCTGAAATAGCCCAACTACTTGAACAAGGATAATAGATATGAACTGTACGATACCTGGGTGTCTATTTTCCAGAATTAAAAGTTATAGTCTAAAACCGTGATTTAATATTAATTCTCCAGTTACCTTATTAATGTCGGCCATTTTGATGTTATAATGTCAATATATGTCATTTGAATATTACGTCTGACGAAAGACAGTTCCTATCTGAAACTTGCACAAAATAAGTAAATTAATAATTTCATAATATTTTCCCAACGCGTTATTTAATGTCATTTGATGGATGTTTTAATTGTTATTTCATTATTCATTATTTTTGAAGATCTCTGTTATGTAATCAAGTTTGTACTTATTAGTTTGCTTCCACCTGGTAAATTTTAAAAGGTCTAGTACCGAGTGGGGTCCGTTCACACCCAACTGTATTTTTGTTGTTGTTTTGAACTTTTCTTACTGTGGTCTGCACATATACGTTGTTTTTCAAATCGAGCATGTAGTTTTCGTTTCTAACCCATCTTTTCGTCGGCAACTCGTGCACCTTTCTTTCTTTGGCTGCTCTTTGATAGGTTCAATTTGGTTGTGCTCTCCTACGTTTTCTTTAGTATCAATATCTCTCAATACAGAATTAATGCTGTTCATTGTTAACCACGTCTTATTTCGGGATTGTGTATTTTTTTTTATGTTTGGTTTTTTTAGTTGTATTCCTAATTCTTAAAGTAGTAACCTTCTTGATCTGAATATTGTTCTTTCTATTCGGGATGATGATTATTTCATAATATGAATGAATTTACTGCAGCTACGTGCATGAGATTCATAAATAATAGAGCTGGCCATCTTCTCGTCTGTCTTTTGCGAGTGTATTTTGCCACCATCGCATCTAAGGTACCAACTGCTCCTCTTGTCGCATTTTAATGAATTGTAATATTTTTTGACCGGGGTCCAACACCGATACTAAATCTAGAATCAGTGTTTTTCCTGGGTCGCGTTCTGCTTGCCTAAGCGAACCTAGTAGTACTATGTGTGTACATCGGCAAGAACCGAAATTTTAATGCTGTATGGTTTACCCTTTATGAAGGGGCACCAACCACGAAAGGGCACTAGTTGTTCATCATTTGTTACATGCGAACTTGGATTAGAATATGCCTGACAATTTTTTATAAAAATATCCATAACATCTCGAATTGATGCCGTTTAATTTATCATCGTTCTATTCATCAAACCTAATCCAACTCGAAATTTTCGAAAAACAACTTCTTGCCATTGTTGCTCAATATATTGGACATTAGAAACAAAAATGATCCAGTCACAGAATGACCACAAGTTCGCAATTACTTTTCAGTATTCCGGAACAACAACCAATAAATGCATATATTTCTTGATATCCTTCCAAACTGCGTTTTTTCTACTTTTTTGCATTGCCATGGCACCTCTTTGACTTGCAAAAGTAATTATGTAGTTCACTATGCTTGGAAAAAAGAATAACTTAAAAAGTTCTGCAATGCTGCTAGACTGCGATGCTGCCGAAGAAATATCCATAAAGCGTCTAAGGTTGTAGCAGAAAGATATAATTTGGAATTTACCACTATTTCATCGTCGACGTCGATGTTCAAACTAGTTTCATCGCTTTCTTCCACGGTTTACTATACATTATTTTCTGTTTCAAAAACCAAATTAACATCTTGGATGTCTTCATCATTTTTTACTTAGTTCTCGAATTTCTCGTCTGAATTCTGCGACGCTTGAGCCAAAAGTCCTTTTTGTGCGAGAGGATAGCGCCATAATGATTACAAACTTTTCCAAACACATGCGATCCTGAATAAAAGAAATACAACTAGCAGAATATGTGTAAATGCATATTTGTATGCATTGTTGAAATAAAGTATGGACCACCCCTAATAACTTGGTAGTTTTCAGGTTTTATGGTCAATTTAGGTTTTCAGTTTCCCCACATTCTGATAGAATTAATTTGTTTTCTATTGACATCTGTGAAAAATATGGCATCCACATTCTTCTTAATTGACAATATGTGGCACGTGATACATCATTTGAAAGCTCTTCTTTTACTACGTTGCTAGATTTTTGTGCGGTTCTGTCGCACAGTTACATTCAGTTTCTTGGCCTGAGCTTGTTTTTAAATCAATGGTGGAAAAATTAACGTCAGTATTGCCAAGTGGTAAGTTTAAATATTAGTGAGATTGTACTGTCATTACGTTGTAATTAAAAAAATCCTTTTTTAATAAACCTAGGTGAAAAAAACTATTGAAATTCTTATGATAGTGGGTTACCGATATCGTGCAGCACTACTAACGAGGAGCCCACGCGGTATTAGGAAAGTCAAAATGTTTGATTAAAGATATCTTATCTCCGGCATCACGGCTATAAAACATATAGGGGTATTTCAGACGCCCGAGCGTTTGCATTTGATTGGACTAATGATATGTGAAGTAAAGTTTGCCCTACATATATTTGTTCACAATTTTTGCAATTAATTTTATAAATTCCTACTTGTGAACATAATACATGGAATTCATAAACCCTTCATCATTTGCTGATCAAATAATAGCTACTTATTGAAAAATAATGTTAATCATGGTCATAATTAACGAGGGGTAACGGCAAAACAAGTCAGCAACTATTTTACTCTTATGAAAATGTAAACTTTCACCATTAACACTCATAATAAAATACTTATCTTTTTTGGGTTTTTTAATGGTGTATTTAAATTATACAATCTAACGTTTCGATAACACTTACAGTTATCTTCGTCAGTAGTAATATTTGTAAAAATTGTTAGAGATGTTGTAAACAATTTTGTCAAAGTTGAAAAATTAAAACATAAACATCAGCCTGCTATTAATACAACAGTTTGAGAAACGTATATAGCCAACTACAAAAATTAAATTTCAAATTTTAGTAAAGAATAACTAGAGGTCATTAAAAATTAAATATTGTTAAACTGCCTTAAAGATGACAAACCAGAATACTCTCTACGACGAAAGCTAACAATGAAATTTGCCAGCCAAAAAACACATTTAACAAAATTTAATCGAGTTATGATGTAAGTGTAAAGTTGTGAAAAACTTCAATTTGAAAATGACAGAAGCATTCACAAATCCAAACATCACATCAAATAAAATAACCCAGTTAAATCTGACAAAGAGATATCTTTATCAATAATTGGAAGTGTTATTAACAATGAAAAGCACAATGTAGAACGTTTTTTGTAATTTTTAATTTTAATTTAATTTCAACTACTTATGTTAAATTATAGTGCTGTGGTAATTTAACACATAATTGGTAAAGCATTTACTTCAAGGTCTAGGAAAAACACAGCAAAAAACCTAGACATAGCAAAAGCTAAAATTAAAATCAAAATTAAGACGTATCATTATGCTTTTTTTTAATTATAAGATGCCAAAACCTATTTAAACGGAGATTTTCTTCTTGTCTAGTAAAATTATTAGGGTGTTTATATATTTCAATAGCTTCACGTTGCAAACGAACATAATAATGAGTTTGTCTTGACAATATTTCCATATTGTCAAATTGAATGTCATGATTTAGATTATTCAGGGCATGGTCAGCCCCAGCAGACCTCTCTGGTTGATCTAATCTACAAAATCTCATATGTTCTTTGCGTCTTGTATCAAAGTTACGTTTTGTGGTTCCGATGTATACTTTTCCACATGAACAAGATAACTTATACACTCTAGAAGATGATAAAGTGTGTGACGCATATTTAGATGATCTTAAATGCTCTTTAATTTTTCTTGTATGTTTAAAAATAGTCCTAATGCCATATTTAATTAGGATTTTTTCAATTCTATTTGTAACATTAGCTATAAAAGGAAGAAAAGCAGTACCAACATTAAAAACAGGTTTTTCTTTAAGGTTACGCATAGAAGGTGTAATAACATTATTAAAATCTGTAAGTGAATATCCATTATCTTGTAAGGATTTTATTAAATATTTATATTCATCCTTCAAAATTGAAGGGGGTGATATAATGGTTAGTTTTGATGTTGTTTCACTTTTTACAAAAGTGCCTCTAAAAGAAACTATTGAATACATTGATCATCTTTTTCCAAAGGACATAACCATTCTTTTTCAGCACAGTCTTACAACAACTTATTTTCAGTGGAATAGTAAATTTTATGAACAGATTGAAGGTGTAGCAGTGGGTAGCCCCTTAGTCCTGTTATAGCTAATTTTTATATGGAAAAATTTGAAACATTAGCGTTACAAAATACAACTAAAAAACCTTCAGTTTGGTATAGATATGTAGATGACACATTTGTTATTTGGAAACATGGAGAAGAAACACTACATGAGTTTTTGGTTTTTATAAATGGTATACATCCTAGTATTCAATTTACCATGGAAAAAGAAACTAATGGACGTTTACCATTTCTTGACATATTAATATCTAAAGATAATAATTCACTATCTTTTAAGGTTTACAGAAAGCCGACACACACTGATAGATACCTTCATAAATTATCCAACCACCAACCACGTCAAAAAATTAGTGCACATGCACGCACGCACACGCGCATTCACACACACGCACACATCTAAACATGATGCAGACACATGCACGCACGAACGTGCCCACTCATCCACACTTACACACACGCACATGAATACCCACACGCATGCGCACGCGCACACGCACACGCACACACGTTCACACGCACACACGCACCCACGCACACGCACACGCAAACACGCACACATGCACACACGCACACACGCACACACGTACACACGCACACACGCACACACGCACACACGCACACACGCACACACGCACACACGCACACACGACACACGCACACACGCACACACGCACACACGCACACACGCACACACGCACACACGCACACACGCACACACGCACACACGCACACACGCACACACGCACACACACACACAGCACACACACACGCACACACGCACACACGCACACACGCACACACGCACACACGCATACACGCACACAGCACACACGCACACACACACCCACACACGCACACAAGCACACACGCACACACGCACACACGCACACACGCACACACGCACACACGCCCACAAAGACATACGCACACCCGCACACACTCACTCACATATTCACAACCTCACACACTCACGCACTAACACACTCACACACTCACACACTCACACACTCACACACACACACTCGCACACTCACACACTCACACCTCACACACACTCACACACTCACACACTCACACACACTCACACACTCACACACTCACACACTCACTCACTCACACTCACATACTCACACACTCACACTCACACACTCACACACACACACTCACACACTCACACACTCACACACTCACACACTCACACACTCACACACTCACACACTCACACACTCACACACGCACACACGCACACACGCACACACGCACACACGCACACACGCACACACACACACGCACACACGCACACACGCACACACCCACTCAGGCACGCAATCACGCACGAACAAACACCCACGCGAACGCACACACGTAAGTTGATACGCACACACCCACACTCTCGCTCATGAACGCACGCACTCGCGCATTCACACACACACACACACACACACACACAGACACACAGACACACACACATACACACAGACACACACACACACATGCACATATCTAGACATGATGCACACACACACCAACACTTTGACACATACACGCACGCACGCTCCCACACACCCACACTTACACACACGCTCATGAATACCCACACGCCTACGCATACGCACGCGCACACGCACTCGTACACGCATACGCACACACGCACTCCCACACGCACTCGTGCGCGCGCACACACACACACACACACACACAACACACACACACACCACACACACACACACACACACACACACACACACACACACACCTAGACATCGTGGCCGATCTGTGCGAAAATAGGCCAGATATTATAAATTTAACTTAAACGTCGATTTAGTGATAGTTAACAAAACTAGATTGCATAACCTTCTATAGTACATATGTATATATCGGTTGAAAATGTATAAAAGTTAGTTACAGTGTATGTAAGTAAACGATTATGAAGTGTAATTTCACGTACCAAAAATATTTAAGCCAAAATAGAGGACGCTCGTCAATCAACTGTATTTAATACTGTTATTACAATTTACTAGAACCTTGCAATAAATTGTGTAAACGGTCAATGATCAACTAGCAGAATGACTTTCGTTATGGATTGAGAATGTAACCCTTATGAATAGTCTAGCTTCATATCCAAATACCGAAATGATCACGTTTTCGTACTTCCTATCGGCTTACGTGTACGTAATTTCACGTAATATTCCTGAGAACATTTATTACGGTAAGTAACGCTCTGAGCCGAGCGTGATAAAATTCAGTTTTATGTAATGGTGAATTATATTGGTTTTGTAGTTACAAATGCCAAGCGAACATATTGCATGATCACCTAAAATTCTTTTAAATGTTGACTATATTTCTTTCTTTTTAAGCTTTTATTGTACCTATATCTTTTACAAGTTTTTCAAACCATTTCATATAATTTTCAGCTTTTTATTAAGAACTGTATTAATTTTAGTAATAGAAACTAAACGTCCCATATTTATCTCTCTTTTATCAACTTTGAATAGTATAGTATCTGAACTCGAACAAAGCAGCACCCTTTACTTTTAAGTATTTTTACATTTTTCACTGTTGCTTGTGCTACACCAGCCCCTCTTTCTGTTGAAGATACAGCAGCACATCATTAGACCGTACAGACGAAGAGGATGTTTCCAAGTAGATCAGTGGAAAGGGCCGTGATTTCGCTTAACACGCATTAGGGCACTCGTTGCCTACGAAAACGACAAAATCGGGATAGATATGTACGCCAACTTGGCGCCACTTGCTTGAAGCTTAAATCGGGAGCTAAACCCTACACAGGATCTAATATTTTTTTCACAAGTAGTAATGCAACTGTTCACTCGATACTAATCTGGAAAATTTACTATAAAGTAGCTTATTTGGAAGTTCAATAAACCCATGAAGAACTGTGAGCTTTTTTATCATATATCCGTCATAAATATGCTATTATTAATTCCCAAAGGTTTTCCCAAAATTGGTATTATAACTCTACGTAAATAATGATCTCAATTTCACAATAAGGAAACTTAGTGACTCACTTTCAAAAAGGACGCTAAAAAAATCAATATACAACTGACGTGATGCATCGATATCAATAGAGGCAACAAAATAAAAATAAATAATTGGTTATACTCTTTATAAGACACCACAATTAATTACTAATCACTATAGACGGGAATGTGTTAGAAAATGTAATTCAAAATATTTTCCACTCTGACTTGCAGTTGATCACCAACAATTAAAATACGTATAAAGTCAATCAACGTACTTAGAATTTGGAGATCATAAATAAACGTCCTCATTTCATATAAAAAAACAGTCATATATTAGACAAAATACACATACAGAAAACAACGCATAATTAGTGAATCAACTACGTCTGTATACTAATAATTCTAAAGAACTTCAAATTTAAAATAAAACACAAGGACTGCTACTTTGCATTTCTTGTAGAACATCTGTTGAACGTAAAGAGGGGCAAACGACTTTGTCACCTCTCCTTCCGCAAACATCAAAACTTAAAAAACAATATGATAGGATAGGTGCTACATATACGATATGTCATACAAATATAAATAAATCAAAAACTTGTTAATGCGCCAAAAAGAAAAGCTATCGAGAAACCAAGATCTTGATTTTAATAAATAATCCGAGCTGCTCCCTCAACAAAACTTATAATTACAGCATAAAACTATAAATTAACACCACATCCATCGCGACATAGACAAACATAACAAAATTTGTGTAGAAAGAAATAACGGAGCCAGAATTTGATTTTAAGGTTTTTTTACAAATTTGATTTAAATTTTGCAAAAGTCTACCACCCGACGCTATTTTAAGTTTGTTTTCAAAGAAACAATTTCAAATCATATGTTTACCGCAAAATTTTGCGGGGGAAAAGCGCGTTTCAATAATTTGCATTTCTTGAGTAGCTTTTTTTATGATCCTTTAGTTTAGAAATCGTCATACTACTAATTAGTAACTACTAATATTAGTCGATAATTAAAATATCTCGATTACTAATAAATAGTAGTAAAATAATCGATTATGGAAATGTCTCGATTATTCCCATCACTAATTCCTTCCTATTGTTATCTTGACTAACTTGCTCAGAAATATTTCAAGCGGATTAAGGGATTTTCCGAAATGTTGGTTTAGGTGCTTAAATGCTATTAACTATTACTGTGGTTCTTTGCCGACATTTATTTTTGGGGTGTTCCATTCTTAATCCCTGAGTTGTCGGCAATATTTGACTTGTCCTTGGAAATGATCTGTGTAAAAGTGGTTAGTACTCAGATTTTAAATTTAAGTAATGCTGTATTTGAAAGACCGTGCTGTAGTGAACATTGATTGGAAAGTACGTGGCGAGCATTAAACTACAAAATTGGCGCAACGTGATTATTTGATTGTTATTTAAATAATGGCAAAAATTAATAGTTTGGTTTCGGTTTGGATAAAGGACTTTCCAGAGATTTAGTGCATATGCTGCATATTTTTGTGCATATTTTACAGAATCAAGTGCATATATTAAATATTTTAGATTCATATATATGCGCATATTTTAGCAAATTTTCGTACACATAAATTATAACCAAAACAAAGAAACTGAGGTATATTTATTTACATTTTATACCAAACGCTCATGTGACAATCACTTTAGTCGAATTCTCGATTATTGAAAATTGTTGGACATTCATTGACCTGTATTATAGCTCTTAATGGGGCGAACTTAATTGAGGATAATGACCATAATATACCTATACAAAATACATAGTGTGTATAACGATGGAGTGTGCAATAGGGAAACATTTTTATTTTTGGTTTTACGACAAAAAGTCGTTCTTTATAACAAAAAGCCCTGCTTGTAGAAAAAATGAGTTTGGCATATTACAATTGGTTAATTTTAGGTCTGATACATAGGGTATTGATAGATTAAGAAAACATGAAGTTGCAGTAAGAGAGAGGTACCATTTTTATTACTTTGGACAAAACGTTTATAATAAAAAAATGTTTATAAATGAAACTGGAGCCCAAATACGAAGTTTGAAAGAAAAAATCGCGTTTTTATGTTTTTAACGTGTCTCAAAAGTTTTGGCACAAAATATTATGTCCAGTTTTATAAACAAATATGTTTTATTTAAACTTATAGCTATCAAACATAATTAATGCACTTATAATTAACCAAATTGAGAACTTAAATTAAATGAAGTGGTCCGTGATCTTCAACAAGACGCAATTTTCTACAAACATCTCGCATAAGGTCTTGGGCGACTGTAATATCTATCCCCCCAATATTTCTGTTAATCCTCCGTCTTAACGATTCTTCACTTTCGGCTTGCCACCCTCAATCATACAATTTTTGACTCAAAAGTGCCCAAAATTCTTCTATTGGGCGGGCCTGAGGTAGATTAGGGGGATTGCCGTTTCGTGGCGTGAATGGTATATTATGAGCGTTTCTAGCCAGTTCTGAGTTTCCCTGACGTAATGGCATGGTGCTAAGTCTGACCAAAACATTATATCGTCTTCAGCATAATGTTTATTAATGAAATCATTCAGTTTGACCAGACAAATCTGAATATAACGCTGAGTATCCAGTGCTTCGCCTGTTACACGCCCCACATACACCTCGATATCCCTCTTGTAGAAATCGCGCACGAGACTAAAATTGTATCAGCAAAATGTTTATAATAAAAAAATGTTTAGAAATGAAACTAGAGCCTAAATACGAATTTTGAAATAAAAAAATCGTATTGTTATGTTTTTAACGTATGTCTCAAAAGTTTTGGCACAAAATATTATGTCCAGTTTTATAAAAAAATATTTTTTATTTAAATTTATAGCTATCAAACATAATTAATGGACGTACAGTTAACAAAATTGAGAACTTAAATTAAACGAAGTAGTCCGTGATTTTCAACAAGACGCAATTTTCTACAAACATCTCGCATAAGGTCTTGGGCGACTGTAATATCTATCTCTCCAATTTTTCTGTAAAATCCTCCGTGTTAACGATTCTTCACTTTCGGCATGCCACTCTCAATTGTAACAGCCCATTTTGAGTTGTATTAAATTATACCGTAATTTAGGTTGTTCATTCATTTAGTTGTAAATATAAAAAAAATTTATTTATTAATGATTCGTAAGTATGAGGTAGGCAACTTAATTTGCATTTTGGTGTAAAGTAAGTGCATATCTCCTTAAAGGTTCATACTCGCACTTCTTTAAATTATTTTGTATGCTCAATATTTTCGCGCAATGCGTCATCGTTGACTTAATTCTTTGCGCAAAATTTTTGCGCACGGCTATGTAATCTGACATCCTAAAGCGTCCATTTTTTCACTTCCTGATGAGTGTTGTGTTGTTTAGGAAGCAATTTTTGGGCTTCCACCTAAATTTTATGAAAAGTGCCATTGATTTGATGGTAAGATGATTTAACTCGTTATATTAAAAATTAAAACATTTGCTCTTTTCAGGCACTTTCTTTTTTTATTTTTACACTTTTAATTTTACCGCTTTTGATTGCACAATTAATTCTACTTTTACGTACGCTTTCATTTTATGATGGCGTTTTGCTTTTAATGCAGATCTGAATGTGGATTCCATTATTTATTTTGAACCTTCAAAAGAATGCAATAAATATTGGTTTATTCAATTTTAAGAAGACAAATTTATAAGAAATAAAATTCCATATTGGGTGCGGTTTACTACGTAAAGGATTATTATTGCAATATATTGCGAAACATTGATACAAGGATTACATCACCTTTGTTTGCATTTCCGCATTAATTTTTTATAATGCCAGGAGTTCTCAAGAAGTATTATATTTTGTACAGGTATTTATTTATAACCATTATTTAGTAATTTAAGGCTATAACTAGTTTTTAAGACATATTTTATATAATTCAAATTTTAAATGTAAATAAACATAGTTTGTATATCTTTTTATTTTTACATTTTGGTAAATTTTTATTGTAAACAACTTCGGTTTGTTATTCCGAGCATAATTAAAAAATAACTCGGCGTCCGAGATCATTTTATTAATGTTGCATTGCATTTTTATTATTTATGTTAAGTGAAAATAACACAGCATAAATTTGTGGTAATTAAGCAAATCAAAAGAATGAACCGCCCTACTTTAATTTACCGACTGGGACAAAGGCATTATTTTTGGTGAATGGTTTGTATCTCCAGTTAGTTTAACGATTTGTTACGAGAACATATATACTCATTTATTTAACACCCATTAATTTATTAAATTTTTTATACGATTACCATTACCACTTTTTTATACAATCATACAATTTTTGACTCAAAAGTGCCCAAAATTCTTCTATTGGGCGGGCCTGAGGTAGACTAGGAGGATTGCCGTTTCGTAGCGTGAGTGGTATATTACATGCGTTTTGCCAGTTCTCAGTTTCTGGCGTAATGGCATGATGCTAAGTTTGACCAAAACATTGTATCGTCTTCAGCACGATGTTTATTAATGAAATTATTCAGCTTGACCACACAATTCTAAATATAACGCTGAGTATACAGTGCTTCGCCTGTTACACGCCCCACACAAACCTCGATATCCCTCTTATAGAAATCGCGCACCAGACTAAAATTTTATCAGCAAATTTTGCTTTTTTTTTATATTTATCATTCTCTGGGCAGTTTTATATGTTGTCAGTATAGAAACCATCGCTACCCTTAATTTCTGAGTTACTTAGAGTAAAATAATTTTCATCATCAATAACAATGACTTTATTGTTGGCAAAATCCATCCACCTTAGTGCCCCACAACATCGTGGTAACCGTGTCAACTGATTTGGCGTATATTTTTTTCTGTTTAGATATTCGTGACCATTCCTAACCAACTTCCTCCAAATTGTACCCTTAGAAGTTCTATACTTTTTTGCTAATTTCCTGACCGACATTCCAACTTTATATGTTGTTCTTCGTCTGCTCTGGCTTAGGTAAAAGATCTGGGTCTTCCACTTTTTGGGAGACTTATACATGGTATACCTTGCTTACAATCCTCTATTGTGCGATAAATAGTTCTGACGAGATATTTTGGTTTTCGAATAAGCAAACTATTTCACACTTTTTAAGCCATTTTAGTACAACGGATTTCTAAAACTGAACTGTGAAAGTGAAGCCAAACTTTCAGAGAATTTTTGTTTCCAAAGCCTGCCTAATATTTTATCATTCTCACGTAATTTGCATCCATTGGGTTTTGTGCCAAAAGTTTTGAGACATACGTTAATCGGAAAATATTATTTCTAGGTTCGAACGCATAGCAGACATTTGGCATTAACAATTGTTATCAAGGTGAACTGTAAAAAACATCAATTTGGCACCACCCACATTCTATGCTTCGTTGTGACCATACGGAAGTGGCGCAAAATTTTAATCAAGTGACGCATTTTTGCGCATAACTACTGAATAAGTTAGCATCAACATTCATAATGAATAATGAAATACTTTCAACATCACCTTTATCAATTTAATGTATGACGATTATGTTTTCATAAGTATTTAAACTACAACCAGCAACAGTAGTAGAGTAATGTTTAAGCGATGATATTTTAAGTTTTAAGCGACATGTTTCGAAACTAATACTAGTTTCATTTTCAAGCAGTGATAGTTAACAATACATGAAGTAAATGATGACTGAGGGGAAGAAAGGTGAAATTATGACACGAACGTTATTTGACATTTTAAATTTAAACGAACCCCACATGTGGAACGCGACACGCCGCGGCGAAATTTAGAACAAATTCAAGAAGGTCGTACACTCAATGAAAATATGGAACCTGTTCCAAGAGGAGGATAAAAAGACAAAGATCGAAAACAAATTCCTGAACCAGGACCTCTAGCACGACCTTCAATACCTCAAATGATTATCGTCATATGTCATAATTATATAGTGAAATTATTCATTGGGGGGGGCGAGTATACTTGAACTTTTCAAAACATCTCAAAAACTGCAACGGTGCAAAACTGAATTCATGTGGCGCATTTGAGTACATAACTAAAGCGCACGTATATCATTAGACAGGAAGAGCATTTTTTCTTAAACATCAATTTGGCCCCACCCACCTACTATATTTCGTTATGGCCATACGGGAGTAGCGCAAAATTTTAATTAAGTGGAGCATTTCAGCACATAACTACAGGGATAAGTTGGCATCAACGAACATAGTGAAATGCTTAATGAGACGGGCGTCTGAGTTAAGTCGAACCCCCCTAAATGTTTTTCAGAATATCTCAAAAACTATAAGCGCACAAAGTTATTTCCAGAGACGCATTTGAGCTCATATCGAGCGCATTATTACATCGTAATATCATATCGATATCTTTATAGGAGGGGGAGATCTAGCCCGCTCAAAAACGAATATATCGAAAAATACGAGCAAGAGGTTTCTATCTTATGAAACAGGGTTAACCCCGTAACAGACCCGTTGGAACACTCAACATAGTTTCCAGGCGCCACCAGCCACAGGAAATCACACGGATGACAACCACCACAGAGTCGCTGCAGTTCAACACCACGCGAAGTGGTGTGCGGGTAAAACAAAGGCCGTCCGTTTTCAGTGAGAATTTTAGGTACGTTGTCGGTAATTTCTAACAGTTAGAATGGGGCTACCCCTGGAGCTGCCCATAGTCTAGGATAACGGCACGCTATCCACAGACAGCACGGCGCGCTCGTATAGCCCTCACCGTCCATTACTACTGTGCTGCATCGCAGCAGGCGCAATGGCAGTACCAGAGGAACACTGATGAGTCTGTCTAAGGTAACAGGCAAACATAGTTGCAACGTGTTTCGCAGATTGGTTCCGCTACCATTCGCATGTTTTCCCGCCCTCACACCTTTGCTACTTCCACCGCAGAAGCCAACGCATTTGAGGTGTGTTAATTACAACCGGCACGTAGCCTTGACCTACAGCATGATACCGCTCTACGATCTCAGTCGTTACGTCATCCGCGCTTTTGATCGTGTAGAAATGAACATTGATATACCGTAAATATTATGGATATATATTAGTAGTGTAAGTTTGCGAATAAATACATCACATAGACGTAATGTAATGCGTTTAATTAGAACTACCGCAAAAAGGTACAACCGACTAAAGCAGTACTATTCCTTAAATGTCAGTTTTACTGTCAAGAAACAAAAATATAGCATAAAAAAATGTCAGTAGTAAATTAACATAACAAGCGCAGATATTTCCAAACCACGATGAGTTTTCATCCATCTGTAGTATACCCATTCACCTGATTACTCATAGTCTGTAATTTATTTCACCATTCTTTGATACGAAGTAGAATATTATTAAATATTCAATGATTTATAAACGTTCCGCGCAATGGATTAACAAAAGGTTAAATTTAGACAATTTTGAATAATTAAGTTGAAGGTTTAATCAGTAACAATCTCTACCTTTGCAGTAAATTAGATAACATGCGTAAATACAGATTACATGAAATTTATTGTTTTAGTTTATAATCTGATACATGTAGGTTGCTATAAACCCTTACAATAATAGTGCTATTTGCTTTTTTAATTAACTTAAACAATATCCCTTTACGCCATGTTAAATAAATTATTTCTGTTACAGGGGCTTTCAGACTTTACGACGTAGACAACGATGGTTATATAACAAGGGACGAAATGTACAACATAGTTGATGCTATCTATCAAATGGTGGTAAGTAAATTTAATTTCGAAACCGTTTCATCAATTTAGAAATACTCTTTGTAAAGTAATTTAAATAGTTATTTGTTAAACGAGCGATGAAAGTGTAACTTTTTTCATGAGTTTGATTGAAACAAACACATGAAGAAAAAATGCTTTCGTCGGGTATTGTTCACGCATTTTTCTCGTATGCTGATATATTAACTTAACAAACTCAAGAAAAATGTATTATTTCCAATTTTTTTATTTTTGCTTGACATGGTTTTCAAAATAACTAACGTCTTACAATTTAGATCATCTTGTACAATATTTGTTTTAAGCTTCTACTGCATGGCATAAGTGATTAATGTAACTTATTGCTAAGTTAAATTATATTCAAGGGGATTATGTTATAAACACTTCCATTTTACTAAGGAATTAAAAAAAATACATAAACATTATCAAATGTATCGTTTCATCTAATATTTAAATACATCTAGAAACAAACCATGTAGGATAAGTATGGTATTACAGTTAGGATTCTGTTTCACCTCAAACGTAGACGTACGCCATTGGTTTCTGTATTATATTTTAAAACACATTTGGCAAATTATAAGAACAGTAATTCGTTAAATAGTTAGTATACACGGTAACTCAGAACGAAAATACCTACGTACTTAAAATTTTGTATTGGAGCTTTTTTTTCATTTGGGTAAGAGCTGTTTAGACTTTACGAGAAATCCAGCGGCGGAGAGGGGGGCTTATTAGGAGTAGTTTTTTTTATCAAATATTTCTAAAACAGCTGCATACTTCAAAGATATAAAAATACCTGGATATAGACCTTAAACATATCGATTAATTATGTTCTATGCAATTGTTTGATATGCCGTGCAATTTAACGGCAAAAAAATTGCTAAGGTAGAATTTACGTATTTGTTAACATTTTTTCATTATCTGAATACGATTAACTTTTTAAGAAAAAGTTTAGACCTATTTTTTAAAGAAAATGTAATTTTACATAAATTTTCTTCACAAAGTTTTTTAATGTAAAGCGTAATAAATGTAAAAATTAAATAAATGTGATTGAAAACGCTGAAGCTGCATTATCGATATTTTTATAGAAGCGGGCGGCTTTTGAATTTTGTTTTACGTTAACATGGTAAGTCTTTAACTGTTGTAGTGGACGGACGCGAATTTCTCGGTGGCAATAAATCACTCGATTACGGGCTTTATTCCATTGATAATTCTGATAACTAGGTACGAGAACATAGTTTAAAGAGAGTTAAAGGTGTTCAAATAGTGATAATTAATAGATATAAGTGGTTTTATTAGTATTAATATAAATTTAAAGGAAGTGTGAAGTGAAAGTGCAGGCGGTACAAATATAACATACGTAAAACGAAGTAAGCGAGGCAAGGTTAACTACGGTCAAAACTATTCGCAGCGATAGAGGTTATCGGAGGCCAACAACCAAAAGATTAACTATTCAATAATAAAAATTATAGATGGGTTACAATAAGAAACGAGATAGAGGGTCAAATAGTAGCGAAGAGGAAGCATTCAAAAAAGTAAAAAAGTAATTAGGTCACCAGATAACGAGGCAAGTTCGATAAGAACTAAAAATCGAGAAATGGGAGAATTAAAGGTAATCCGAGAAATGATGGAAAAAATGATGGAGGAGATAAAGAAAAATACGGATGAAAATAGGGAGTTGAAAGAGGAGATGAGAAGGAGAGAGAAAGCATGGGACATAGAGAGAAAGCAGTTAACAAGCATAATAGATAGATTAGAAAACAAGTTAGAAAATATGGAAAAAGATAAAAAGAGATGCAATATAATAGTCAAAGGAGTAAAGTTCGACGAAGGAAATAAAGAACAAGCGGCGAAGCAGTTTCTAAACGACAGGCTGGAAATAGAGGTAGAAATAAACAGAGTGATAGCATTAGGAAGCAAAAATGATCTAACAGTAAATATAATGTAAATATAATGAGCAATGAATACAAATTAAAAGGTTCAAAAATCTATGTTGAAAACGACACGACCTGGAAAGAAAGGAATATACAAATGGAATTAAGAAAAATTGCGAAAGAAGAACAAAAAAAGGGAAACAGAGTGAAAATAGGTTATAGAAAGGTCAACATCAATGAAGAGGAATATGTCTGGGATGAAAATGAAGGAGGAGTAGTAAAACAGTCAAAAAACTAACAAGAAAACAAGTACAAAGCAACAAGAAGACGAAACCAGCAAAGGATACGGACAACGAGAAAAAAACAAGGAAAAGAAAAACGCAGAAAGGAAAAGGAGAAGAAAACATAGCAACAGGTATGACCATTAGAAGAAAGAGGAGTACCTGCACGAGAATTAAATTTGGTACATGGAATCTAAGGAGTTTAACGGGAAAGGAAGACGAAATAATAGGGGAAATGGAAAAACTGGGGCTAGACTACCTAGGAATCACAGACACTAAAAGAAAGGGAAGAGGTCTAACGAAACTACCAAAGGATTACTGGTTGTACTGGTCGGAAGTGAACGAAACAGAAAGAGGAAGAGAAGGCGTAGGACTAATAATTAAACCCAAGAAAATAGAAACGGTAACAAACGAAACTTTCGTGAACGAAAGAATACTAACAGTTGAAATAAAACTTAATAAAAAAGAGTCATACCCGTTGATAGTAGCGTACGGTCCAAATGATAACGCACTAAAGGAAGAGAAGGATAAATTTTTCAAGGCACTACAGACAGAATTAGATAACAGCAGAAATAAAACTATAATTATGGGAGACCTTAACGGCAGAGTAGGACATGTAAACACAGGGATAGAAAGAATTATGGGTACACAAGGAGAACAAACAAGAAATAACAACGGAGACAGAATAATAGAACTATGCGTAGAAAACGATTCAATAATAGCAAATACGAAGTTGACCCACAGAGACATCCACAAATACACGAGAGTAGAACACAGCAAACAGGAGAAGTCAATAATAGAATACTTCCTAGTAAGATAGGAAACGTGGAGCAAGATAAAGGACGTTAAAGTAAAGCGTGGTCCGGAAATAGGCAGTGACCACTGTTTAGTAAAAATGGAAATAAACGACACCGCAGAAAAACAAGAGGAAAAAAGAAGAAAGGTTGTAAAAGAAAAGATTAGGAGCCACAAGCTAAGAATAGAGGAAACAACAATAATATACCAACAAAACCTAGAGAAGAACTTAAAGCAGGAGTACGAAAGATAAAGTACGAAAGAAAATTGGAAGCATCTAAAAACGAGTACCCTTCAAGCAGCGAAAAAGAGTTATGGAATAGCAAAAATAGGAAATGACAAGAGAAAGACAACAGCATGGTGGACAACTGAAATAAAAGAAAAAGTGAAAACAAAAAAGATTAAATGGAAAAAATATCTGCAATCTAGAAAAAGAGAGGATTACGAGGCATACAAAACAGCGAGAGTAGAAGTCAAGAATATGGTACAAAATGCAAAACAAGGCTCATAGAGAGAATTTGGAACTAAATTAAGAAAAAATATGTAGAAAACCAAAAACTATTTTATGGCACCCTAAAAAGACTAAGAGACAATAAAACAACCATACTAAAAAACATAAAAGATAAACGGAAATTTACTAACTAAAGAACAAGACATACTGGAAAGATGGAAACAGTATTTCCTAGAACTATTATAATCAGAAGAAGAAGAAGAAGAAGAAGAAGAAGAAGAAGAAGAAGAAGAAATCAGATAAAATAGAAGCAGAACCAAAAAAGACAAACGAAACCGAAACGGACGTAGAGTATGAACGAAACCTAGAAAGGATAAAAATCACAAGGAAGGAACTTGATGAAGCGATAAGCAAGTTGAAGTTAGGAAAAACACCTGGCAAAGACGAGATAACAGCAGAAATGCTGAAGTGCATGGGAGAAGCAAGTAAAAACACATTTCTACAGTTCCTGAACGAAATATTAAGAACAAAGGAGATCCCTTTAGACTGGCAAACAGGAGTTATAAGTATTCCAGGAAAAGTGTTTACATCAATAATAGAGGCAAAAATTAGGGAAAAAATAGAACAAATGATCAGCAACACTCAGTGCGGGTTCCGCAAAAACAGAGGAACACAAGACTTGATTTTCACAATGAGACAAATAAGTGAGAAAACTATTAGTAAAGGTAGACAAGCACATGTATGCTTTGTGGATCTCGTAAAGGCCTTCGACAAGGTTAAAAGAGAGGACGTATGGAGGAGTCTACAAATCAGAGGGGTGGAAAACCTACTAATAGAAGTAGTAAAGGCTTTATACCAAAAAACGTCAAACATAATAAGAACAAAAAACGAGGAAACAACAGAATTTGTGACAAATACGGGACTGCGTCAAGGATGTGTGCTAAGCCCACTCCTTTTCACACTAGTTCTAGACGATGCAATTCGAGCAAGGGAGAGGAGGGTCAAAAAACTCAATTTAGGATACTGGAAAGGAGAAAAAACGACAGTCTCCGAAATAACGTTCGCCGATGACATGGCATTTATAGCAAGCTCCGAAGAAAACTTACAACACAACTTAGAAGTGTTCAGGCAAGAACTACAAAAAATAAACATGATAATAAATACTGAAAAAACAGAAACAATGGTCATAAGTGCAGAAAGAAAAATCATAGCATCAGACTAGAAGCAATCCCATTGGAACAGGTACCCAAATTCAAATACCTAGGAGTACAAATTAGCGAGGACGGAAAACTAGACCACGAAATCAACGACAGAGTAGGATGCACTGGGAGACTATTCAACACAACAAAAAACATATTCTTTGGAAAAAGCGAAATACCAAGAGAAGTTAAAATCACAGTGTTTAAAAGAGTAGTGGTGCCAACGTTAGTGTACGGTAGTGAATCGTGGACTGCAACAAACAAGCACAAATCCAGAGTCACCAGTGCGAAAATGAGATTCCTAAGGAAAATAGAAGGGAAAACCAGGAGAGACCAAATAAGAAACGAGACATTTAGAGACCGACTGAATACAAAAGCAGTGACAACAATAATTCAGGAGAGACAGCTGGGTTGGTTGTGTCATCTACTACGCATGGAGGACAACAGAACAACAAAAAAGGTATACGAAACAAAAGAACTAGGAAAGAACAGAGTAGGCAGACCAAGAAAGAAATGGATAGAGGGAGTGAAGACATCAGCGTTGGATAGGGGTTTAAACTGGAACGAAGCCAGAAGGTTGGCCCAAAATCGAAACGAATGGAGGAAACTTTGCTGCAAGAAACCAACAGACGTATGAACAATCCACTGTACACGATGCGAAGAAATTAACAACAAGCCTTACACCTAACGGTAAAAAGGCATTGGATTAAGTAAGTAAGTAAGTAAGTTAACATGTATTTATGTCTATGAATCTCTATCTGACATGAAGTTTTAAACGTCATTCTGACATAGATGACTGTTTTTACAATGTTGCCTGTTTTCGTTATGAACGTATAAAAAGGAGATTGCATAGTTTCCTAAAAATATTAAAATTATAGTATATTACATACCGAGGCGAAAAGTGTTCCATTCGAGAGAAGTATGGTTCACTGAGAGGCGAAGCTTCGAGGTGAACTAGTTCTCGAGACAGGGGAATGGTACTTTTGCCAAGGTTTGTATACGATTTTATTCACAATTAAAGAACAAGCAACATTATACAGTTCAAATCAAAAAATTTTGGTACACTTCCATCACCGCTTCTGGTTTAATATTCAAGGTCGTGACAATGCGACTTTTAATTTTTACTTTAATGAGAAGCCATAAATGTTATGCTTACTATTTTTCTATTGGTTTTGTCGTTACTTGTTATCAATAATTCACTTATTAAAGAAAAGTGTTGTTTGTTTCCATCTATTGCTTGCATTCCCTCACCATCTACGCAAGTGAGAAAAAATGGTTGCATACTCTTGACCCTTTATTAAAATTGGCGTTGTCAATCTGACATTAATAGTTTAAATCGATAGTAGCTCCCCCACAGGTCGGAAAGTGGTCCATTACTGACCGCTTTATCTCATTACTGTCTCTTTTTTTTTGTTATTACTGACCGCTTAAAGTAAACCCGTAGAATCATTCACGTTTCAACCTTTAAAGGCTTAGAAAAGCGGTATGTTACAAACTGATTGTGAATAAAAATTATTTCATTTCTTTTAATTTAAGTTAGCATCTAGATGTCTATTAACCTCTGTCTGTAATGAAGTTTTAAACGTCTGTTTACAATGTTGCCTATTTTTGTAATGAGCTTCTTATAAAGATGTTGCATAGTTATTCTAAAAGAAATGTTATTAAAATTATTTGATTTCTTTTAATTTCCATTTTGTAGAGTAGAAGGTCGTGTGGTGTTTCACACCGAATATTTTACAAACAAAATTAGTTTTCATTAGTTTAAATATTTGAAGTTGGCAACACTAAAATAATAAGTAATTGACATTGACAGCATAATTCTAAATTTAAATAAAATACCTAATCTTCGATTACGGAAAACAGTGAAAATATTTCGTTAACACCCCCTGAAATTAGGGCAGTGGCCGGAAATGCGATAGAAGGTTTGTTACCTGATAAATGTGGAAGAGTATGATAAATTTAAGAAGTGGTGTAAAGAAAAAAACGCAAGTATTATAACGGAGAAAGCATTAACGGCATTTTTTGAAGAAAATATAAGTATTTACAAAGGTTCAACCCTGTGCAAGACTTATTCTATGCTACGGAGTATGCTGAATTTAAAACAAAATATTGATATTTCCAAATTTATTAAGTTAAAATCATTTTTAAAAAACATTCAACTGATTCTCTTAAAAAACCCATATTTTTAGAGGCACATTTAAAAATTTATTGCTGAAGCATCTAATGAAGATTATTTAACGATCAAGGTGATGAAACATTTATTTGTTGCTACAATATCGAAACATATTTTTCAGAATGTATTGATAATGGAGTATTCAGGTGCTTGCCGACACAATGTCCGTTTCCAAAAAGATTCAATATTTGTCACAATAACTAAAACAATAACAAATCGTCCACAATTATTTGCAATAACAAGTGTTAATTGGACAAACCTAATTAAAACATACACAAGGTGGGTGTCCACTGCGTGACGAACCAATTTTGGTGTGGTAATAAACGATCATTGGACTTACATTCTAAAAATATTTAGATATATACAGGGTGATTGACAAAAATATGCCAACCCAAACCTGTGTTTTTTAAATGGTACACCCTGTATATTTTTACATTTTTGGATTCACTGTTATATTTAGAATAAACGTATAGAAATTTGTATCTGTATCACTAATTGTTCTACAGATATCATCACTTTAGTACCAAAATAAAGTTCACTTTGGAAATTTTTCGAGAACATGTAAAACTATACAGAATGATTAACTTACGCGAAATGTAACTTTTCTCAATTTTTTCAAATGCAACACCCTGTATATTTTTTAAAATTTCGATTTCCCGTGAAAGGTAGATACTAATTGAAAACAGTTTCATAGCCATATGATGGACCCTTCTTGAGATATTGACGCTTTATTTGAAAATATTGACATACAGTAGAACAAATAAAGCAGAATCCAGAACAAATAAGAAAATACGAATGGCAAATAAATTCTTTAACTGATAGGAAGACTTAATTATTAACTAAACAATAAAATAATTCTCTACACCTGAAAATAAGTTGAACCAGTAAACATAAACGAATAAAACCATAAATTCAAATTAAATGTTCAAAATGCTGACCACGCCTAGCTAAACATTCTGCAATTCGCTCAGCAAATGAAAGATTCACTCGCAACAACATTAGAGACGAAATGGACTGAAACGCAGCTCTTATTCTATTTTCATATCTTTGCTTGTGGTGAGAGGATGTTGGTAAACTTTTTCTTTAGCGCAGCCCCAAAGGAAGAAATCAAGGAGCGAGATCCGATGATCTGGCTGGCCAGTTTTGTACACCACCTCATCCTATCCACCTCATTGGATAATTTCTATAGATATATTGCCTAACGTTGATTGCATAGAGTGGAGGGGTGCCAACCAGTTGCAATCACATCGTACCAATATTATCTACCTCGATATTTTACAAAAGCTCGGGTTAATTATTTTACAAAAACAGTAAATATCTTTCTGCAGTAAGACTCCCATCCAAAAAAAAAACGGACCAACCACATTAAAATTGATTATACCACCCCACACACTAACTGACCATTGATGCTGGTGATCAATAGCTCTTAAGATGTGTGGATTAGTATCTGAATAGTGATGATAATTATGTGTATTAATATTGCCATTATTGTGAAATGTTGACTCATCCGTAAATAGAATGTAATTAACGAACTTGGGTTCTTCATTGACTTTAGTAGTTACCCATTGGCAGAAAGATTCACGATTTTGAAAATCTATTTCACTTAAAGCTTGATGTTGCTCGATATGATAAGGATGCAATCTGTTTTTTTTTTAATAAAGCTGCAAACTTTATCTGAATTTATAGCTGGCTTACTTAATCGTGTTTGACAATTCACTCCTATATTTCAACATGGGTTTGAATTTTTTATTATCCTTTCCCGTAATGGGTTATTGTCAAGATTTTAGTGTTTTAATATAACTAGGTTATTAATTAGTTCTACGTTATTAGTTTGTGGTATATTCTCTTGTTAGGAAGGTGTTTATATAAATTTTTTGACGTACATATGAGTTCCTCTTCAAGGCCTCATTTGCTTCATTTTGCTTATTGATTGGCTTGTTGTTTATTAATTTTCAAACTATCCTTGGATGGAACCTCAGGTAAAAGGTAGTTTCCCAGTTTCCTTCGGATATCTACGTTAAAACGTCTCTAGGTATTGCTTAATCTTACGCTTTATAGTGTTTTAGCTATTGTCGCTAACGCAGTAATTTTTGTATTTGTCATTAGTTAAGGTCTGAAGATTATAATTTTTTTCGAAACTAGTTACCAACCATTTTTGTTAACCAATTAGAAACAGTCTTAAATTCAAACATTGTGGGAAAGGTTTTGTATATTCCAAATATACCTTTGATAATAATACTGGGAACTTAAGATCTGAGCCTGATACTTACAACAGGAAATGATGGATCTTTTTGGCGGACACAAAGCAACACTGAGTTTTGATAGCATAAGGTTTAACTATATTACTGCTTCTCCATTCAAATATACTATAAGTACCTTTGTCGATTGAAACGGCCATTTCTGCTTTTATCCCTTCATTTGAGGTAGAAGGTGGATTACTATTATGAGTAGATTGAGAGGAATTACAACTGAAGTATGCTGTGGTGAGCAAAGCAATTGATTGTTGAAGAAATAGAACAGAAAAATACTAGGAGCAATCGCTGATCTCTGTCGCACGCCCGAATTATTGCCAACTTCTTTTGAAAGGGAGCCATCAACAACGACACGTACTTGTGCTTCATCACAGAAATTAAAAACTCAATGGATGAACGAATCAGTTAAACCAAAACGAAGCGAGTTCGGCAAGTAAACATTTATATCAAACTTGGTCAAATATTTTTAGATATCTAGAGCGACTACAACTGTTTCGTTGGGTTGCTCTAATATATTGTTCCAAACCTAGGTTGCATATGAAAGGAGATCACCTGTTGAATGACCCTATTTAAAACCATATTGTTGACCACTAAGAAGTTTATTAGATTCAACTAAACAGAGAAGTTTCCGATTGATGGCTTTTTCCATAACTTTGCACAAAACGTAAGAAATGGCATTTGGTCGGTAGTTAGGGGTCCGGTCTTGTCGCCTATTCTGGGGATTTGCTAACCACCATGATGAGTGTTATTAGTTCGTAGGGAAATATTTCTTTAAGGCAATAGATGTAGTACCGTCTGGACCAATCACCTTATTAGGATCAAGCCTACTGATGATCGATTCTAAGAGCTTACATCGAAAATTAATTGGTTTCATAGCGTATGAAGAGGGATTAACTAGTGACACATCTTTTCCAGAATCATTAGGAGACAAGTTTGATACAAATAAATGGACAAAAATATTGTTGGTCTACAGAATTCGCCAAAAGATATAATGGGGTGTACCAATGTTTTTACTGATTTGCTTTAGCTAAAGACTAAAATTTACGATTTATCAAAGGGATGTATTCAGTTAAATGCATTTTCGTTGCTCAACCCCACCTTTTAGCTTTAGTGGTAACGCTTTGTACATATTTATAGCATCAGAACATTTTACATGACCATCTATCGTTCATTTTTTATAAGATTTATTTTTCAAAAATATTAGAGTAGCACAAGTCCTATTCAACCAGGGTTGGGAACTAGAATGGCCTATTCGATTTTGCCTTTTGCGAATGTATAACTTCATTTAACTGACTGATACACCGTAAGGTTCAGTCAGTGATGTGAACAACAGAAGAATTAGGTACAGTAGAAGTTATTTCTATCAACGTATGGTCAATTTCACAATGCACAGGCTCCTCCTTTGTACCAAAAGAAGAAAATTGTATTTCGGAAATTGTTAGTCGGGTGAATCAGTTTCTGCAGGATGTTTCAGATAAAAACAAAGTATCAGATTGTACTTGTTCAAGATGTTGATGAATAGCATTATTAGACGTGAACCCGCGCATGTTACAATAATGGATCAGGAGGTAGTACGTTTGATAACCGAGGACGCTTCGCTTATGCCTTCCCGGATATCCAAAGGAGGCAGCATTTTACGTAAGGTACTTTTTCCCATAGAAACCAGGATCATCCTTTTTAAATATTGTACCTTTAATCCGATAGGAAGAATCGGGACGAGGGGAGAGATAGTATGACAATGGATTGTGGATACAGAAAGGGTGACCGGCAGATATTAACGAGCTCAGGAAATCGTAGAATCAATATTAAGGAGCTCATGGGTACGGAAGTGGTACCTCCCAGACTGGTATGAGATACACATGATTCCTACTACACTTCTCACAAACATTTTTATCGCTATAGATGGAAACTCCAAACATATACCCTCAAAACAAAAAGGCGAACAGAGAAGTTATCCAACAAATACGCAATCATGCGCCTAAGGATAGGTAAAAGACATTAATGTATGGTGGTGTTTAGGTGTTTTCAGTCTTGTTGGCCAGTTTCTTTATTTTGGGGTTTACGTGTTTGTATGTTTAAACATCGAGTAAGTTGTTTCTTTGCTCGTATGCTTATGGACTGAAATGTTTTGTAGCTGGACTTTGCGTCATTGCTAGTTTCTTAGTCTGCATGCTTATATGTTTCGAAATTTATTGTTTAGTTTTTCTGCATATTTTAGTTTCTTAGGTTTTGTTTTTGCGTATTTAGTACACTTTTGGTTGTTTAATGCCTAGTTCATTTGTTTTGAAGGTTGTGTGTTTGTATATTTGGACTTTGAGTAAATTGTTCCTTTGTGTTGGTGTGTTCGGGAGTTGACGTGTTTGGGTGTTTGGTGATATATTTTTGAAGGTTTTAGTTACTTTCGTATATTTTCCTCTTTTACCGGTGCATCTTCGGGCGTTTGAGGGTGTCTGTATATTTATATTTTATGTTTACATTTTGCTAATTTCTGAAAGTTATTTTTAACATCCCTAATTTTGTTAAAGTTGTTTTCTATGGTATAGGTATATAATATTCTTTGAAAAATTCTAAAGATATTCTATAGCTTTCAAGGTAATTGCATATAAAACAATAAACACCGGACGCAATTGTAACATCTGTCTAAATAAAACAATTTCTTGGGAATATGATTTGCAAAACAAGTTCTAAGAACTGAGTTTACAAATAGACTGCAATGTGGCCATATTTCGGACGTAATAACATGCCAAGTTTATAAAACGTATACATGAATTTGTATATTAATGTAGCGCTACTATCGTAAAACTATCATAAAATTTACTTATCTTGAAACTTCTTATAAATGAGACTAGATCATCCATAGAAAACTTGAAACCATGGGACCACACCATTACGTCCGATACGCGGACGCAATAATTATATATATATATATATATATATATATATATATATTTTATTTTTTTTTTTATTAGTTTTATTAATGGCGCCAACTGCATTGGTTTTATGGCCATTTTAACACATATACGTTTTACATTTCTTTTCTATATGTATCTGTAAAGATTTGTTTCTTTCAAGTATTTCAAAATTTTTTCCACTGATTTTCCATCTTCTTTCAGAATATTTTGCATTGTGTTTTCTATCTGTGTATTTGTTCTTATTTGTGTATACATTGGACATTCGATAAATAAATGTTCTAGTGTTATGTAGACATTGCATTGGTTACACATCTTTCTTTCAGTCTTTCCTAATAAGAAGTTGTGGGTCAAGTTGGTGTGTCCTATTCGAATTCTGGTTATTACAACGTGCTCTTTCCTTGTTAGTTGGCATGTATGTTTCCAAGGACTTGTATATTTTTTACTTTTGCTTAAATATGTGTTCGACTGGTTCCATAATGTATTCCACTTCTCAATACATTTAAATTTCAGGTGTTTTTTGAAATCGCTTGGATGAACTGCAACGTCATCAGTTTTCATATTGGTGGCTTGTTTTGCCGCAGTGTCTACGGCTTCATTTTCAAATATACCAACATGTCCTGGTATCCAAATAATTACAATGTTTTTTGACATATTTCCTAGATGATGCAATTGACCTTTGATCATGTTCACTAACGGGTCCTTGGATGGAGCTATGTTGTCTATTGCTTGCACAGAACTTAGCGAATCAGTGAATATGATGAAATCGTTGTTGTTGTGATGTCGACAAATTAAAAGGGACTGCCAAAGTGCATATAGTTCAGCATTATATACACTCACAAATTTACTCAGTGTCCAATGGTAGCATGCTCCATTTATGTAAATTGCGCTTCCTACTCCACTTTCTGTTTTGGATCCGTCCGTAAAGATTTTTACATAGTTTGAGTAACCAGATACAATGTTGCTCGATATGATAAGGATGCAATCTGTTTTTTTTAATAAAGCTGCAAACTTTATCTGAATTTATAGCTGGCTTACTTAATCGTGTTTGACAATTCACTCCTATATTTCAACATGGGTTTGAATTTTTTATTATCCTTTCCCGTAATGGGTTATTGTCAAGATTTTAGTGTTTTAATATAACTAGGTTATTAATTAGTTCTACGTTATTAGTTTGTGGTATATTCTCTTGTTAGGAAGGTGTTTATATAAATTTTTTGACGTACATATGAGTTCCTCTTCAAGGCCTCATTTGCTTCATTTTGCTTATTGATTGGCTTGTTGTTTATTAATTTTCAAACTATCCTTGGATGGAACCTCAGGTAAAAGGTAGTTTCCCAGTTTCCTTCGGATATCTACGTCAAAACGTCTCTAGGTATTGCTTAATCTTACGCTTTATAGTGTTTTAGCTATTGTCGCTAACGCAGTAATTTTTGTATTTGTCATTAGTTAAGGTCTGAAGATTATAATTTTTTTCGAAACTAGTTACCAACCATTTTTGTTAACCAATTAGAAACAGTCTTAAATTCAAACATTGTGGGAAAGGTTTTGTATATTCCAAATATACCTTTGATAATAATACTGGGAACTTAAGATCTGAGCCTGATACTTACAACAGGAAATGATGGATCTTTTTTGGCGGACACAAAGCAACACTGAGTTTTGATAGCATAAGGTTTAACTATATTACTGCTTCTCCATTCAAATATACTATAAGTACCTTTGTCGATTGAAACGGCCATTTCTGCTTTTATCCCTTCATTTGAGGTAGAAGGTGGATTACTATTATGAGTAGATTGAGAGGAACTACAACTGAAGTATGCTGTGGTCAGCAAAGCAATTGATTGTTGAAGAAATAAGATCATTTATCTATAGCAGAAAAAGACTAGGAGCTATCGCTGATCTCTGTCGTACACCCGAATTATTGCCAACTTCTTTTGAAAGGGAGCCATCAACAACGACTCGTACTTGTGCTTCATCACAGAAATTAAAAACTCAATGGATGAACGAATCAGTTAACCCAAAACGAGGCAAGTTCGGCAAGTAAACATTTATATCAAACGTGGTCAAATATTTTTTAGATATCTAGAGCGACTACAACTGTTTCGTTGGGTTGCTCTAATATATTGTTCCAAACCTAGGTTGCATATGAAAGGAGATCACCTGTTGAATGACCCTATTTAAAACCATATTGTTGACCACTAAGAAGTTTATTAGATTCAACTAAACAGAGAAGTTTCCGATTGATGGCTTTTTCCATAACTTTGGACAAAACGTAAGAAATGGCATTTGGTCGGTAGTTAGAGGGTCCGGTCTTGTCGCCTATTCTGGGGATTTGCTAACCACCATGATGAGTGTTATTAGTTCGTAGGGAAATATTTCTTTAAGGCAATAGATGTAGTACCGTCTGGACCAATCACCTTATTAGGATCAAGCCTACTGATGATCGATTCTAAGAGCTTACATCGAAAATTAATTGGTTTCATAGCGTATGAAGAGGGATTAACTAGTGACACATCTTTTCCAGAATCATTAGGAGACAAGTTTGATACAAATAAATGGACAAAAATATTGTTGGTCTACAGAATTCGCCAAAAGATATAATGGGGGTACCAATGTTTTTACTGATTTGCTTTAGCTAAAGACTAAAATTTACGATTTATCAAAGGGGATGTATTCAGTTCAATGCATTTTCGTTGCTCAACCCCACGTTTTAGCTTTACTGGTAACGCTTTGTACATATTTATAGCATCAGAACATTTTACATGACCATCTATCGTTCATTTTTTATAAGATTTATTTTTCAAAAATATTAGAGTAGCACAAGTCCTATTCAACCAGGGTTGGGAACTAGAATGGCCTATTCGATTTTGCCTTTTGCGAATGTATAACTTCATTTAACTGACTGATACACCGTAAGGTTCAGTCAGTGATGTGAACAACAGAAGAATTAGGTACAGTAGAAGTTATTTCTATCAACGTATGGTCAATTTCACAATGCACAGGCTCCTCCTTTGTACCAAAAGAAGAAAATTGTATTTCGGAAATTGTTAGTCGGGTGAATCAGTTTCTGCAGGATGTTTCAGATAAAAACAAAGTATCAGATTGTACTTGTTCAAGATGTTGATGAATAGCATTATTAGACGTGAACCCGCGCATGTTACAATAATGGATCAGGAGGTAGTACGTTTGATAACCGAGGACGCTTCGCTTATGCCTTCCCGGATATCCAAAGGAGGCAGCATTTTACGTAAGGTACTTTTTCCCATAGAAACCAGGATCATCCTTTTTTAAATATTGTGCCTTTAATCCGATAGGAAGAATCGGGACGAGGGGAGAGATAGTATGACAATGGATTGTGGATACAGAAAGGGTGACCGGCAGATATTAACGAGCTCAGGAAATCGTAGAATCAATATTAAGGAGCTCATGGGTACGGAAGTGGTACCTCCCAGACTGGTATGAGATACACATGATTCCTACTACACTCCTCACAAACATTTTTATCGCTATAGATGGAAACTCCAAACATATACCCTCAAAACAAAAAAACGAACAGAGAAGTTATCCAACAAATACGCAATCATGCGCCTAAGGATAGGTAAAAGACATAAATGTATGGTGGTGTTGAGGTGTTTTCAGTCTTGTTGGCCAGTTTCTTTATTTTGGGGTTTACGTGTTTGCATGTTTAAACATCGAGTAAGTTGTTTCTTTGCTCGTATGCTTATGGACTGAAATGTTTTGTAGCTGGACTTTGCGTCATTGCTAGTTTCTTAGTCTGCGTGCTTATATGTTTCGAAATTTATTGTTTAGTTTTTCTGCATATTTTAGTTTCTTAGGTTTTGTTTTTGCGTATTTAGTACACCTTTGGTTGTTTAATGCCTAGTTTCTTTGTTTTGAAGGTTGTGTGTTTGTATATTTGGACTTTGAGTAAATTGTTCCTTTGTGTTGGTGTGTTCGGGAGTTGACGTGTTTGGATGTTTGGTGATATATTTTTGAAGGTTTTAGTTACTTTGGTATGTTTTCCCCCTTTTTACCGGTGCATCTTCGGGGCGTTTGAGGGTGTCTGGCGTATATTTATATTTTATGTTTACATTTTGCTAATTTCTGAAAGTTATTTTTAACATCCCTAATTTTGTTAAAGTTGTTATTTTGTAACGCAGAAACAATTTTCTATGGTATAGGTATATAATATTCTTTGAAAAACTCTAAAGATGTTCTATAGCTTTCAAGGTAATTACATATAAAACAATACATACCGGACGCAATTGTAACATCTGTCTAAATAAAACAACTTCTTGGGAAATGCAAAACAAATTCTAAGAACTGAGTTTACAAAAAGACTGAAATGTGGCCACATTTCGGACGTAATATCATGCCAAGTTTATAAAACGCTTTGCCTGCCATGTGTATTTTTACCACGCGATCTACCCAGGCCAATGTTTGTTCTTAATTTTAGTTTTAAAATGTGGTTTAGTATATATCCATTCTTTATCATTTTTTTTCTCTTATTTAGGTTTGAGAAAGGTGTATCCCTAACAATACACCTGGCCTGTTGATAAAGTTTTTTATCACAGGCCGGGTGCATCCCTAGCGATACACCATAGTAAACATAAAGACAAAGTTTGCATCGATTGGGGCTTGACTCTCGATGGCGCAGATGGTTAGCGCGGTACTCTATCAAAGTGCAGGTCATAGGTTCAAATCATATTCGAGGTAAACTTTTTATTTATGTATTTAATAAAATGAACAATAATTTTTAATCACATATTTACCTTTGAACTTATTCGTTCATAACAAAAGTTATAATAATTTAATATTAGTCAAGTTGCTTTGGTGTGTGTGAATCCTTGCGATATTGTAGGCTTACATTCTATTAATTAAGTAGTTTGATTGTAATCTCATTATATTTAGAATTTACATCAGTTCTACATACATAAAGACAAAGTTTGCATCGATTGGGGCTTGAATCTCGATGGCGCAGATGGTGAGCGCGGTACTCTAGCAAAGTACAGGTCATAGGTTCAAATCCTACTCGAGGTAAACTTTATATTTATGTATTTAATAAACTTAATAATAATTTTTAATTACAATTTTACCTTTGAACATATTCGTTAATAACAAAAGTCATAATAACTTAATATTGGTCAAGTTGCTTTGGTGTGTGTGAATCCTTGAGATATTGCAGGCTCACATTCCATTAACATAAGTAATTTGATTGTAGTCTCATTATATTTAGAAATTACCTCAGTAAACTTTTTATTTATGCATTTAGTAAAATTAATAATAATTTGTAATTTATTGTGTACAGTTTATAATTATGCTGTTCTACGAGTAAATAATTATTAATTGTTACTTTGTTTTATTGTGTCACAAAACCTATAGCTTTACAGTTTTATTGCAATAAGCATTGTTCCATTTTTGTTTTTCTGCGAAATTATTACATTGCCTTAATTTATTTTATTTTAGTTATTGGGACAAATTAAAAAAAAAATTTTTACAGATTTCAATTTTACTACTAAGTAATTGAAAAACACTTAGGAATAGGTAGTACAAAGTGAGTAACTATTGAAACTCGTGAAAAATGCTATTCAAGTCTGTAATAAAATACAGTGTGTGCCATTTGTGAAAAATGAGAAAAAATACAGTAACAAAAATACACCACCCTGCACAGGTAAAGAAAAGAGAAACCTGAATGTAGAAGCTAAAACAAGACACACTGGAAAAACAAATCGCAAAATTTCACTCAGATATCTTTCAAGATGTCGCAACAGGAGCCTACTCAATTGACTAATTTTTTTACATAAAAATGCTCATACCTTAGGAATCGTTAGTCGTTGACCCATAGTGCCTTTTATCATTTTGCTCATCATTTAACAGAGAATTCAAATATATACAAATATAATAATAACACGGTGTATTGCTCCAAAATAGGCCATCCCGTATATACAAAAATATTTTTACAAGATGCTCCTCTTTGTTGACTATAATAATCTTCACAGGAATCTCGACACTTAGTTAGCTTCTCATGAAACACATCTTATTATTTTTTCTTCCTTAGTCCAGACTCTACATCGTTCATCTCCATCGTAGCCAACTAGATATCCTTAAACAGCCGTTTTCTGCATCTTACGTCGTCTGTAGAGGGATGTTAATATAGCATGTTGAACCTATTATTCGTAGGTGTTTGATCATTGACTCCTTTTTTAGCCATAACTGATAAGGATTTTTACCTTCCAGTAAGTAGACGCACCTACTAGTTGGGCCCACGGTGAATTAGGAAACTTAATCCCTTCGTTTGAGTGCATCAAAGTCCTAGCCATTTCTACAACAGTTCGGAATTTTCGTTCACTTCCTGTATTCTGATCTGGTGTGTATGGAGCTGTAAGCCTCTGAGTAATTCCTTCTGACTGCAGTACATTTCTTACTTCCTTATCGTCTGTCTCTCCACCATTGCCACTCAAAAGTTTTTTAGCGGTGTGTCCTAAAACTTTGACAAACGTAAGGTAATCTTTCAAAATGTTTATGACCTGATTCACAGAAAGGTCCACAGACGTCTCCTTATGACAATTTTACTGGTGTTTTACATTTTTCTCGTACACCAAAAGGTAATCTATGAGCTTTACCATAAATGCATGGTTCACAAGTACTTTCTTCAATGGCACTTTTACATTCATTTCATGTCCAAGCAAAGTTTTAGTGTGTCTTTTATTCTGATGCCCAAACTACTCATGGTATAACTGTAAGACTCCAGACTTATTATCTTTGGCATAAGATCTAGCTTATATAATGTCCCATTTTTTTCTCGTCTACCTTGTAATAAAAACTTTCCTTTGTTAAATAATTTACAAATTTTATTTGTTGATTCAAACAAACTTAACAGGAAGCTTGTCGTGCGAAGTGCCGAGAACAGATTTTCCTTTAAATCAACAGTATAGGTGTAATATTCCACTCCCAAATCGTTGGGACACCTGTATATATATATATATATATATATATATATATATATATATATATATATATATATATATATATATATATATATATATATATATATATATATATATATATATATATATATATATATATATTATATTTTCTTGTTGCCAGTCTCCAGAATATTTAGATGCAAGACTTATTTCTAAAACAAGACAAAAATCGGGTTGTATTACGCTGTTTAATAGACATTGTTTTCCTTAGATCATGCAAAAAACTGTCATACAAATGGAATTTACCAAACGTAAAGTAACTGACGTTTGCCAACTTTGGTTTCAATAATGGTACTAACTCTACTAATGAATTTCCTGGAATATCATATATATATATATATATATATATATATTATATATATATATATATATTATATAAATATATATAATTTCATTAAATTGATATTGTTTATCAGTATATACTTGGGGTTTACTTAAAAATGCTCCGAACTAACTCAGTATCTCCTTGGGAATAGGGTTCAATTGCTTTTAAAATTGTTGTTGGCAAATTAAATAAATAAACTTTTAACCTTTTCATTATTAAAAAATTTAAATCTTATAAAAATCTTTTTCGTTAAATCAAAAGAAATTTCTATTTTACACCTGGAAATATTCATATTAATAACTAAATTGTATTATGTAATTAGTAGTTTCAATGTGAAACAGACTTTGTTGGAATTTGCACAAATTACGCATGCGTTGCATCCTTACTAACTTAATTAAATGCAGCCTGTCAAAAATTTCACCAAAGGATCTCAAATTAGTGAGTACAATTTTGATTTTGTTTAAAGTAAACTTATTAATTTTATAATTACACCAGTTCATTGATTTATCAGATATTGATACATCTTGTCGCACAAACATTAATACATTATCAAAAAAAAACATAAATACAGGACATCAAAAAAAAAATCAATGCAATAGGGTTACGATAGAGAAATTTAACTTGCACGTGTTGTTACAATTTCCAAATAATGGTCACGTTAGCTTGTTCCATATTAAAACATTGGACGTAGACTTCTTTCCATGTTTCAATGATACTGCCTTGCTGTTCAAATGGTGCTGCTTATATTTTATAACTTCATCCAAATCCTATAACTGCTGAATACTCTTCCTCGTGGTAAATACGATGTACTTAAGATGCTCATATACTTTCAGACTAGCACTTTATTTTATTTGTGTATTTAAATGTTGTTTTAAATATATAATAATTTTTCGGATTTACCTTGTATTTTAATTTTAGATAAATTTTTATGTTTACTTGCACTTTTATTTTACATGCCGTTATGAAGTTAAATTTATTTTATAATCTCGATCACTTTCAACAAAATAAACATCAAATCCAAAATAACTGAAGGATTTTATTGGCATAAAAAAAATGCACATCACCCGATGTTTAAACACGATTTTGAAATGAAACAATTACAATATTATCGACAATTATAATCGGTAACCTTAGTTTTAAATTTTGTTATAGGTTAAAGCAATTGTTTCTGAGATTTCAATTCTACGCGTTTCAAATCCGATAATGTTAACGAAAATTGTAACTTACATGTTAACAAAAACAACACTAACACTATGACCTGTCACAAAAAATTACAAAAGCAAGAGGGTGAGAAATCAGGAGCAATTCCTTTTATACTTTTCTCCTGGATACCAAATTTTCAATTTTTTTCTGCATTAAACAAAATCCTACATCGTTTGTGTCTAAACAAAATTTTAAATTTCTAACATTAACATTATGCATATTGTTAAACAAATGTTTGCAATTTTTAAATACAAATTTGAATTATGGCATACTTCAAATATCAGCACTCTCAAATGTTGTCAGTAACTATTAGCATTTTCAAATTCTACTAAAACTATTTATAAGAATCACTTTTCAACACTTTACTTAGTTTACAATTCCACTTCTATCTATATTAGCTATTAACCCATTTTTAATTTATGTTCTAGATTTATGCATTTACTTTAATTTATTTTAAATGTTGAACCTACATTATATGCTTTTAAATTATTCTAGACTTCATGTATCTATAAACTTAATTTGTAAAATTCTTAAATATAGACTTACCTAATTAATTAAATTACTTAACTATGCTTTTAAACGTAAACTTAAATGTTCATCCTAATATGTCTTATATCCTTCTTCAAAACATGTACTGTTTATTGCTCATTGTCTTATTTGAATTTACATTTCCTATTGTTAACAAATTCTGATTTTGTATACATTTTAACATATTTATTCACACTCGTTACATTTTTGTATTTTCAAAGTACACACTTATACTTCTTCACATTTGTTTGAATTACTTGCATATGTTTCATACCATACCCTTTTTATAGTCATAATTTATGCACCTATTACTATACATGTTCTACATATTAACTTCTACTTCAGATAGATATCTGTCCGTGTTTAAAATGTTAAATTAATTGTAAAAGTAAATCACTAATATGTAAACGAAATAATTCAATAAAAATGTGTTTTAACATGTACGGTATAGCTCATTGTTTAGGAAAACTTGTGATACCACAGGAAGTCTGTTTTGTTACATAAAACCTTGTTTACACTCGAATAGTTTTCTTTTAAATACAACTTATACTCGTCAATTTTATTTAACTTGCAATTATAAGAACTTAACTCGTAAACTCTAGCCCCTTTAATACTGCTAAATTCTGAACCATCTCAAAAAGTAAGAACTCTAGTCGTTTTAAAAATTTTGTAAATAGTACAGTCATCTATAGGGAAAATAATTAATCGTAAAAGCCAATATTTATTAAGATTAAGGTTTCGTAATTGGTTAGGAAATGATAGATCACAGGAATCTTTAAACTCTGCTCCAAAAGTTCCTTTTAAATTACTTATCAGTCAATTTGGTACTCTTCGAGATATAAAAATTCTTGATGTAGCATTTTGAATACTGATCAATTTGTTAAAAAGTACTACTAGTGTTTATTCTATCGATTAAAAGTTACCTATTAAGAGATTATTGCGAATTATAGAGTCAGATATATTGAGATTTGAGGTTGTATTTGATGTGTCATATCTTCCGTCAGCAACCATTAAGGGGATGAAAATTTTAACAGTATACAAAAGCCAATTAGCGACTGGTAGTTGATGTGGTATTTTATTGTGTCAATTGATGCATGTATTTATTCTCGCATGGTTCTGTGTTATGGCGTTTTGTCGTGTTGTGGTAATTAATACATTTCTCGTGTCAATTTAATTAACAACTTGTTAAAACGAGCATGCATGAGTTAGAGTGTGGATTTTCATGTGCGTATGCGTGTATATATGCATGTTGGTGTACGTGTGCGTGTGCGTATCAACACGATGAACCTAATTAGAAACATTTGAGGTGTGTCGATGTGTGTGTGTTGTGTGTGTGTGTGTGGGTGTGCGTATGTGTGAAGAGTTCGTGTGTGTTGTGTGTGTGTGTGTGTGTGTGGTGTGTGTGCGGTGCTACTTGTGTGTGCTGATTGAATGCGCTGTGTGTTTATGATTGTAAATTATGTGTGGTGTGAATGTGTGTGTAGTGCAGTTGCAGTCGTGCGTGCTGTGAGTATACATGTGTGACTGTTGAGTCGTTTGTGTGTGTTTTGTTGTGGTGTTGTGTGTGTGTGTTTGTGATGCGTATCGTGTGTTTGTGCGTCGTAGTGCATTGATGAGCAAAATCCATAAAACAAAAAAAAAATTCATTGCTTAAAATTTCACACAGTTACAAAATTAAAAAACCAAACTAATACTTTTTTGTTTAAATTCAAAACAAAAAAATAACCAGCAGCGCATCGTTTTTAGAGTGCAAAATTTTGTAATATGTAAGCCGAGTTTTTGAAAGTCGGGTATTGGGTTTTTTAAAATCGCTAAGCATAAATCGTTTGTCAAAATTAAAAAATTTTAATGGCGGATCAAGTACCTATTATATTTGTTTACGTATATGAGAAAGCATTATGGTAGTTGATTTGGCAGCTGTTTTTTAGTGATTGTTTACTGACAACGATATCTATAGTTGTTATAGACATGTTTAAAGATTGTAAAATATCGACTTTTACCACAAAAAGGAACATGTTTATAAATTCCACTCGAAAAATCCTCTTCCTGATTAGAAATAAATCGATGTGACTTATTTTAGGTTTAATTTCTTACAGCGTGTCCAAAATATACGATACTGCATGAAGATTATAGTTAAATGAACCATTTACATAAACAGTAGCTAAACTTCCAATTCTTGTCGTAGAACAGGAATTAATAAAACTATAAAGCCTCATGCAGCCATCGTTGAATGAAAAAAAATCTTTTATTTTTATTTCGTGCACATATAAACATTTCACAAAAAGCGACAATAGAAAACGATAACATCAAATATATTTGAAGATATGATTTTCTGTGACCTAAAATAAATGCACAACACAATAACACATTGTTAAAGTGTTTAGTAAATAGACTGAACAATAGAAATAATTCGTACGAGACTACATTATAATTCTTTTATATTACCAATTTAATGTAGATAATAGATATAAACCATAACGTGGGCATACAATATTGGAATATAAACAGTGCCATTACACAAATTGGGGAAAAACGTTATAATGTGAATAAAATCTAACAAAATGTAACGTAAATTTATCCTCACCAAAAGCCTCTTTGTTCTTGATTCAATAAATATCATCCTAAAACGCTTTAATTTTCTTTCGATACTTTAACTAAAGTAATTTATTAACTGTTGGTGCGCCTTCAGGTTATGATCGAAATTCGAGGATTTGCTATATTTGATCTTTAAGAAAAATCTCAAGAGAATAAAAACCGATTTTTCTCATATGATTTATAGGAAGTACGCATCAAAAAAACCTCTTGGGCAAATAAAGCCTCTCTTAGACATTTCCTCTAAAATATAAATTTTACTTAAATTATTAAAACAAGTAAAAGGATTATTTTGATTTGGAATGTCGATGTAAAACACATTAAAAGATTTATGGATTTGAACACACCGGAGAGTTTCTACCATTTAAATGGACTTTGTAGGTCAATCCTAGGATCATTTAGAGAGTTGTTAGGGTAAGATGTGACATTTCTAGTGTAAATAAGTGACGCAATTAAATTTGTAATTTGGCTCTTTAAACTTAACTTTTACATTAAGACTGTAATCCATCTCATATGACCGTTAAGAGCCTACGCCTAATTAGTACAGTGGATTATAATTATGAAGAGGCATCTGCATTATGTTATAAACGCTATTGGTGTACTTTTTACAACGTACGCTTTTTTGGTAAATTAAAGTGAATGCGCCTATTCTCTATTGATCCTCATTTATATTTATTGTCCACGACGCGTTCAAGCGTAAGAGTTAACCTCCAAAATGGCCGACATGTTCCTTTTTTATGCATGTTTAAAATACAGATTAGCAGGAACATGTTTTACGCGCGTGTATTTGAATGCATTTGTTTGAAAATCGGAAAATACAAAGCATGCAAGCATTATAGATAGCTATGTAGGGTAGTGATACTTATTATCAACCAATTGAGAAAATGTCCTGAGAAAAAACGTATACTTTTTAAACGAAACTAAAAATATAATTAAACAGAATCTAGCTTTATATTTTTCACAAAGGGCCCAAACCATTGATATTTACGTAACAGCCAAACTGTCAAAAAACCATAAAGAAATGCGAGGCATCTTGTGCCGAGTATTCTAAGGCTCCAAGTCAAGTAAGACATTTTACTGACCGACAATTATCATAAAAATTTATTGTAATAATTTTAAGGATAAAGATGTAGTATACATATCTAGTAGTGCGCTTTACCATATTAAAATAAAAATGGAAACCTTGATAGCTTCTATTTTCACTAGTTTCACTAGTCAGGAAAATTCAATTTTCCTTCTCCAAAATGTTTGAGTAATTGACCAAAAAAAGGACGATTTCAGAAAAAAATATATCGTCATAAAAAAATTGTTGATCAAAGAATGCCAAAACTCACAAACAATTGGCCTACGAGACATGATACTTCAAATTAAATTTACTCGATAAAAATAGAGAAGATAAATAGATTTTAAAGTACACATTGTATTTGTCAAATATCCGGTGTCGAACAACACACTACCTCCCAAACCATAAAGTGGAAATTAAGAGAAATGAAAACATGAATTTCTTTAGGATAATTATGCAACCTTTGTTGTAATACGTTTAAAATGAAGAGAGGCAACATCGTAAATATAAAAATAAGGTGTAGGATGGACGCTTAAAGCTTCATGTCAGACAGAGGTTAATAGACATTAAAAATAAAAATACAGATAATGCAGTTTAAGCACTTTCATTCCCATTCAATTAATTTATAAGCTTTACTTGGATTCGAATTAAGACACTTTATAAATAAAATTAATGAAAAATTAAATCACCTTGAACAAATATGTATTCACATTTTCTTATAACATTAATCGTTATTCAGACATCTAAATTGTTCATTAGGAACCTTTTATTTCTTGCCGCCACACTACGCGTCGTATCAAAAAATTGCACTAGCACAATTAATTAATATGTTTAAGACACACATGTAGGAATTTTCTATCTTTGAAATACGCAGCTGTTTAAGAAATTCTGATAAAAACCAAAAACTTTCAATAAACCATACTTCTGCGCAGCTGGATTTCTTCCAATATTTAACCAGCTTTAGGAGAATCGAAATAAAGTTCACACACTTTAAAATTTGTTGTCACCACATTACGTCTAGTACACAAAAATTGTATAGAACACACACACACACATGCGCGCGCGCATACTCTCACGCACACACGCGCACTCACACACGCACGCGCCCACACACGCACGCACACACACACACACACAGGCACACACACAGACACACATACGCGCGCGCAGGTATCACACAGAAAAAATTTGTCAAACGTTGTAAAATGAAGTAATCAGTCGATTTAACGTTATTGAACAAAGTCATTTAAATGAGTTTCTGCATCTACATGTGCACAGGTTGGATGGTAAAATAGATTGTATTGGTAAAGCCACATCTTTCTACGTTTGACATACGTGCACCCAAAAACGCACACCTTCACGCATTCACATACATGTACCCACACACACACGATCGCGCGCACGCATGTACCCACGCGCACACACGCACACACATATAACGCGCACTTGTACCCACACACGCACGCAGACATAGATGCAAACACACGCACACACAACCACACACATACATACACACACGCAGACACACACACACCCACACCCACACCCACACCCACACCTACACAGACATAGACACAGACACAACACAACACAACACAGACACAACACAACACAACACACAGACACAGACACAGACACAGACACAGACACAGACACAGACACAGAAACACACACACACATACAAACACATACACACGCACGCACTCAGGTATCAAGGGAGACCTAGGCGAAACTTTGTCAAACGTTGTAAAATGAGGTAATAAGTCGATATAGCGTTAACGAACAAAGCCGATTACATAACTTTCTGAATCTACATGTGTATACATGTGTACACATACACACGCGCGCACGCAGGTATCATGGAAGACCTTGTCGAAAATTTTTCAAACGTTGTAAAATGAGATAATAAGTCGATATAGCATTATTAAACAAAGTCGATTAAATAACTTTCTGCATCTACATGTGTACAGGTTGGATGGTAAAATAGATTGTATTGGTAAAAGCCACATCTTTCCACGTTTGACATACGTGCACCCTCTAATGCACACCTACACGCATTCACATACATGTATGCACATACACGATCGCGCGCACGCATGTACCGACGCGCACACACGCACACACGTATGTACGCGCACTTGTACACACACACGCGCACGCAGACGTAGATGCACATACTGGCACATACAACCACACACATACATACACACACGCACACACACCCACACCCACACCCACACAGACAGACACAGACACAGACACAGACACAGACACAGACACAGACACAGACACAGACACAGACAGACACAGACACAGACACAGACACAGACACAGACACAGACACAGACACAGACACAGACACAGACACAGACACAGACACAGACACAGACACAGCCACAGACACAGACACAGCCACAGACACAGACACAGACACAGACACAGACACAGACACAGACACAGACACAGACACAGACACAGACATACACAGGCACAGACACACACACACAACACACACACACACACACACACACACACACACACACACACACACACACACACACACATACACACACACACACAAACACATACACACGCGCGCACTCAGATATCAAGGGAGACCTAGGCGAAACTTTGTCAAACGTTGTAAAATGAAGTAATATGTCGATATAGCGTTAATAAACAAGGTCGATTACATAACTTTCTGCATCTACATGTAAACAAGTGGTGATAAAGTACGTTTACTGGAAAATCCACATGTTTACTACGTTGACAACGAGCACCCGCATACGCACACTCACACGCATACATATACATGTACCACAACACAGATCGCGCACATACCAGACGCATATGACACGCACTGACACAATGCACAACGCGCACGTAACAGTCACACACACACACAACACACACACACACACACACACACAACACACACAGCATCACGTCACATCACGCTCACGTCACATCACACTCACACCACACTCACACCACATCACACCACATCACACTAGCACACTCACCACACTCACACACACACACACTACACACTCAACCACACTCACACACACTCACACTCACATTCACACTACTAACACACACTCACACTCACATCACACTCACTACACTCACACTCACACTCACCACACTCACACTCACACTCCACCACTCACACTCACTCACACACTCACACTCATCACTCACACCTACACTCACACTCACACTCACACCACACTACCACATCACACTCACACTCCACACTCACACTCACACTCACACTCACACTCATCACACTCACACTCACACTCACACTCACACTCACACATCACACTCACACCTCACACTCACACTCACACTCACACTCACACTCACACTCACATCACACACACACTCACATCACACTCCACACTCACACTCACACTCACACCACCCACACATCACACTCCACACTCACACCCACCACACTCACACCACACTCACACTCACCACCTCACACTCACACTCACACTCACACTCACACTCACACCCACTCACACTCACACTCACACCCTCACACTCACACACCACACACTACACTCTCACACCACACCACTACACCACATCCACACACTACACGCACACGCACACCACACCACACCACACCACACGCACACCACACGCACACGCACACAAGCACACCACACGCACACGCACACGCACACCACACCACACACTCACACGCACACCACGCACACTCACACGCACACCACACCACACAGCACACCACACACACACACACACACGCACACACAGCACACAGCACACGCACACGCACACGCACACGCACACGCACACGCACACGCACACGCACACGCACACGCACACGCACACGCACACGCATACGCACACGCACACGCACACATGTACTTGTAGGTTGTAAGGTAAAAATAGGCATTATTGGTGAAATCCCCTTTTTTCTACGTTTGATGGATGATATTGAGATTTCCTAACACATTTAAGGAATTTTAAAAAATTTTGATTGTTCAGTGACGGTTAAGACGTCAAATAATTGATTATCAATTTGAACCTCAATTTTGGCAGGAAAACCGAAAAAGCATTAGAGTATAGGATGCTGTATTTGAAATAACGAAGTTGGTGTGCATTTCCGTTATATTCGGAAGGCCACCATCTTTGATAATAATTTTGCAGTTCGGAAAACTTGAGTCGACGAAGCTTTTTTTGAAATGTCAACTGTAAGACCAGCTGTAAATTTAAAGCCTGCTGCCCTGTATATAACGATAAAAATAGAGACAATTAATTAAACAAAAGATGATGTGGTAATTGTAAGGAGCAACAAACTCTTTCTGACCTAATTGTTCAGACGTTTTTCGCGATATAACTGACATGACAGAATCATCCGTTTGGCCATCTTACAATAAATGTATCGGAAATTAAACTTTTTGGCAGTGTTTAGAAAAAATCTCAATGCAATCTTGAGATCCTGCGAAGAGTGCATTTCGTCTGTAGGGTCCTAGGTTTGTTGGTAGGTTTACTGCCAAATACGTTAGTTGGTTAGGATTGTTTAGATAGCTCTGGGTGTATTTCGTAGTAACTCCTCTTTGTAGAGCGAGGGATTGTAGTTGTTTTTGGGGTAGTGTATAATAGAGTTCAGTTATGTTGTGGGTAGTTTTTTAAGTTTGTCTTTAAGTCTTTTTCAGACATAGCTTCTAAGTTTCCGAAAAGAAATTTAAGTAAGTTTATAGGCGTCAGGAGGCCACACAAAAGTCATCTGCGGGTATTATTCACCTTAAAGTTGATGTTATGCTTATCAGAGCTGTAAAATCGTATTATAAGTAGCTTGCTTTAATTATGTTTTATGGCTTGTGTGTCAGTTCAAGAATCGTTGGCTGGTCTCTCAAAAGGTGGTGTTGTGGTTTGGGCGCTTCTAGGAAGAGTTTGATAACAGGATCGTATCAGGCAGTTAGGTCTAATTCTGAATTACCTGATTTGTGTGTGATTACAAGTTTTGAGGTATCCCCTTGGTCTCAGAAGAGCATAGTTTTACAGCAGTGGGTTGGGCGGTGAAAGGCAAAGTATATTAATGTTCATTGTAAGAAAAATTTTATATTAGGATTCGTAATATAAAGGATTTTGTATCCAGTTTATTTTTGTAATTTTATAAGTGTAATTCTATGGTTTAATCCGTGGATTCGGTGGTGTCTCTCTAAGTGTGAATTTTGAAGTGTTTGCTGCTGTACCGTTATGTCTGTTACGTGGTGAATCTAAGCTGAGATTTGCTTGACTGTTGTTCGTGGAACACATTTTAATCTGTGGGTTTAAGTTATCCTACAAATTGCTTTGTTATGCATAAATATCTGGGCTGTCATACAGAATATAGTAGATTTCGCAACTAGTGCGCTGTTTACACATTTCTTGGTGCGAGGCTGTTCTTTTTTACCCGAGGCGTAGCCGAGGGATAAAATATATGGCCGAGCACCAAAAGGTGACAGCGCACGTGTTGCGAATACATTTTGTAATCGTTCACATAAAATTAGAAAAAAATTAAATTTTGAAATATTTGTTGACAAATGTCAAATTAAATACATAAATAAAAAAGTTTATATATTTAGTTATATACCACTTTTCTCTTTATGTATTAAAAGTAACGATTACAAAAAATGATTTTTAACTCTAATAGAGGGATATCACTACAAACTGTACAATCGTTTTGGAGCTACACTGAATAACGCATCATCCTTTTAGTTATGCATTATTCAACGAATGGGTTTTCTAAAACAATTTACGTACTAATCTTAAAATTGGTTGGTTCTGGTAACTCAAGCTACAGAAAGCGTAATTAATAGAACCAGGAATGGACGGGTCAACATAGTCAGAGACGCACAAAGTAATGGTAAGTTTCGTTTCTCTAAAAATGGTGATTGCAGTTATGAAATGTATGTAAGGGATGCGATTGTGATAATAAACAAATTGATTTATTATTAGAATAGGTGCTTCATTGCAGAATAAGAATAACGTGTCCGAGGATTTTGATCTTAGATGCAGAAACATTTCACAACTAGTATTTTTCAGAATATCCATTCCAAAAGATATTATTATACTTTACAACAACTACATGACCGTTATAAGCATAGTTGGAAATTGTTTAGTACGTTTAGATAAAATTCTCAGATTTAAATAAAATTCACATTGTGAATATATATCGAGTTGAAAAAATTTACTGTACCTTTTGTGTTAAGAATGATTAATCAACTTTTTAATGTTACCCATCTACGGTTACAACTATAAATACAAACGATTTGTGGCATGATTGTCGAAATCGTTATCGATCACGGTTTGTCAAAGAGAAGCCATCAAGTCAACCACCACTCGAACACAATTATAAATGTGAAGGGTGCACTTTTTATAGCGTGTAAGTCTTACAAAACATTTATGTTGAAATGGCCCCCGTTCTATTTTAAGATATGCTAGTCACGTTGTTACTTGTGGCTAAATCTGGAATCTAGTGTAAATGGATTTTCTTTCTAAATCGCAAATGTTTTATTATAACAGGAATATGTATTAAGAGAGATGCGTGACAAAGCTTTAAAAAAGTGCTTTTTCTAATACCGAATAGAGGAAATGTTTGTTACTCGTATAATTCATATATTATATCTAAACACTGCTTCAGAAATGCGAAATGCAGAAACCAAAATGAGATAATCCCTTGGTGCCTTAGCGTGCTCATATAAAGTTATTAAGAACAAAACCGATTTTAAAGCGGAAATGACGTAATGAGTATGATACAAGCTTAGTATTTCGTGTAATAGCCAACGCTACGCACGTCGTAATGACTAATTTTGTCTTGCCTACCTTATATACTCTTTAAAAGCGAAAAGTGAAACCTACGAAATAAGTGGTAATACCTTCACTGCAAAAAAGACACGCTTACTATAGCGCGTCCAAACCTCCAAATTCAGTACGGGGCTTATAACAAAACAGTGCAGGATTACCAAACTTATTATGCCAATAGATTACTGCACTTATATTACAGTATTATCTACTGGACGAAAGACACAATTAATAACAATATTTGCAATGCAGTACAAATTTAGATAAATCTGCAATGTATTTATGAATATACCGAAAAAGACCACCCTTAATCTGTACAAATCGAATCTTTGAACTGTATTTTTCAGAAAAGCGAAGTAGGCGTATGTAATTTAGGAGTACATTACGTGGCAATATGATGGTTTAGATTACCCTGTACATGGGATTGTGAAAGAAGCTCTATAAGCAACAGCATGAGCAAATTGCAACTTTATCCTTTGCAATACGCAGTATATAAACAAAATAACAATTTTATTAAAGTTTGATTATAGCTGTATCATTTATTTCCATTGTAGTATAATATATGAATTGTGACTATTAAATAACGAGACTGACGCTGTAAAACATTTTATTCTGATTTAATAGCCACACCTCGTATTTTAGCATATTTTTTGTTTTTCAGTGCAGTTTAATCGCCCGAATCGATTTCTAGGTCTCCAGATGATGATTCTTTAACGTTAATTATAAACCTTACAATATCATCTTGAAGGTTATCAGCTACCCACATCTTACCTTCAACGATCATTATGACTTATATAATATTGCCAATTTTCAATCGTCACTTTTTCGTAACCAAATTTTATTAATTACTCCATGTCTTTAACTTTAAAAGTCTTGTTATTCATTTTAATATGATGTTTGAATTGTGCCCACGCCATTTCCATTGGGTTTATTTCGCAAACGAAGAACCTCATAACCTCTTTTTTGTACCATAAGATCAAGTTTATTCTTGTCAGATAGATGCCTCACTTGTGCTACAGTAGCCAATAAGTCTTGTTTCAACATGTTATCTTCTTACTAGGCCAATATACAATTTGTTCTCTTCGCCACGTCATTGTTATAATCTTATCTACCTTCCTGCTGTAATAAGGAGCATAGTCAATAACGATAATTGAATTTGCTGGTATATTTGGAATGAGTTGATTGATAAACCACTTGTCGTAAGTGTCTGCATCCATTTAATTGTGCTGATCGGCTGTGTTCTTTTTACACAGAAAAGTGAGTTCCACACCCGGAATAAAACCACTACCGCCACCACCATGAACTAAGGCAAATTGGGATTCAAGACCACTTGGTAATTTTAAACCTGTAGTGAGTCCTTGCACGAATGCTTGCCGACCAGCTTCATTAGTGGTATCACAACACTATTTTATAAACATGTAATTAGAGATCGAATAAAAAGACTAAGTACCTTCTTCTCGGAACTTTCTGATGCATTTTAAGTATTTATATCACCATCTTATAATGTCATCAAGTTCAACAAGGGTACTCTTGCGTCGCATCTTTCGAAACTCAAAACCCATACCTTACAAGAGGTTAAATAGTGTGCTGAGTTTAAAATTTGGTAGATCATCATCACCATTAATGGAAGAAAAGATACAATTCATCGATGGTGGAATCCTTTCAATGAAAAAATTGTACACTTTACGTCGACTGTACATTCAGGTTATATACATGAAAACGATCATTGAGTTGTGCACCTTTTCGTTTCATTTCATTTTTTTACGCTCTTTGCAACATAAAGCTTTGTTCTGTAACAGCTGCACTAACGTTCATTGTGGCCAAGGAATAATTAAGCACATTCATAATCAGGCGTTTCTCCTCACGGCTTTTCCACTCTGTCATTTTATGTTTGCAGGACCACATTCAGCTGACATCTCCATATGAAACAAAATTCTACAAAATAAGCTCAATCATAAAATTATAGAAATTATTCATCATTACCTTATATGACGCGTGAATGAGATGTAGGCGTTCTGACAAGAACGATTTTTAATACATGGTGTTAGCTTAATTCGATAAATATCGTAGAAGAAGCAAGCAATAGATTTAACAGTACACGGAGTTGATATCGATTTGTTATTAAATTACATTTTACGTTTGACAACATCGCTATGAGGAACAAGGATACCGTTCTTTAGTAATGACTAATTACTCCATAAGAACTCGTACTGAATTTGGTGGTTTAGATAGACTATAGCAGAGATGTATTGATTGTGTAATGCTATTGTCATGTGCGTATTCACAGTTAATAACACAATTTTAAGACAGACTTTGAATTTTTACACAACTCTAGTCAGATCTTGACTGGAATGTATTTCTCTAAAGTAGTCCTCAGTTTGAAAGAAATACAATAATTGACTACAGAGTACCCGGAAACGATTTCTTAAATATATCAATATATCATATATGGTTAGTAAGTGTAAGTAAGCGTTAAAAAAATATTATGAACTATACAGAGTGTTCTAACAAGGCATGGCAAGGCAAAGTTAATAATATTTTAATTGAACACCATCTATATCATTCGGTTTTTGGATCCTACCTGCAATTATAAAACTATTTATATGGGTTTCATGTATGTAAAATTTACGTTTTTTGAAATAACTTGTACCAAAATATCGCATTTACAGGTATAACAGTATAATTATGTACCATCTTATCTTTGGCTAGAAAACATTTTATATTTAGACCAAAGAAAGACCAAGCTTAAGCCTATGTTCTAAATAAGAAATATTATGGACAAATGCTACAGGGTGTTCAAAATAAATGTTCAAACCTGCGAAACTTTTCTTAAATAGAACACCCTGTATATTTTGACACTGTGTTAAAGGGAATGGAAAACCACACAATTCTTCATAAGTATATCCTATCTCTCACTGTTTTTGATTTTTCTATATTATTCAATATTTCAATGGTCTTTTTTGTGATTATTCCCAGTAGCCATGAAATTTGAAAACGAGAGAGACAAAAAGTTGCATTAAATACTAAACACTAACATAGATATAAATCAACTCCAACATAAAATATATTACGTTATCATAAGTACTCGATATAAAATAATAAGTCCTTGGATAGTTCAACAGTTACTGATGAGTTCTTAAAACCTTTTCGAATAGGTGTCCCCCCTGCTGAATGCATACTTTTTGTCGTTTTATTATGTTTTCCTTTACGTTTCCCAGCACGTTGAGTGTTATCGTTCTACAAGCGCCATATCATCTTTTGTAGTGGGAATCTCTCCATCAAATTTTCAAAAGTAAGCCAAGTGGATTGGTGTCGAGCAGAACACCTCATTCAGTATAATCTTTGAGCAAGGAGACAAATTTTGTAAGCCTCTTCTAACGCATAAACTATATCAATGAATTTACTTTTAGAGTAATCCATTATTCTATTATTGAACACAAAAATTTCACAATCTTAAATGGCTGCTGTAATAGAACAACAATTTGACAGGTCAAATATTAGTAGAACCGCCGCACCTTGGTCGCCATCTTGAATTTTGACGTCACAAGACCGCCCACGTGGAAGGCCGTATTTTTCACACCTATGGTTTCTTTTCGGAGGCTTTTTCAACCCTTTTCATCCCTAATTATTTTTGTTTTACTCGCCCACGTGTAGGATGCGTTTTTTCACCCCTATTTCTGACGCCTTCTTTTCGGAGTCCTTTTTCAACCCTTGATGGAAATTTCATACCTAATTACGGCCTTTTTATTTTTATTTGCCCACGTGTGAGACCGTGTTCTTTACCCTATTATTGGCGGCTTCTTTTCGGAAGACTTTTTCAACCCTTGATAAAATTTTCAACTATTTTTGTTTGTATTAAGAGCCTTTTTGACAGCCATGTCTTTTTGTACTTGCTCACGTGAGAAGCGTATTTAGGTCTTGGGTTTGGTCTTGGACTTGGGGTTGGTCTTTGAGCTTGGGGTTGGTTTTGGACTTGGGGTGGGGGCAAGGCTAAGGGTGACGGTTATTTTTAGATAATTATAGTCCATTTTTCACACGGTGATTGGAGGGCTAGCATTCTGATTGGGGTGAAATTTGAAACAAGGAAACCCTAATCTTATAAGACAGGTGTAGGCCTTCTCCCCCTGTCGTTACCCCTGGTTGGAAATGGTATTTGTTTCTGTAGGTTATGACTGGTAATTTGAATTTATATTCTAATAAGGATGTTCTTGTAAGACACGTGTATGAACTTGTTTTAGGATTTGATCTTGCGAGGGGAATTTGAATGACAGTCAAATTTAATTATAGAACACTTATTTTTATTGTAAATATCATAATTAAAAAAGCCTCAGTGGGTTATAAAAAAATTACTGGCATTCAGATTATTCTCTAATGAAACCAAATTTTTTATTAAGTTAATTAAGTACATAACAGTTATTACAATATTGTTTTATGAACGAATATTAAAACTGATCGTTTTACCTGCATTGATTGCATTGAAATATATTTAATATCCATCCGATCGTTAAATTGTTGTATATTGTACCCTTAATATTTTTTAAAGAAACTTGTTGCTACGTATAAATTAGATGTGTTTTAAAACTGTAATTAAAAATCTGTGCAAGTAAATAAATAAAAAGTTAAAAGCACACTTACCAGCTCTGTATTGAAAGAACATTTTTGAGGGACTGATTCACGAGTGGTACCCGATTTCTGCTAGCCGTATACTCACACTAAAAACTTTCTATGTTTTACGTTTATGAATAGTTGATGTAAAACTAGCTATTGATTTCCCCCATAATTAATTTTTAGAGTGTAAATATACAAACAACCTAATTATCTTATCACACTTACTGCAACTCCCTTAAAGTAATTAATAACAAAGTAACTATACAATCCTGTTAAATTTAATAGTCTAAGAAATTGATTACCAATATCGAATGGGTAACCTAATTTCTTTTAAAAAACGCTAGAGTCACAAATTTTATAACACGCTGAATTAAAAAGAAAGAAAAACAATATGTTCATCTGATATTAGCTCTTAATTAAAAAAATAAAGTACTAAAAAATCTCTTTATTTATCAGAATAGAATGGTTGGGTAACAGTCGTTAAACAATAATTTTTTTATCTCGTCAATTACAATTAAACATGTACTAAAAAAAAGTTTTTTTACAAAATCAATAATTGATAAACTATTTAATCTGCAATATAGAAACGTTAACGTATAACGTCCACATACATCCGAATGGTAATCCGGCAGTAGTTTTATTGTAACGGAACCATCTAGAATTCTTCTCTAGGATACGTAAATGATACCCTTGAGGTGCTCGTCCAAAGGAATCAAAATATTCCCCATTACCATTCTTGTCAATGTAGATAGCGATCCGATGCTGACCCGGTCTGTTTGCAGGATCAGTGTTTACGATAATTGCATACGGTCTAGGTGCGTGTCTCGAAAATTGATTAGAAGAACATACAAGCCGAACACATTCTTCTGTGGCTGGGGATCGATTTCAAGGATCTCAATACTTCTACCGCATACATCTTTGGAGTTGGTATGCGTCCAGTCTTGCAGTAGTAAGGCGTTTTCCAGTGCACACATAGTCCCGGCGATGTTATAGTTTAAACAACTATATGCTTTTGCTTCCTTTTTTCAATTGTTTAATCGACGACGGGCAACCAGTCTCCTCCAGGTTTGCTATTGGTTTGTTAAGAAACCTTAAAAAATGTTGTTTTTCACTGCCCTTAACGTGAATTTTGTTAAAGGGCGCAACACTCTCATCAACTCCTCACGGAAATTGTTGTAGTGTACATGACCCGACCACCATTTCAGCCCATGGTAATTATCCTCCATAAATTTTATCTGTTGTGACATGGATCTTGATATAAAGTAACCTCGAGGTGGTTTTATTAGCATCAACGATAAACGACCATGATCTGTAACCACGGCTGTTTCTTCCGGTATGAATTCGTTGTTAACACTACCACTTTTAAAAGCTAAAATCCACAACAACGTTCCGATGTTTATCGATCTCGATCACATTATCGAATTCTGCATACAGCAAACAGTTAACGGTTTCGGTGAGCGCTTCTTCAAACCCGACTTCCAGCCGAAGGGACCCCGTTTCTAATTAAATTCCAGTGCGTACTAGCGTTTGCAGACAAGTCAAGTGTTAGGTCAAAGGCCATTAAACAGTAGCCGTTGGGGTAATCACTTCTCGATATGTCGTTACCTTCATTCAAAAAATGAATACCCGTACCAGAGACTAAGATGTCGTACGCTCTTACATATAAACCATTAGCTGTAAAGTCTGGTTGTAAGGCCTTCGAAGGAATGTGTTGTCCGTCACTATATAACAACACGTAGTTAATATTGCAGTGATGAAAATTGAACGGGTTTGAGGGGTAATCACCGTGGAAAGCTTTATTTGCTACAAAGCCTACGATGCATCGTTTAGGTAACTGACCCAGGAAAACAATATCCACTGATTTTCGCTGTATGTCTGCAGGTATAGTTAACACTTTTACGTCGGTCCTTGTAACAGGGTATCTTTCGGTGGTTGTTTCTAAAGCTTTAGCGTGCGCAATTAGAATAATTGGATTGATTCGCATACGTCTCACCAGTAAACTAGTGTCTATAATTCGCGCTTTGTAAGTTGAAGCGAGTGCCGCCATTAGGCTAAAGGTATCTCTTTATCGTACGAATTTAGCCTTTAACTCAACACCACTTACGAGAAACTTTTCTTGATTAAACAAACCCGAGTGCACGTGACCAATCATCTCTATCTGTTTCCCGGTAGCCACAAGTGCTTGACGTTTTGAGAAACCGTTATTTGCATTTCCCAGTGTATTCATCTGTCCAGCTGTATCATTGTGCCATAAGGTACAACCTAGATATGAACTCTTGGCTTCCTTTCCATAATTCAGCAGCTTTTCGATATATTAACAGTAGGCGTAGGTGTTGTTTGGTTGTGACACCATCTTCTGATTTAAATAAACCTCCATCTGTGAGAAAATCGAATGCATCCAATTGTTTACCGGTGCTACAATATCAGCGTCTGTAAGTGCTGTATCATCTTGCTTTAGAACTTTAGCCGTGATGTACAACATGGTCTGGTTTAAATCTATGTAATCGTTTCCATTTCCAGGGACTACAAATTATATTGGGGCGTCATCACTCAGAGCTGCTAAGGGTTTGTAAAATATCTATTCATCACTCTCGATACTTGTCTGTGTCGACGGTAAAACGAAGAAATCCAACTCGGACTTGACGCATTCACACGATTCGGTATGTAGAAAAGCCATTATCTTGAAAATATATCGCCGTAAGTAGGTTTCTTCTTAGCAACAGCTCTCTATAGAGACTGGTTGTTATCGAACAGACGTATTCTTTTGTAACCCGAACCCTCCATCATTTTATCGATTTTCTCGTCGGATTTACGCTTAAGGTTTCTACCTGTCTCGCCAAATCTTTCTTGAAACGAATCCTTGATAGGTCGATCCCCTGTGACGTCACCAAGAATATTAGCACCCGTTCTAAGAGCTTATTTTCCAATAGCCTTTGCACCAGACTTAAATAGCGGTATTATACTTCTAAATATACCACCAAACCAGCTTGCTATTCCATGACCATGTTGATAGGGCGCACCTCTGTAGTTATCGATATCGTTACCGGCCTGATTCATGTAATATTGCTGATAAGGGAAGACCATTATTGTACTTTCTTAAAGTGTAGCTTCAGACACGACGTTCCAAACTCAAATGGCATTGCTGCACCCGTATCTGTTTTTATATTAATCTCGATGTTTTCAAATTCCCGTGTCATCACCGGTATGTTGTGTGCAGGCGAAAAAGCCACATCTTTATGACTCCCGTAAACATAGTTTTCTGAAGTAATATTTATTATGCGCATAAGCGGAGACAAAACATCACCAACAATTTGCGGTTCAACGATGTCACAATAAACAAACATCTGAGTTGATAATCCTATCCACATACTAGTGAGGTGAGGTGGTATTGGTTCCTTAGCTATGTTGTGATACGGACGATAACCCAATTGTAAGGCTAGACGTTGTGAGGATCCGAATAGCGAGAGCTGAGTTTTTGATTTCGTAGTGACACGCTTAGTTAGTTTATGGTATTCGATTGTTAGCAATTTACTTATTGGTACATGGTTATTTAGCTCGTTGGTAACGTCTTATATGTTGACATAATTTCCCGAAGAGAAACGTATCACGTAACAGCCATCTTCAATATAAATGATCTTCTCGTTGTCGCGTTGAAAATATTCTGCGGCCTTTTTTAATATCGTTTCTAGCACGTTTTCTTCAGGTAGCTCAGTTCTGTAATAAATTAAATTGTCTGTTGCACTTAACAGCGGCAAAAAAACGTGGGTACTGAATTTCCGATATCCCTATAACCCACGACCCCGTTAATCTTATCCGCTTTGGTAGCTGCGTAATAAAACTTGACGTCATATTACCTGGAATATACGTCATAGAGCTATTACTCAATAAGGTAAGATAAAACTCCATTTTTATATATCTCTCAACTGCGAAGCTAACACCCAGCTATTAAATCTGTCACTGTATCCACGCCACTTGACCAAGTATTGTTTATTTCGCCCACGGCCCTTCTCTCCTAGAATCTTATCGACTTTGAATAGAGTATCTTTATCAACCGTAACAACTTGCAATTCTTCTTCGTGAAAGGTACCCTCAAGAGGATCTCTATTAAAATCGATTATTCGATAAACTGGTGGTCTTCTTTTTATCACCGCACTAAATTGTAAAACTTCCTCGCTCCAATTCGTTTCATATCCCTTCTCAAAGGTGTACTTAGTTCTGGCGATTCTGACATGCTCACCGACTTTATATTTAAGATGACGTACTGGACCTAAACCTTTCGCATACAGGCCATCCCACACTTCCAAAATGTTTTTATCGTTTACAGTCGCGGGGGCCATCTTTATACTTGAATGAGGGCTATTGTTGTAAGCAGTCACAAGTCTTTCGAGTACATCAATATACCTGTAGGAATTTTTGTAAGTGAAATAACGCCACATCTTTGTTTTCAATGTTTTATTAAATCTTTCAACTACAGATGCTTTTACATCAGGGTTATTTGTTACATAGAAATTGATATTTTGCTTCTTGAAAAAGTTTTTTACACTGCTCGCCACAAACTCTTTGCCTTTATCCGTCTGTAGATTTGCCGGGTATTGTCGCAATCCTTAAGAATATCCGCGAATGCTTCAATTACAGATGAGGCTGTCTTCGTTTTAAGTGCTCTCGTCCATGCCCTCTTGCTAAATACATCAAGTACCGTTAGTATGTAGCTATATCCACTATAGTGTTTACTTAAAGTTCACATATCACAAAGATCCGCTTGCCACAAGTCGTAAAGGTTACTCACAATATATTTATTTCGTGGAAACTTTTTTCTGACTGGTTTATGTACCGTATAAGCTTCCTGTGTCTGTAGCCAGTTTTTTACTTCACCATATCTACCCTTTACAGCATTAGTTAAAGGTGTTATACCAGCGAACCCTTCGGGGTGAGAGGGATCATAGTATACAGCATCCATGTTATGGCCGCCACGAATCTGAATCTAGTAAAATTCCTCTTCTTCTTTGAGAGATTCTTCTCCGTGTTTCCCGAGTTTCACTATCAGCATCGTAATTCTCACCTATAGTTGTGAGGGTCCGTTCCACGCTGGGTGATACAGAAACATCATACCTTTGCGTATTTCCGATAAACTCTCGTGGTATATTTATCTCTTTAATGTACGTCGCAAACTGACGCCAACCGCGCGGGTTTGTGGTTTTTCGTTTTCTTAACGTCTCGTGAACCAGATCGATAATATTGGAATGTGGCATGATCTCACCTTTTATTGTGACAGTACCCCTTTTATCCCAAAAAACATCGCTGCTCGTATTCAATAGACGTAACAAAGCCTCGCGTTTTCTCTTATATGAAGGCGGAAGTGTTGATACTATTTCATCGTCCGCTAGACCTTTGCGTTGCAGTAAATCTCTAATATCATCAGCAACAGCGTCACCGCTGATTGTTATGCTGGCCATTTGTCATGGTCGGTCATTTTGATTTTTAAAACTTTATTCATATCGTCACCCAGCTGCGTTAAAACGTTGTTTTCTGTAACATCTGGTGCCTGTAAGCGTTGTATAAAATCCATCGGTAGAATAATCATCTTCTTCATATTGTGGTCCATGGATTCCGCCGAGCAATGGCCTTAACAGGAGTGATACAAATGCACCTCCTTTCTGTACAAGAAACTGTTCCTTCTTTTTTATAGATTCGATTCTCTGTGCCAAGAGTCTTAAAGTGTGCTTATGTTGAGAGAGTCGCTGCTTCTGATCAGCTGACAGAGGTACACGACCTATTAAAATGTTATGTGCATACTCGAAAATACACTCTTCCTGCCTACTATGAAAATATTTCAATAAAGCGTCACGTTGACTTTTACTTAATCTGGCTAATGCATGCAGGATATGAGTGTTTTCGCTTAAAACGTCAGCCATCATATATGATGTAATATTTATGGCTGTGAGCCTTAAACCCTTTTTTCGCTATATGTACTTGGCAGATACCTTGAGGCCCGAATATATTTGTTCTATGACGTAGCACATCTGGTGTATTTTGTTTTAAATCGAACAATAAATATCCGTGCGGGCTTGAAGTAGCATCTTGGTACGCGGCTTCTAAAAATTTCGGGTTGTCCGGCGAAATCTGTTTTGCTAAATGCTGCATCTGAGCTCTGTGACGTGGGTTCTTAAACAAAATTATGTAATGTGCGTTGAGAGAAATATCCCGCTGTCCACGTCCTCGATGAAATATGTTCTGCGTTACGAAAAACACACTTAGATTTAGATGATGACAACCCTTTGTAAAAATATCAACCATAGAGCCGTTAGTTTTGCGCATTAGATCGTTAATTATTATTAAGACAGGTTTTTCCCCGTCAAATTGTTCCATATCAGGTAAACCCTTTTGAAATTCCACAGAGAGATTGTAACAACCTTTTTTTGTGGTTTATTAAAAAATACGTTAATCTAAGATCATTAATTTATTTGGCGTAAAATTAGAGAAGTTTTTAATTATTTACATGTAAAATTGAGAAAGGCAACTTAAATTGCATTTCATAGAACATATATTTTGGGTGTAATATTATATAAATAGTTATAGTTCCCTTTCTTTTAATAATTGGACTCCGATCATTGTATTTCGCGTAAGGCGTGACACCTCTTGAGGGGGGGCATTTACAGAAGCGTTTCTGAAAGCCTCTATTTTTTACTTCACTTGCTGCTGAATGTTAAACCAGAAGTCATTGTTATAATGGTTTTTACTTAATTTTTATGTACACTTATGTACACTTACGTACACTTACGTACACTCCCGTTCATTTACGTACACTTACGTACAATCATTATAGTACTTATATTTATATTTTAAATGGCTCTTAAGTTACTTATTTACACAAGTTTCTCTTCATTCAAATAATATCATCTTAAAATGCAATTTTAATACAATAAAACATCAAGAATACAATAAGTTTAGTGGAACGAAAATTCCTTCAAATACCTAGTAGATCGCGTTGTAACAAGAATACGAAAGGAAGATGTAGAAACGCTTTCATACTGATTGACCGTTCCACATCCATAATTAAACACAGGAAGCTGTCTAAAGAAAATCATTATACTGAGGAATTTATGTGGTAAATTTTATATTTTTTTAAGCTTAGCTTTAAAGCCTTTTCTTACCTCTCCTTAACCATTCATATATTGGGTAAATAAACTTAATTGCACATTGTTAATTTTTGTTATTTATAGAAAATTATTATTGTGCATTATTTAGGGTTTTGTTATTCCTGACAAAGATAACATGGCGCTGGAGCATGCATTTTATTATACATTGTTTTTTTATTAATAAGAGATGGGAAAATAATTAAGCAGGTGAGAAACAAGCCGCATTTCAGGTGTATTAACAAGTCTATAAAGTAGAACCCACCCTATTTAATCAACCGATTGGGGACGAGACGGCATATAATTAGTGGTGAAAGGTTAGTAATTCAATTTGTTAAAAATTTGTATTTAGAGATTACATTTGGCGTTTATGCAATGTACAAATTACATCACCATTCTGTTATTATTATTATTATGTTTATTGTTATTATACTGGCCATTTAAATTTTCTTAAACCTACTTCACCACAACAATTATAATTTAGATTATACTGACGCGGGCGAGCAGGGACTTGAAATATTTTATTACTTTGTTATTTTAATCATTTTTAATACATTTGTGTGAATGTTACACTGGGGCTCGAAAAAGGGACCTGATTTGCTGTTGTTTCTAATGCTAGTTGTTTTCACTTTTGTTTTGATTATTTAGTGTTGACATAATTTTAAGGAGTGTTACGGTTTATTGTTTTACGCTTGGTCTTTTATGTGTTTATATAATTCAATTTATTGAGTGTGTTATATAATATTTTTACGGTGTCAAATTTTAATTATTTAATTGATGTTTTATATATTGATGAGTTATATTAGTAGAATTAAAATTTTTTTTAATTGTAAATGGAGCGGAAGCGTTGACATTAGATGAGAGACGTAAATTAAATTTAAAAGGATTAATTCAAATTCACTTGATTACATTTTATGTAACAGGAATTATTAAAAAATGCATTCAATATTTGATTATGATACATTACAACGATTTATAGATTCAATTCTAGGTCATGATTTATCCCATTCAGTTTTTTGTTATTTAAACGATATTATTGTTTTTTTTCAAGTACTTTTAAAGGCTTACTGATGCCAAGTTAAATATTAATTTAGATAAATGAGAATTTTGTAAATCTCAATTATCATATTTAAGTTTTGTTATTGATAAACTTCATTCAATTGTTAATACATTGATAATGATTTTTATACGATTAAATTTATTAGAATTTATTGAATCCATTTAACGAAAACTTTGAAATGAATTACATATTTAGATTATTTTATTTTTATGTCACATAATGGCAATATTAATACTACAGTTAGTATTCCTGCTTAAGATTTTTTCCAAATTGATTGGAATATTTACAAATTTATAAGAGTTCCGTTCATGTTTTCATATTTAAAATTTAATGGTAGTAGTTTAGATGCGAAAGTTTAACATATTTTAGTGTTATTTGTGTGTAAATTCCATTTTTTATTTTCTTAGATTGTACTTCTTCTATGTTGAATTGTTTTTAATTGAATTCGTAACGATGTTCATGAGTCTACGAAATTTTCACCTTCCTTTTTGGCGTTTGGTCGGACAGTTCCTATTTCTGGAGATTTTTATGGTCGACTAAAGGATTTCAAAGAGAATGATTTATTTATTACTAACCGTGAACAATTAGTTCAAGATTTAAATGAACTTTCACCTATTTTTAAACATGTTAAACAAAATTTACATGCAGCTTACGAAAGAAATTCAAAATCTTACAATTTGCGACGTCGTCCGTTGAAATTAAACGTTGGCGATTTGGTTTGGAAAAAGAATTTTACTTTATCTGATGCGACTAAAAATTATAGCCAAAAGTTAGCTCCAAAATTTATTGAAGCGAAAGTTATTGAGGTGGTAGGTCCAACTACGTACCGATTGGCCACCCCTTTTGATAATAAACCCTTAGGTGTTTTTCATGTTAAGGATTTAAAACCACGTTAGTTTTTATTTTTTCGTATTCTTTTTAATCATTTTTCGATTTTAGTATTTTTACCTTCTGGTTTTCTTATTTATATTTTTTAATTATTTTGATAATTTTTCAAAATAATCTTATTTTGCGCTTATTTCGCACATTATTTTATTTTATATTGTTGTGGCTTTGCAAACCACTTAATTATTTTTTTGTACATTTGTTAGCATGATTTTTGCTACATTTGTTTAACACGATGGTTGATATTTAGATCCCATTGTGTGATTGAATTGCCGACTTTGTGGGACATTAGTTCTCAGGCAGATTATCTTCCTTTATTGGATTTACAATTTGCTATTGTTACAAAAGTAAAATTGAAGATAACTATTTTGAGTTTACCTCTGATCGTTAATTTGACGTGTAAAACTCATAACGATGGATAAGAAAACTAGTAATGCTTCTATACATTTTTATTTTTTGATTAATTTAATTATTTTATTTTTCCTGATTTGTGTAGTGATACTATTCTTGGACGGTGCTTGAGGACTTCAGTTCGCCTCATGTCAACCTTGATTAGTTCACTTCCTGATTATGACGTTTTGGTAGTTTTAGGAGGGGGTTGTTGTGTTCGTAAGAGTGCATCATCTTTCTCTTTGCTATCTCACCTAGATTTCGATTTATTTATAAAATGTGCGTGTTAGTTAGGGTATGTTTATTCTTGGACGATGACTGTGGAACAACATGAAACCTGAATCTCGTGAAGGGTAGAGTGGCCTCTCTTGTTCTCCACGACGAAACATCCTGAGCTAATTTGCCATGAAAATAGTCGTATCTTGGATTTACCGATTTTGACTCACTTATCGAACGTGACAGTGGTAGTTGTGTTATGTACCTAGGAGGCTTGGTTTGAGACCACCGGGGTAGGGTAATTGAACCGCTCTCTCTCGACCTCAAGTCTCGCGATTATTTATTGTTAGTCCGAAAGGATTTTTTTTTCTATTTTTATACTCTCGAGTAGAGTGGCGTTTAGCCTTGATTTTTTATGAAGTTGCACGATGACCGTTTCCGGGTTCTCTGCCCACTGTCCCTTCAGGTCATGGTAGGTTACGGTTTCCGTTCGTTTTTTACCTTAGATTCAAATTTTTTTACCGGATACTCATTTTGCTCTTTTGATGGTGGTTTGCTTCACTAACCCCACCAGTTAAAGTTTTTTTACTTTATTTAAGGTTTCGGGTCCTTGATTCTCGACTAGTGGCGTGCGGGTGGTAGCGCGTCATTAGCTTTTTTTGGTGTTGCGAGGGGTCTTTCCTGACCAACGTCACCACATTTTCCGTACTTCTTCGTACATTTTCTTGTTATTTTTTAAATATTGCTTATATTTTAATTAGCTTAACATTTTGTATTTTTTTTTAATTTTAGTAATTTCATTTATTAGCTTAGTGTTTGGAATCTCCGCTTTGGTGATCTCCGAGTCCAAATTTTAGGAGAGGGTGTGTAACAACCTTTTTTTGTGGTTGTATTAAAAAATACGTTAATCTAAGATCATTAATTTATTTGGCGTAAAATTAGAGAAGTTTTTAATTATTTACATGTAAAATTGAGAAAGGCAACTTAAATTGCATTTCATAGAACATATATTTTGGGTGTAATATTATATAAATAGTTATAGTTCCCTTTCTTTTAAAAATTGGACTCCGATCATTGTATTTCGCGCAAGGCGTGACACCTCTTGAGGGGGGGCATTTACAGAAGCGTTTCTGAAAGCCTCTATTTTTTACTTCACCTGCTGCTGAATGTTAAAGCAGAAGTCATTGTTATAATGGTTTTTACTTAATTTTTATGTACACTTATGTACACTTACGTACACTTACGTACACTTACGTACACTTACGTACACTTACGTACACTCCCGTTCATTTACGTACACTTACGTACAATAATTATAGTATTTATATTTATATTTTAAATGGCTCTTAAGTTACTTATTTACACAAGTTTCTCTTCATTCAAATAATATCATCTTAAAATGCAATTTTAATACAATAAAACATCAAGAATACAATAAGTTTAGTGGAACGAAAATTCCTTCAAATACCTAGTAGATCGCGTTGTAACAAGAATACTAAAGGAAGATGTAGAAACGCTTTCATACTGATTGACCGTTCCGCATCCATAATTAAACACAGGAAGCTGTCTAAAGAAAATCATTAAACTGAGGAATTTATGTGGTAAATTTTATATTTTTTTAAGCTTAGCTTTAAAACCTTTTCTTACCTCTCCTTATCCATTCATATATTGGGTAAATAAACTTAATTGCACATTGTTAATTTTTGTTATTTATAGAAAATTATTATTGTTCATTATTTAGGGTTTTGTTATTCCTGGACAAAGATAACATGGCGCTCGAGCATGCATTTTATTATACATTGTTTTTTTATTAATAAGAGATGGGAAAATGATTAAGCAGGTGAGAAACAAGCCGTATTTCAGGTGTATTAACAAGTCAATAAAGTAGAACCCACCCTATTTAATCAACTGATTGGGGACGAGACGGCATATAATTAGTGGTGAAAGGTTAGTAATTCAATTTGTTAAAAATTTGTATTTAGAGATTACATTTGGCGTTTATTCAATGTACAAATTACATCACCATTCTGTTATTATTATTATTATGTTTATTGTTATTATACTGGCCATTTAAATTTTCTTAAACCTACATCACCACTTTATTACAATTTTATTTATATTATAAGATCTTTGAATAAAGGCTGTCACTCACTGTAAAGATCTTTCAAAAGCTGTATCGAAGGTAGTTTCAATATTTTTTAGAAAATCCACGATAAACTACGATTTCCCACAACCCGACGGACCCGCAACTATCGCCGAAAAGGGGGGCTTAAACTGACCTTCCACCTTAAATCGCTAAACGATACTAACAGATACTCTACCAGCAACTTCGTTTAGATATACTAAATAACATCCTTTTCAATCAGAGTGCTAGGCCCAGAAACAAAATGATCTACAAGATAATTACCAGAAATAGATGTTACCCTACCCTAGCCCTAAGACCAACTCCAGGTCCAGGACGAATCCCAAGACCAAGCCCAGCCCAAGACCTAGCCCAAGTCCAAGACCAAACCCAAGACCTAAATACGCTTCTCACGTAAGCTAGTACAAAAAGGCGTGGCTGTCAAAAAGCTCTTAATACAAACAAAAAGGGTTGAAAATTCTATCAAGGGTTGAAAAATTCCTTCGAAAAGAAGCCGCCAATAATAGGGTAAAAAACACTGTCTCACACGTGGAACAGTAAAAACAAAAAGGCCGTAATTAGGGATAAAAGTTCCTTCAAGGGTTGAAAAAGGCCTCCGAAAAGAAGCCGTCAAAAGTAGGGGTGAAAAAGCGCGTCCTACACGTGGGCGAGTAAAAACAAAAATAATTAGGGATGAAAAGGGTTGAAAAAGGACTCCAAAGATAAACCATAGGGGTATAAATTACGGTCTCCCACGTGAGCACGAATCATTTCAAAACCAGTAAATCTTGTATGCAAGAAACCCATGTAAATAAATCTTTATAATTGCACTTAGAATACAAAAATTCTAATGATATACCGGATGTTCGATTAAAAAGTACCAATTGCTTTTTGGAATACTTTTTATAGTCGATAATATTTTTAAACGCATTTAGTCAATAGAATTACACAATACCCTCAGTAATGAAGATTCCGCCCAGGCATCAGTGTTCACTTGTACTAACATTTAATCTGATATTCTTATATTCTTTAGATGTTTTTTTTTTACTTACAAACCAATAAACAACCATAAAAGATGATTTATACTTTTCCACATGTAATTATTCACCTCACGGGTAGTGTTATCAAAGAAATAAAGGAATCCAATAATGTAATCACTAATTAAATTGTATACTTCAAACTCTTATACACATAAATGTTCCCAAATTCCAATTTAGACCACTTAAATTAAACTTAACCCATTGCCTGGCAAACAGAATTTACAAAAACTACCAAAAGTGGTATGTTTTTGCGAAATTTGATTTGATTTAAATACAAAGAAAACGGTAATTCAAAATACGCCATACTATAGTTGTAGCAAAACAATAGAAATGTCTATTAAGTCAATGCATAGATAACTATGCTTTTGAAGAAAACTAAATCGTCTGCCCTTGCTATTAAAAAGTAATAGCCATATTTAACGATTTCAACATGTATGAATTAATTTAAGGGAAGATAAAGTGTGGAAAATATTTACAACTACTACAGATTTATTGTTTAAAAAAATTTACAATGTGTCTTATTGGAATAAAAAATTGGAAATCGTGAAAATGGAGTGTTGTAGCGAATTCAACAAAAAGTACAATTGCCGCCAGGGAAAAGTTACCACTATCATTTTTCTATTGTAATTCAATAGAAAATCATTGGCGTACGAACTTGATTAAAATGAAAGTGCTGTCACCATAGGCTATCACTCTGACATTAATTAATTGCATTATGATACGCCACTGTAAATGAAAGTCATATTACAGATTTCAAAAAAAAATGATAACTTTTCCGTGGCCGCAACCGTACCTTTTATATAGAAAATTTTCTAAGGGATTGCAGACAAAAGTCTTTAGCTCGAAATGCAGGGTGTTCCAAGAATATGGTACCACGCCACTGGTTAAATAAAATTTGACAAAATTAATACTGTTGATGTGTTTTGAAGAGACTATATCCTATAAAAAATTTTAATTTGTGTTTCTATTGTAACACCCTTTCTCTGGAAGAATGGGAGATTACTTACTTTGCCTCGAAACTAGCTCAATAGGTTCTTGTACTTGCAAGAAGGGGGTGGTTCGCTTTTATGGTATCGGTTTGCTCACTTTGTTAACTTTGCCTACACTGAACCATAGACTTATAATAGTTTAAACGTATTGCGGCCTATTTGCCTATGTACATGAAATTAAAATAAATAAAAAATGTTACTTCTACACTTTTACGGTCCTTATCCTGGTACTTGGAATGGTCGTGGTATTTTGCTCATTCTGTCCACTGCATTTTCTGTGAAAATATCGTTAATAGTGGTGGTTATGTCTGTAAATGACCTCTACGTCCTGTTTTAATTTTAATTAAAACTAAGTGATCAAAAGATATAAATTATTATTTCTGAAGCCGACGCTGTTCTTTCGGAAGTCGGAAATGTTATAATATCGCTACGGGACACCGGGCAAACACGTGTAGGAAGATAGAGTTGGTTGTTCACTCTTTATACCTGCGGCGATATAATCGATATATTAAAAAGACGTGCTCATATATAAACGACAATACGTCTTTTAGTTTTCTTTTATCAAACAAAAACGTTTATGCTTGGTTTTCATCATGCAGTGTATTTATGTCGATACTAAATAAACATGTTTCTAGATCACGTATTTAATTGTTTACGCCAGGTTATTAATTAGGGGCGTTAAACTGTACAATAACTATTTCTATTAATTCAATACATAATTTATATTTTAACCAACTTAAACTATTTATACTTTTCGAAATGAAAACGTTTTTACTATATCACTTCGATTTCGCGTATAATTTAACACGAGATTTATAACTACGGTAGCGAGCTTAAACAACTATCCCTCGCAGTACTATAAAATTTCAAAATCTAAGCACTGCACATCGAGTACCGACTAGAATAAAAGGTTCAGCAAAACCCATAGTGGTAAAATTTATAAGAGCAGAGGACACAATCCAATGGTTGAAAGATTTTAAAGATACCTCACTTCAAGAACCACAACTGCCAGGTATATCTGCAAAAAAAATTAATATAAACCTACTTGAAGGAAGAGTGAATGCCCACCAACAACTAGCTCCAGATTTTACTGCCCTTCTGAAGAAAACCATGCAGTTGGCTCGTGACAAGGGCTACCAGGGCTCGAGGCGACAAAATTCTAGTCAAGCGTGACGAGACCACCAAGGACGCAATTATAATTCGCAGTGAACAGGATTTAAATAAACTGTAAATGTCTTAATTAAAGTTTTTATGTTCATTTATCAATGTTATGCTAAAATATTTGCCATTTAATTGTAATCAGTTCGTTACTGATGATTAAAAAAATTAAACTCCAAGTTTAGGAGATAATAATTTTAGTTGTATATATTTAAAATTAGGTCAATACGGGCTAATATTGATCATTTTTGTGTATTTTTGAATCAGTTGATAAAAAAACCGGATATAATAGCACTAGGTGAAGCATGGCTGAAAAGTGTACTGTACGGAAAATGATTTTAATCAAAATGGTGGAATTTGTGTTTATATAAAAAACGATATAATGTGCAATGCTGTGGTAACAGAAATAGACATAGGAAAGTTAAACTGTATTTCAATTACACTTGAATTAAAAAATCAACCTAAAAGAGAAATTTTTGTTCTCTACCGGTCTCCCGCCATTACTCGGGTCAGCAGGATCAAGAGTTACTCTCGTAGTAGATATAAATATTTGTCTAAAGGAATGTAAAGAAAGTAATTATCAAAATATGTATCTTGAAATGTTAAATGACAACACATTACTTCAGCTAATAACAACCCCCACTAGCGTAACTCATTACTCATCAACACTGATAGACCAGGTCTTTACAAATGTCCTTGATGCGCCAAAAAGGATTCCTATAGTTTATCAAACAAACATTACAGACCACTATCCAACAATGTTCCTTCAGCTATTTGATGACCATATAAGAGAGGATTTCAGGATCCGTAGCGGCCTTTGTCTGTCTCCACAATTCACTACAAAACTTTAAATGACAAAATGACAAAACCATGGATCACCCATGGGCTGATTGTCTCCATCCGTAAAAAAGAAGAATTAGTAAAAAACAGAAAAAGGAACCAGTCAATGCCTCATTAATAAAATATTTAAACATTTATAAGACTAATATTAAACGAGTAATTAACTTAGCAAAAATAAAATATGTTAGCCAAAAACTAGAGAGCTCAGGGGTAGTATGTCAAAGACGTGGTCTGTAGTGAATGGGATCATAAAAGGGGACACGAGAGAAAAAAAACTGTCATAAAAGAATTGATAACCACGGATGGCATTAAACTAATAGACCAGGCAGCATGCGCGGTGGAGATAAATTCTTACTTCTCTAGCGTCGGTGAAAAAATATAGAAAAAGTTAAACTATAAAGAACCAGTCAGTATAATAAACCCTGCGATATTATTTTCACAATTTAAAGCAGTGTCATAAAGAAATCATAGAATGTTTAAATGACCTCCGCGGTGGATCTGGTCCTGGGTGGGATGGGCTTCAAGTCCAGACACATAAAGTAGTAGGATAATATACCATTCAGCCTCTCAGACACCTGACCAACTTGTGCATCTGTACCGGCACGTTCTCTCCCTCCTTGAACAGGACACTAGTAACCCCACTGTTTAAAAAAGATGACCCCAAAATTATTTCAAATTACAGACCAATATCCATGATATCTAAGATTGCAAAAATAGTTGAAAAGACATAATAAAAACAAATAGTTTCATATTTTAATGACAATCAAATAATTCCATCTAATCAATTTGGCTTTAGTAGAAATAAAAGCACACAAGATGCAGCTTCCTCTGTAACTAGCAAAGTTCAGCGGGGATTAGAGTGTAGTCGCAGGCCTTTGTCTGTATTTCTAGATATGGGAAAGGACTTCGACTTGGTCCTGCATTCAGGGTTGGTGTCCTCTTTGAGGAGGGTGGGGGTGGGTGGTAGGGCCCTAGACCTGTTCATCAGCTATTTGGAGGATAGCGAGCAAAGAAGAAAGAATGGAAAAGTAGTCAGCACCAAGTCAACCACAAACTATTCTATCTTACAAGGCTCTTGCATTGGGCCAGTCCTCTTCTTAGCCTATACGGTACACTTATGCAATATATAACTTAATAGTGGTAAGCTGTTTTGATTTTGCAGATGACGCAGTCCTAATTTTTCAAGCCCACACCTGGGAACCCACTTTCAAATCAGCAGAACTTTGCCTTTCTAAAGTAAATAAATGGATTGACAGCAACAATTTTACTCTTAATATTGAAAAAAACCCAGTTCATTACATTTAAATTAAACTCTAGAAAAGTTCTAATAATTATTAAATTAACTGTACACAACGCAGTCTGTTCTCAGATTGGCCCTTACTCCTGCGAGTCCATCAGTAGGACAAACCACAGCTTAGGAACTTAGGGCTTCAGATTGATTCTAATCTAAAATGGTACAACCACATCTCTTAGTTAATAATAAAATTCGAAAAAGGCTTTACATATTCCTTACGTTAAGAAAATTTTTAACAGTGGATATACTAAAAACAATCTATTATCCTTTAAGCCGGTCACACTTACAATATTGTTTAGTGGTTTGGGGTGCGGCATACCGCTATTCCCTAGACCCACTAATAAAAGCCCCAAATATCATTCACAGAATAATAACCAAATCAAACAGAATGTCATGAACCTGTCAATTATATTCAAAATTAGAAATACATCCTCTGAACAATCTGTTAAATTATAACATCACTCTCTTGCTAAAAATTTTTAATAACTTTGAGTATATTTAATCACAATTAATGTACTCGAGGAAGGGGAATGAACCTAAGGCGAGCGCCCTGTCAAACCACAGATATGCAAAATTCTTGGTTTGCCCGGGCACCGAAATTATTTAACTCATTGCCCAACAATCTAAAAGAAATAATCGCAAAAAATCAAAACAGAAAAAATATTAATATAAAAATTACTTTAGAAAACAAAACCGAGAACACATAGACATGTAGACATGCACATAACTTAAACTAATAAAAATCTAATAAAAATCAAATCATGTAATAAATAATAGCCTAGACAACATCTAAGTGCACTATTTCAGAACCCAGCTCAATAAAAAAAAACAATTAAATAAAAAAAAATTTATTTTAAAAATTAGTTAATTAGCCAATTAAGAAACAAGTGAAATGGATAAATTTTGTAATTCACATCAGTTAAACAAACTAAAAGGAAAAATGTGAATAGAGTAACACAGTCACAATAAGAAGGTTACAATAATTAAGGAATTAGCCAACTCCGCCTCCCGCTCGGATAATTATCCTGGGAAGGTGTAGTCAATGGTAAGTAGTTATGTTCTAATTCTAATAAAAATTATGTATAGTTTAAAATAAAGGAAATTTTGTAAAAAAAATTGTTTAACCCGGAATAAACTAATGTTATTTCTGAATCCGTCGCGCTGGGCGAGTAGTTAGGACGGCGTTTGTTTACGTGTTCTAATTAACACGTATTGTTATTTCTGGATCTCTCCGTTGGGCGAATAGTTAGGACGGTGGTTGTTTACGTTTTCTAATTAACACGTATTTATTATTTCTGGATCTACCTCGCTGCGCGAATAGTTAGGACGCCGGTTGTTTACGTGTTCTATTTAACACGTATTATTTTAGCGTTTACATGACCTACGGAGTTTCTTTTAATGAACTAGGTGGTCAAATGGGATCTACCTACGGGTGTTTGATTACGGTCAATCTGAGGTTTCCTGCACTTTAATTGTTTGGCCTAGGGTAGGTGTATTTGTGTGCTATGTGTAGGTGGAATATTCTTCACAAGAAACTGGGACGAACCCGTTGCGCTATGAAAAGGAATATCCCCAGGGTTGACAGAATTTAGGCAAATAGCTTTCTATTCAACGGATTAAATGAAGGATGAGGATGGGATTTCAACCCGGCGTAACACCATTCACTCGGCATATGTGTACGGTTGTGTGTATTGACTTAGGCGCGTTCAGTCTCAGATTTCAGCAGCTCTAGGTCCCGTTGTACGTAGATGATGTTCAGATGGCGGTGTCGCGTTTAATAACTATGACGGCGTTGCAGGATGACTACCACAAACGGTTCGTCGCGTACACGAACGGATCGGCAAATAGGAAAAGCGGACACGTGCACGAACAAATTGTAAGTTCAAGTTTAAGTTGTAAGTTAGTTTTACGGTAGCGCATCTCGCGGTTTTATAAAGAATCCGTGGAGGCGGAGACGGTTTCTGTGTACGGGTCTTCAGGTCAGGATTAGCGGAAAGTGCGGAGGGGACTTCGATGTTTTTGAAATTAACGTTGGAGGGGATATAAATTCATTATGTGATAAAAATCTGTGAATATCAATAATTAATTAAAGCAGGACAATTAGCAAATAATTAATAATAACATGAAAATGTAGTAAATGACGATGGCTCTTTACATTACCCCCGAAAGGATATGCAATACAATGTGTATTTCTTCTGCACCGTTTATCAGCCTGTACCTCACAAGCTAACAAGGTTAAAAAAAAATTTAATGTAGGTATTTTAAATATTTCTTAACGTTCTACCATTCCTCTAATTTACGGTACTTATTTACGGGACACTCTGTATATATATATATATATATATATATATATATATATATATATAGACACACACACTCACACACACACACACACACACACACACACATACATACAGGATGCCCCAACGTTCCGAAAAGTCTCCATTAGTTATTTATTATTAGATATATTGACTTTTTCTTTTTTTTTAGGTGATAGCTGTGTTTCTGCTGCATATTATAAAAACATTGCAGTGTATGCACAGGGTGTCCTAATATTAACAAAAACACTAAAGTTATGTTTTTTTTGTAATGGAATCTACCCAGTTTGATTTTATTTTTGGGTTCTATGCTAAATCACGAATCACTTTTATATATTATAGTACGTTTTTGCCTACTTCTCATCAAGTTTTATTTGTGGCGCTTTTTTGCTAGAATTTCGAAATTCAGGGATGTGTTCAAAAATTCTTACTTTCCAAATCCTTTCACAGTTGAATGTGCCTACTGCGATTTTTGAACATGACAAATTAAAAATATCAAAAATTCATTTTTTTTCAAATGGCACCTCCTATTTATTATTTACACGCTTTTGACACGATTTCCATGCATATACATGGTGAATCACGACCGAAGCCACGGAGTTCTATGGCGAAGCGCCAGATAATCGTTAATATGAGCAACATTTTAAAAATATTTTTAAATATACAGGGTGCTACCAACAAAGTGACGTATCAAAGTTATGTTTTTTTAATGACACACCCCGTATATTATTGCATTTTCGAATTTTGCATGATAAAATAAGTAGCACTTTCATAAGAGTTCCCTATATCTACATACAGAGTGTTTCAAGTTATATCAATTTTTCTGAAAATGTGGGGTTTTAGGAAAAATTAAATATCTCCTAATAAAATTAACTCCAACAAATTTACTCTTAGGTTTAAGTAAAATACTGTTCCATTAGTCTATTTATTGACTGAATAAATTAGCAGAAGATTAATACTGAAATATTCGGCTTATTTTAAATGGAACACCCTGTATTTTATACGCTTATGGTTTACCTTACTTAATTACCTTTTAACTTCTATAAGGTTTTTCTATACATAAACCTTCAAATTTTTAACTTATATAAACTGCTGTGGAATTTCCGGTAACGCATTTGTTAATATTAAAATTCTGACATTGGGCGTGACTTTTGCCATTGTGTATTGTTACTTTTTCCGAGTCTGCTGAAGATTGTAGACATATTTTTAATTTAGTAATGGTTTATTCACGACAAGAAAGAATTGATACGATTTTAAGCAAAGGTTTTTGAAAGGTTACTTCAAACATTTCGTGATACAGGAAGTGAAGCTTACCCTAAACAACTAAAAGTGAAGCCTGTTACAAATGATGATTATAATGAGTTTTTGGTATTAAGTTCCGTTGTTAACAACCAAAATACTTGCACAAGAGTTATTGCAAGAGAAACATAAAATTAGTCAGTCTAGTGTGTGAAGGATCTTAAAGAAACATAAACACCATCCTTTTCATATACAAATACATCAAAGGTTATATGTCACATACTTTCAAAAACGTATTGATTATTCCTTATGGGTCCTTGATCAAATTAGTGACAATGAACATTTTTTTGAAAATGTGTTATTTACTCACGAGTCAACATTCAATAATAATGGATTAATGAATCGGCACAATTTCCATTATTACGACACCGAAAATAAACATTTATTTAATACTGTTGATAGTCAAAATCGATATAGTGTTAATATGGTGGAATTGTTGGCAACCATGTTATTGGCCCGTATTTCGATGGCAATTTAAATGGTCAAAAATTCCTTAGATTTTTAAAGAGAGACTTTTGGGAACTTTTAGAAAGTATTCCTTTAAGTATTAGACAAAATATGTGGTTGCAATTATATGGAGCACCTGCACATTTCTCACTTGCTGGGAAAGAATATTTAAATAGGAAGTTTCCTGAGAAGTGGAAGGTAGAGGTAGACCAATTGCCTGGCCTGAACTTAACATCCATGAATTTCTTCTTTTGGGGTTATATCAAAACTTTAGTTTACAGCACACCTCCTACCACTGCAGATGATATGAAAAGAAGAATCATAAATGCTTTTGTGACGGTCACCCCTGATATGTTGCAAAACGTAAGATATTCGTTGGAAAAAGAATAACACTGTGTATTCAAGAAGATGGAAGATCGAACATTTATTGTAAATTTTTTTAACTTTTGGGGCAAATTATCACACCACATAAATAAAATTTTAGTTTCCATTGTGTACATGCTTTCTATCCTTACGCTGTGAATTTTTTAAAGTTTCACTTTATTTTTTAAAATTGAAGCTGATCGGTTTCGCTTGGAACAGCCAAGCATCGTCAGAGCTTTGAAAGGTGACATTTTTTTGTTACGGTTATCGAGAGTAAAGATAAGTGTACAAAAAAAATCTATTGCTATTTTTAGTTTAATCTGCATAGTGTAGAAATAACTTTATAAACGTTTAAATTAAAGTTACTATGATTTGAATTTGAAAATGTGTTACATTAGCCAAAAATGATTAAGAGTAAGCATTTTGTGAGGATATTTCAATCTACAAATGATACAAGAACAGACAAATTCCAAAAATTATTAAGTAAGTTGAAAATTTGAACGTTTAGGTATAAGAAACCCTCACAGAGGTTGAAAAGTAATTAAGTAAGCTAAACGATAAGCGTATAAAATACAGGGTGTTCCATTTAAGATCAGCCGAATATTTCAGTATGACCATCCTAATAATTTAACTGGACACCCTGTAAAGAGGTGTTTACTATTCGGTCAATAAATGGACTAAGGGAACAGTATTTCACTTAAACCTAAGAGTAAATTTGTTGGAGTTAATTTTATTAGGAGATATTTAATTTTTCCTAAAACACTACATTTTCAGAAAAATTGTTATAACTTGAAACACTCCGTATGTAGGTAGAACTCTTATGCAAGTGCTAGTTTTTTTTTTATATAAAATTTGAAAACGCAATAATATACGGGGTGTCATTAAAAAAAACATAACTTTGATATGCCACTTTTTTTGGAGCACCCAGTATATTTAAAAACATTTTTAATATGTTGTTCATATTGAGTTACATAATAACACTGTATTGGAAATTACGGATTATATGCCGTTTCGCTGTAGAACTCCGTGGCGTCGGTCGTGATACACCCTGTAACTATATAAGGTTTGTATAGTCCAGTGTAAAAATCCGGGTGGCTATCCTAAAGTAACTAAATTTGGAGAAACTTTTTTGTTTAAAACCATAAAAATCGAGGGCTATATAATTATAGCCAAGTTAAATATGAAGAATTGCAAATGTAAAACCATAAAGAAGTAATTTTATTGTTGGCGTTCGCAAAGTAGTTTTATTGAAACTTGGGCCATATACATATAAACACGTAAACGCAATTTTAGTTTCTTAAAAGGGGTAACTAACAAAGCTGTAAAACTGGCGATATCTACTGGCCATAATCTTTAAATGATAATTTTATGCATGCTGATACAATACCAACTTCACTTTTACGACCATTCAAACTTCCATTCATAAGATTATTTTTAGTTTTATTGCTGTAACTTTATACACAGTATGCATTATATTGATCTAGACGTTACAATTTTATTAAATATCAATATTATTTAACTTCTGCGTTCGTGTTGCGTTTTAAAGATTATTGGAATAAATACATACTTACATGCGTGGTAAGTACCCAAGGTTGCGATTTTGGTGTGTATAACACTGAACTCAAAAAACTTTTACTAATACAATCAGACACTACCCTATTTAATTACTCCACTAAACCTATCCAAGTTTGGAATTCTTATTAGAAAGTTCTGCAAATTTCAGTAATTTTAACTCCTCTCATTACCGTAGGGTAGGCGTAGGTAGTTACTAAGGAATGCAACGTACTATGTGAAGATAGTAATGTTGATCAAAATAATTATTCGATTAAAATTAGATATTACCTTAAAATATTTATCTTTTTGGGTCTTTTTATGATGTATTTTATATTTAAGTTATACTATCTAAACGTTTCGATAACATTTACAGTTATCTTCGTAAGTAGTATTACTATCATTTTTAAAAATTAAATATCATTAAACTTCCCTCAAGATGTCATATCAGAACAAGCTCTAACAAAGGCTGACAATGAAAAATGTTATAATTAAGGAAAAAATTAATAAAAATGTAATCAAATTATGATGTAAGTATAAAGTTGTGAACAACTTTAATTTGAAATTAATAATTGAATTTACTAATAAACACTTGACATACGCATTAAGGATGTAGTCAAACCTAACTCAGAAATAATTTTTTGACAATTGAAATTGTTATACAGTGAAAGCACAATGCAGTACGTTTACTATGACTTACTTTTAACTACATATGTTGAACTATTATAGTGCTGTGGTAACTTAACATATAATTGGTATTGCCGATTCAAGTGACTAGGAATTTGTCTTGAAAATATTTCCATATTATTAAATTGAATGTCATAATTTAAATTATTTAAAGCGTGCTCAGCTACCGTAGATTTCCCTGGTTGACCTAATGTACAAAATCTGATATGTTCTTTAGGTGTTGTAACAGAACTACGTGTTTAGAAAGTAAATCATTCTTTTATAGAAGTTATCCTTATATTCGGTTCTAGGAAAGTTCACTAAGAACAATTCACCGACGGAAAATTCACTGAACACAATGCCCGAGAAACAATTCGCCGACAGAACAATTCATAGAATAAACACTTCACCGAAAGTTGCCACATGTTCACTCTCCTTTTTTATACTTTATACTCCTTACAAAGAGGTTGATAATACAACTTTTTAACCATGTGACATGGCTACGCCGGGTTCTCCGCAATAACTTTGTGCTAGATATTAATACGTGAAAATAGGATGTCCCAATCCAAAAAACCTGTGCTATGTGTGTCGCTTTATAGGAGTCTCTTGTGATAAATTGGGTATTGACATACGTACAATAAAGTTATATTCAATCAAAATTTTCCAAATGATCAGGTTGATTTGTAAAACTTGTGCATTTTTTGTGTGGTACTATTAAAAGATTTTTTTTGTTCGGCACAGGCATTCTGCTCAATTTGCATCCATTAATCTTAGTATTTCATAATACTTGATTTCGGCATGATAATACAATTGTCATTAATAAAAGACCATACGTTTCTCCGATTATATAATATCATCTGGATTTAGTATAAAACTGATATAACCTGTATTGATAGGTTTCTTAGATTCCCTTTTGATGTCGTGTCGATGTTTTCACGTTTTAACGCTTGGATGTTAAGAAATTTTAACGTTTTGTCATTTTTAACTATTGACGTCATGAATGATTGAAGTTATCTCATTTTGACGCTTGGAGATATTAAGGTTTGGTGTTTTGACGTTTCAACCATTTAACATTTGACTTTTTGACGTTTTCACGTTTTGACATTTTGTAAATAAACTGTTTAAGCACAGATAATTTTATGTAAGTTGGCTTAGTTCGATTTCTCTCCATGAAACATTCATAACGTAACCGACATTTACTTTTACATACTTTCAACACCTTTCACAAAGATTTGAAGAAACGGGCAGTGTTAAATTTAAAAAAACGTAAAGTAGCTAATAAAGCACTGACAAATAATGAAAGCCAACTTACAGTTTTACTTGCAATCCAACAGAATCCTCATGTAAGTACTTAACGAATATCACACATGACTGATATAGGGAAATCTAGCTTAAAAAATATATTAAATGCCCATGAATGCAATGGATATAATATAGAACTTCAACAACAACTATATGGTCATGATTTTGTACGAAGACTTAATTTTCGTAACTGGTTTTTGCAAAAAAATTGCATAAGTTCCTAACTTTCTCAATTCAATATTATTAGTGACGAAGCTACCTTCAAAAGTAATGGTTTAATGAACAGACATGGCATGCATTATTGTAGCACTGGAAATCTTCATTGGATCATGCATGTAGACCAACAAAATCAGTGGTCACTAAATGTGTGGGGGAGAATTATTGGGTCCTATCTTATAGGTTCTTGTTTTTTTGAAAATACTCTAACCGAGGTGTTATATTTAAATTTTTTAAGAGATGTGCTACGTAACCTTCTTCAAAATATTAATATGTGCTTTCAGCATGATGGTGCACCCGCCCACCACCATCGAGACCTGCGAACATGTTTAAACCACTGGAAATAAAATCAGTGGATAGGTCGAAGAGGACCCATTTCTTGGCCACCGAGGTCACCTAATCTGACCCCACTCGACTTCTTGTTTTGGAATTGTGTAAACGATTATGTGTATAAATGAATCCCAACCAAACCAGAAAGTATGAAGGAAAGAATAAAAATGCTTTTCAAAATATCAGATAACCGACATTAGAGTTATTTTGTGCGACGTGTTAATAAATGTATTGAAGTTGAAGGAAGAACATTCAAGCATTTAATGAGAAATTGATTTTTGATTTTTTTTCTTTCTCGTTTTATTGTTCTAGTTTTGTTGTGATTTGTATTTGTTAATTTTATTACACAGTGTTGCATTTAAAAATAATACATGTTTACAGTTAATTTCGACAGTCTAATTTACTAAAAACAATGCATAGTTAATTTACAATATTAAGACAAATTTGGTAATGCCAATAGATAAAAAAATAAATTAAAAAAACTCTCGAAGATTCGTATTTTTACAATAGAATTGAGAGTATCTCAAAACGTTGTAAGTAATAGATATTTAAGAACGCCAAAGTTTCCTTTATAAATTAATACAACTTGATCAAAAAATTCTTTAGCATGAAACTACAATCCCATGGCCAACTTAATACCTCTATTTTCAGTCTTTTTGTATTACAATCGCAATTTCACAAATAAATTGAAAATATTTCGAAAATCATTAATTGTAGGTATCAGGTATACCTGATGCAAAAGAAAGAACACCAAACAAAGCATCTAATGGACACGGACACGGCGACCGCAAGTGCGATAATCTTTTCGAAAAACAATTGAGTATCTCAAAAACCAATGGAATCAAATGAGAACGTATTTTATGGGCTTTCCAAAAATGTAATAATATAAAGGATGTTTCGTTAAAAAAAATAAGTTGAGTGGTCCAAAAATCATTTCTCTAACTTATTTCGTCTTTGTACAATCTTCCACCCCTCCTCCTTTGACCATTCTGTATACAGCGTTCCCAAGATAAGGATGAATAGCATCGGGATCTTGAAAACGCTAATTGTTACGAAGGCGGTTAAATTAGAGAAAAGTTGTACAATTTAGGGCATGTTCATATGTAGTTTGAAAAAGTATCGTTTCCGAGATTTAAAACAAAATGCAATTTTTGGGTTTTTCTTTTTTCGTAATTCCTTCATTTATTTTAAAAGATTTTGAAAAAGCAAAGGTCCTTCTTCATTGTCACCTTCTGAATTCTATTAGATGCTGTTTTGAAATTTTTTATTCGACGTTTCGTCTCCGAGAAATCATCATCAACTTTATTTTTTTATATCGTCGCAACTAACGAAACACTCTGTATTCGATAGTATTTTCTTTTTCCAATTTAACCGTGTATTATACATATGTTTTAAAGCTGAAAAATTCGGATTTTCATTTTTACATTTTTCATATTTCAGTTAATAATAGAAGGCTATGGTAAAATATCACTTGTTTAACAATTTGTCTACTGTTTAACTTAGTTTCATTGCGTTGAGATCGTTGTTGTTACTCGAATTTCCATTTTTACATTTTTCATATGATATCAGTTAATATTAGAAGGCTTTGATAAAATAACGCTTTAACATTTTGGTGAAAACTGTTTAACTTAGTTTTATTGTGCCGAGATCGTTGTTGTTATTTGAATTGTACGTATTTTAAGTTGTTTTTATTACCATTACTTCGTGGGTTGCTTTTTGGTTTTGTTTAGTTAATTTATAATTATAATTAGTCAATAAGTGTATCTATGAAAAGACGAAATTTTACAAACGGAGAAAAGTTCGATATGTTGGCATGCTACATCTTGTCCTACAGAAACTATGTAATTACTGTGCTGATGTATTTGGATAAATATCCTGAGCGAAGGCAACCTGGTAAATCCATTTTTAGACATTTGGAATCTAATTTAAAAGAATTTGGTTCATTAACAGAACAAAAGTTTCATCCATATAAATTCGAGTTTGTCAGGGTCTTAGACCAGGACTTAGGAGCGGCGAGCAGACTACAAAATGTGACGAAGATCTAAATTTTTCTTTTAAAATAATTTGGTCTGATGAAAGCATGATAAACAACAATGAAATCTTCAACCGAGGTAACAAACATTATTGGGCAAAACATAAGCCTTATTTAAAAAAAAAAGAATCAAGACATCAACATAGATTTGAATTTAATATGTGGATGATTAAATGCCGAACGATATCTGAACTTGCTAAAGACTGATTTGGAAAATGCCTTGGATCAATTACCTTTAGCACTTTTTAACAACTGTTGGTATCAACAAGATGGTGCCCCAGCACACAACCCAAGAAATGTACAGGACAATGTCATTTCGGTTTACAAGAAAATGGATTGGAACTTACAGTGCAGTAGCTCGGCCAGCCCGATCACCCGATGTAAGTCCGTTGGATTTTTTTCTGTGAGGAGTTTTGCAAATGAAGAGCAGTTGTTAATATCGATTATGGCAGCAGTTAATACGATTTCGCTAGAAATGCTAGACCGTGTTTTAAATTATTCAGTAAAGAGAGCTTACCTGTGTCTAGAAGATAATGGCAATCTATTTGAATAGATATTGTAATTATTTAACTTTAGTTAAATAGGTTTAAGACATTGGAGTTGTTAAATTTGTACATAAAAAGATATTATCAAAGACTAAAATTAATCCGAATTTTTCTTAATAATTAGCTACAAAACCATAATGTGTTACACATGGTTACATTCGTAATTAAAAATACTATCTAATACAGGGTGTTTCGTTGGTTGCGGCGATATAAAAAAATAAAGTTGATGATGGTTTCTCGGTGACGAAACGTCGAATTAAAAATTTGAAAACGCCATCTAATAGAATTCAAAACGCGACAATGAACAAGAACCTTTGGTCTTTAAAAATATTTTAAGGTAAATGAAGGAATTACAAAAAAAAAAAAAATCACATTTTCTTTTAAATAAACAATAATGAACTTTTCCAAACTACATGTGAACATACCCTAAATTATACAATCTTCCTCTGTAACCGCCTTCGTATCTCTTACCGTTTTCAAGATCCCCATACTGTTCATCCTTATCTTGGGCACGTTGTATATGTTCTTCTTCTAAATTTAATATAAAGCCAATGTATAGCAATATTGGTCCACAAATTCAATTTAAACAAATTTGTGTCACCCTGGACCTCCACTATCGTCTTATCAATTGTGCACGATTTTTGGGAGAATTAACAAACTTCCGGTATATTATCTGACAGCGCCATGTTGTGGGTGAAAGCATTTTGGCATTAATTAATTCAATTATTTAAAAATGTTGAAGTTTAGCTTCCCCAATGAAAGTAATTATAATTGATACCAATCGAGAAATAGTGCGAATTTTGTTGTTCGCTATCAATATAATATGAAGGAGCACTTTCCTAATCCTCTAATTATTAATCCCGAACATGACGGTGAGTACTGAAAATCGTGCATACTATATCCTGTATTCATAATAAATTGGTAAGCTTTCGTTTTTGGGTTTTTCTTATTCTATACTTTTGGTATTGATTCTGAATTAATTCGGAGTTTGACTTTTAACTTTGGTCTTGGTGGTACTAGGGTACTCTGGTATATTACATTACAATTGTAATTTTAAATGGATATGTTAAATATTCCGAGAGCGTCATTTCTGCATATTGCAAGAATTGATCAAATCATCAACATAAAGGAACGGCATTTTATTAAAAAATTTTAACACCTTCATAATGAAATTAATAATTGAAATACCAGCACAATTTACACACGAATTCTCTCTTTCATGTCTTTGGCAGTAGTTGGAGGAGTTTGGTACACAATGTCCTTTATACAGCCCCAAAGGAAACAATCTAGTACAGATAGGTCGGGAGACGTAGCAGACCAGTTCTGTGGACCACCTCCTCCAATCCAGCTACCAGGGAATCTAATATTTAAAAAAAATTCGAACATTTAGTGTCGAATGTCGTTGTTTACCATCACGTGGTACCACAATCTAGGAACAACATTTTCAGGGGTATATTGCAGTAAACTTCTGTACCAACAATTTCACCCCACCCGTTTATTAACCACATATGTTGATGATCAACTGCTCTCAGGAATTCGGGCTTATCGCTATCTTAATGATAGAAATTTCGCTGATTAGGAAGGCCTCTGTTACTAAAAGTCGCCTTATGGGTAAAAAGGACACAGTTCTGAAAATCTGGTTCGGCATTCAATTTATTATTAATCCACTCACAAAATTGCCTCCGGCTTTCTAAATCTTGCGAAAAAAGCTTCTGGTGTTCTTGGATATGGTAGGGATGGAATTTATTATTTTTCAAAATACGGTGTGCAGATGTATAACTTGCATCAACAATTTGTTGAGAATTTTTTCGAGTAACAACCATTAATGCGTTTTGTATAATTAACGCTGCCTGTTGTTACAAACCCCCTTTCACTCTTTCAAAGCTAACTTCCGGTGGGTAGCTTCGAGGATACTTCTGAGCATAGCTTTAGGACGCAAGAAGACAGTTTCGATCACATTCTCCCTATACACAGGGTAAGATCTACAGTTATTGACACTTTAAGCATATCAAATCAGATTTTTTTGTTACAATTTATTTAAGTGCATAAAAATGTTTTCAAAACTTAATTATGAGCGTACAGACATACATGTTCTAATATGTAGTGATTATTTAACAGTAGGTTGAACAAAACTGGTTAATTTATTAATAATTTCATACAGGGTGATCAATTTTTGTGATAAAGTCCGTTATATTTGTTATTATAGGAGATACCAAAGAAAGTTATTTACAAAAATAGGAGGTAGCTGTAAGCTTCACATTTTAAAATTAGTTACAAACATACAGGGTCTTCCATAATACTGTACCGCATCAAAGATATGTTTTTTTAAATGAAATAACCTGTTTTATTTTAAATTTAAAATCCGCTTCACTTCCTCGTTACAAGAATACAAAGTTGTTATGTGCTATACAGGGTATTTAAAAAGTTATGGCCAAATTTCAATGAAAACCAAAACAAGTTCAAGGCCCTGTACAATTCAAAAGGGGTACAAGAGCAAGTTTTTCGATTTTGTTTTATTCGGAGATGAAGCAACGTTTCACAAAAACGGATGTGTCAATCGACATAACTTCCACTATTACTCCACAACAGATCCGTACGACATAATTACGTGGTACTTTAACGTTTGGGGTGGTATCTTAGGTGGTTATGTAATAGGCCCTTTCTTTTTTGAGGAAAAAGTACACGGAGTGGTTTATTTAGACTTATTAGTAAATTATTTACCTATTTTACTTCAAAACGTGCCACTCAACATTCGTCAACAGTTATTGTATTTACATGACGGAGCTACCTCTCATCACAACGCACTTATCCAAGGTGAATTGAATGAGCAATTTCCTAACAGATGGATAGGAAGAAAAGGGCCAATTTATTGGCCAGCTAGATCACCAGAATTAAGTAAAGTCGACTTCTTCTTCTGGGGCTATATTAAGGATCTGGTGTACCGTGAACCTCCAACAACAATTGATGACATGAAGGTCAGAATTAAAACGCATTTCACAATGTTACGCCACAAATGCTTACAAACGTTAGTAGATCATCCGGAAACCGTCTTCAAGCCTGTGTTGACGTTATGGGAGCTCATTTCGAACACCTATAATAAAAATAACAATTTCTTTATTTAATGTTTTTGTCACAAAAATTGATCACCCTGTATACGTTTGTCACAACCACAGTTATTAACATATCAGATGTAGTTTGTTGACACCTTAGAAACAGTTATTGACATATTTGTTGTGTCTTTTTTATTTGGATCATAAACTGAGAGTAAGGGAAGGACACACAATCAGGGAACATGTTTATTCCAAGCAATAAATACATTACATTACAAATAATAAAACAAAAATATAAAATTGTACAAATTTATTCAGTTATTATAAGTTTTTGTTATGAACGAATAAGTTCAAAGGTAAATATGTAATTAAAAATTATTATTAATTTTATTAAATATATAAATAAAAAGTTTACCTCGAGTAGGATTTGAACCTACGACCTGTACTTTGCTAGAGTACCGCGCTAGCCAACTGCGCCACCAAGGTTCAAGCCCCAATCGATGTAAATTTTGTCTTTATGTATGTAGAACTGATGTAAATTCTAAATATAATGAGAATTACAGTCAAATTACTTATATTAATGGAATGTGAGCCTGCTATATCGCAAGGATTCACACATACCAAAGCAACTTGACTAATACTAAATTATTATAAGTTCTTGTTATGAACGAATAAGTTCAAAGGTAAATATGTAATTAAAAATTATTATTAATTTTATTAAATACATAAATAAAAAGTTTACCTCGAGTAGGATTTGAACCTACGACCTGTACTTTGCTAGAGTACCGCGCTAACCAACTTCGCCACCAAAGTTCAAGGCCCAATCGATGTAAATTTTGTCTTTATGTATGTAGAATTGATGTAAATTCTAAATATAATGAGAATTACAATCAAATTACTTATATACACTGAAGAACGCCCTTCTTCCATCCGGTTGTAGGATTCTAGTCGCATTGGGATACAATGCGATTAGAATAATTTGCAGATTAGTACAAAGCTCACTTACCTCAAGGATGGGTAATATGACCGTCTACAAATGAAATAATCGGAAAAGTAACGTTTCTTTCTTTCAATGCCGGATAGAGTGTTTCCGAAATATATTCACAAAATAAATCGGATTTCATCCAACCGTTGTCGCTTAGGCTATGACCCCATTTCTCTGGAATACCTTTCCCGATTGTTCTTCTCTTATTTAGGTAAACGATCATAGGAAGAGTTGAAAATCTCAGCTCCAAAAGTGAACATAGCAGTTAATGTTGATTTGGATTATCCAAAACACTTTTCCCCTTCGGACACAACTGGAAGTTGGTTTAATCCTCGCTGTTAATTCTTGTAGGGTATTTTAGTATTGCATTAAGTTTTTCATCTTCCAAATATTTTTTAATGGGGGAAAATCAACCTATAATGTCTTTTTCACTAACATTCGAACTCGCGAACGCAGGATGTCTTAAAAATGCGTTGTACCATCCAATACCTAGAATGTTATTTTTAACGGATTGTCTTTTGCTATCTTTGCTTTCGGTGCGGTAGTTGTAGTGCATGTGATCTGATTTCGGCAATCCTTTTTAAATTCTTAGATGCATTATTTAGAAAACACAAGAGGTAGCCATATTCGCCCTAGGCACTCGGCTGTAGTACTTAATAACGCAGTATCTATGGTTTGTTCATACCGGGTATAGAGGCTCTTTTGCCTAACATCACATCACCTTATACTGCAATTTTTGCCCTTCAAAATATTTACCACAATGGAAAAATGGTTACTTCTATATACACATTAAAGTTCTTATTTGCTTTTATACAATTAATTTGGTATTGCTAACGATTGTACACATTCAATGTCAATGATAATTCACCAATAAATTAAATAAATTTTACAAACTTTCCTTTCGGTCACTTAAATGGTTACCTTCGGTTCTCTTTATAATAATATTAGGTCACGCGTCCCAATTGAACACTAATAACAAAATATTTGCTGTGTTACCTTCTAATCTGCCTAAGCACTTTCTATTTCCCTTATGGGTTAATGCAATCGCTACACCTGCTCTGCTAAACTATAATTTTCACAAATAAACTCCATTCTAATGGTTATCACGCGTTCCTGACTCTTACTCAAAACCTCTAACCAACTAACTAACCCCTAAAATTTGACTCTCACTTATATACGTTTTGCCCGCCATATTGCCGATACGTCACAATAAATTCGAGCTAATATCAAAATTCACCTATCACAATTGAGTATTTCGTGCGTTTCTTCCGCGTCGAAGGTTCCAGCGTGAAAGAAGACGCTAATGATGCGAAATAAACGTAGCCATCTTGAATTACTTTGTAAATTCACTAAAAACGTTCCGAAGAAATCATCAATAGCAGTTACATTCACACTGTAGATTAACCAGATTATCCCTCAACTTTCTATGCAAATCTCATACGTGGGAGAATTCTATTTCCGCAGAATTTAGCGAACTCCATTCTATCACATTCTATCAATTTCTACAAACAAAAATATGCATACATATTCCTTACTGCACGTTAATAAAATATCAATATATGATAAACTCACTCACTCATACGTCTACAACCATTTGTTTAGTTCAAATTCCTCCATACCAGTAGTTTTACCAGTGCCGTATCAATAAAAATTTACTCAAAACATTATTTCTCAACCAAATTTAACGCTTTCAACACGAAATCTTTCTACACCATTCAAATATTCCTTCACACGATAACCAATGTCTCACTAAATTCCAGTGGTGTATCAATTACACCAACTTATATTACGCATACACAAAAAAAATTCGTTTCACGCAAACTCACTTCAGCTACTTTCAATACATGTTACATACGCTATCAAAATTCTACACATATACGGTGTATCAAAATAAACTTACACATTTAAAACACTGTTACCAACTGTCAACTACAGAAATCAAGAATAACAGAAATTAATGTGTCTGCGTAAAGTTCTAAAAACGAAATGTTCCCAAATTAAAGTCAGTGTTTAATATTTCATAAATACTACATGCTATCGCAGTGGTAGTAACTGTAGGTCTTACCCTAGAACATATCAACACACGCTTCCCTAAAAAAAATTATTCTGATGCTCAAAACAGTGAACTTATGCAGCACAACACTCCAATGCTAATTTACTGCGAATTAATATGACTCTTGTACCCACACGGCACGTTTAGTTTATTATAGTTTTCAGGTTATAACGAATAAAGAATTAATGGTGTGTGACTGGAATATTATAAAGGTAAGTTGTACCACGATCTAGCTAAGCAAGTTACAAGACTTACGAAACATACCATATGTCCATTGATATAATCAGTAAAGCATTTCTTTGTTTTTTCTTGTTGGGCGCTACTCAATCTTATAGGTTGAATAATTAAAATACAACAAAACTTGAAAGGTTGTACATTAATACCACAGGTAATCTGAATAACACTAAACAGCTGTATTCATTTGTATCTTTAAGAAATCAAAATGTCTTAAATTTCAGCATAAAATAACTAAAACAGTATTTCTCGTAAAGCTTTACAATATTCAATAACCAAAATGGAATATGATCAACACTGTATTCAATAATAAAACGCATACTTGACCTATGTCAACAACATTACAGTACGAGGTTATGCACTCAATTTTTTTATCTTAGAAACCGAACTCAGCTGTTTCTATTCATTATAACCGTATCAAAACCTACATTATACCGATTTGCTATTTCCTTAAACGTATTTTCCATTAAAAAGATACATACTTACAGGTTCTTGTACTCAAAATAAATGTATTAACTTCGTCTTAAAACGAACTGCAGTTTCCTAAATTCATTTCCATCAATATTATAGACATACGGTAAAGTAAGGTAATTTTTGTTTGTCTTCAACGTACAAATAAAAGAAATGTAGGCCATATATTAAGATAAGGTAATTTTCATTTGTCTTCCATATATAAATAAAGGAAACGTAGATCAGGCTTCGGACAACTAAAGCGGCATTAGACGACAAAAGCAGATATGTATACAAATGTAAACAAATGAATCTCCATTTATAATTCTGGAAGATGCAATTGCATCATCATGTACGTCATTTTATGCATGTTAACTTCGTGACGTCATCCACCACGCTTTTGCAACGATACGAAATTCATTAAAATAAGAGCTTTTCCTTAACACAAGCGGTTTTCGTTAATGTTAGAGCTTATACTTGTCCCCTTTTAAATACAATATATACAAAAATGTAATTAAAAGCCTTACATACCTTATACACGGTAAGCAAAGCTTAAAACAACGTACAGAACGGAACGGTAGAAGAAACGGGAATGCAGTCAGTTCGTGTTGAATTGCGCAGAAAACAAAATTGATGTGGCTAAAATAGTCAGTAAGACAGTAACGATATATACAGAGGTACTCGTAGTTATGTACACTAACGAGAAGATACGACATACACCAAAATTTAATTATTGAAAGAAAAAATATACCTACGTAATGTAAATATATTTACAAATAACACAAACTCGAAAATTAAAGTAAGGTTAATGATATCCAAGAATGGGCACATTACTAATTGTAAGATTAGTTAAATTAAAGGTATCTACTTCACAATTTAAAAATTTGTGATCTTTTTTAACGCTTTTATTCAACTCACTTGTCTGGCCGGTTCAAATTTTGTAATTAAATTTTAAACATCTTCCCGGTCTCCGATTGAGCTTAAATTTGGCTTTTATGCGTATTCTTGATGACAGTACACGAATATGTATTTTTTGCTTTGATTTTTGCGGCCAAATTTGTCCAATTATGATCGAAATTTTTGTTTATAAATCTAGGGCCTTGAAATTTTTGACTTAAGCTTTTCGCATAATACCAAGCAAAAAATATGCGACAAGTTGAGTTTTAAGGTCGAAATGTTTGTTTATAAAGCTAGGGCCTTGAAATTTAGGAGTTAAGCTTTTATCATATGATCATACACAAAAATATACGACAAGTTGAGTTTCAAGGGGATGCGCCCGGGGCTCAAAGTATTGTATTCGGTCAAAAAAATTTTCCGATCTCCGGTTGAGCTGAATTTCGGCATATTGGCAAAGTAAGTTTTTGTTTATAAAACTAAGATCTTGAAAAATTGAGTTTCTTTCTTTGTTGGAACTTACATCCAAGCGACTAAAAAGCAAAAAATAAAAATAAGTAAAAATCATTTTTAAAAAATGCTTTTATTTCCAGATGTACTAAAAAGAATAAAATAATTTTTTTATCTACCCAGTAACATCAACAATTTTGTGACTAAAAATAAAAGTGTGGGGCATACACGATATCTTATACTTATAACAAGGCCTATCAACACCTACATTCAAACAATGAAGTCAAGGCAATACAAATAGCGCCTTACACTTTTATTCTTAGTCACAAAAGTTTTGATGTTACCGGGTAGATAAAAAAATTATTTTATTCGTTTTTTAAAAATATTTTTTTTAATTATTTTTATTTAATAGTAATAACGTTGATTTTTCACAAACCTAAATTTACATATACACAAAATCATCAGAACTAGGTATATATAAAAATGTTTTCGACATGGAAAACTAAACTTAATTAATTTTAAAGTATAATTGGAAAAAGAGATGTTGTTGCAGTTGTGTAGAAACCGCGTCCCTTTACAAAAACGTCAGCATTTATTGGCATAATCTTCCTCCTCAGATTTTCCTCTATTGTCTGGTGATGTTCGCTATCTAACAGTAAGTAGGATTTTATTGAAAGAATGTTGTTGCCCTGTGATTTTATCAATTGTTGTTCCTCAACACCAGATTTTGCAATTGTTGAAACAGCGGTGGACTTTACCGAATGGTTAGGTTTCTTTCGTTTTTTGATGTCTAATCCTACTTGTTCTGTCGCATGTGGTGTCCACTTTCCTATTTCGTGAATTCCTACGGGGGATTTTCTGTACGTTTTGTTGGATTTCGTTAAATTCCAAAATGTATTAGGTGTCAGGAACATCCTATCTGTCTTCACCCCTTTTCGAAATTAACTTGTGATAAAGCCTAAATGGAATTAACTATGCAAAACTAAAAACCATGGAATAGGTGGGACGTACCTTACAGGACACACATCAGCATCATTATTGTTAGATATAACCCATTTGCTGTCGGTCAGCTTTTTTGCGCTACCTTGTGCGGTCATAAAAGATATGAGGTTATATTCTATGCGATTTGTGACAACTCCCTGATTATCAGTTTTTTCTTTAAAATAAATAAGTCGTACAGTTGACCCCTTCTCTTCCCCGTCCAACCGAATTTCAACGAAGCTATAACAAAAAAGAATGTCGGGTCTAGTTTCATAGCAAGTTCCAAGGATATTTGTATATTTCGCCCCCTTAAAACCGCTGCACTGAGGGTTTTTTCTCGGAAATTGCTTGCAATTTCTTCCTCGCAGCTACCTTAGTTGTATTGCCGTTTTGAAGAGAGCGTCAGTAGACGGTTAATATCAATTTTCCACGCGGTGAAATACATCTCCCGAATCATTTTGGCTGTGGTGTTTCACACCTTGTTTATAGTCAGTTTCATCCTTTTTTTTATTATAAGCCCAGCTTTTTAAAACGTCGTTTAATTCCACCTGGGAAGTACTTTTGCCCAATTTGTAATGCTTCTCTTCCAAAAATGTGAGAAATTGTAGTAAAACCGTCTGTCTGGGCTTTCGGGTATTTTTGGGCACAGATCTTTCGATCTCTTTATCTATTTCTACATCACACTTTTCTTCGAATATTTTGGGATCATTTATGCGATCTAAAATGGTTGCTACTATTTTGCAAAATTAAAAACAAATGTTTATTATGTGTTTCCATGTAAATACACGTCATAGGTAACTAAATCTTGAGGTATTTTATTAAATAAATCCCGAATTTTTGTGTAAAATGGGTGTGTTCGTACAATAGTCCTCCAAATACGATGCGTACTCAAAGTTCTGTAGAAAATTTTTGTGGTGGTTTATCACTCAAACTTGATACACTTGGAAATAGGACTCGTGCTGACGCACTCTTCCTCTTTAGGCAAGTACAGCAACCATTCGTGGCACCACCACAAAAATTGTCCACGTAACTTTGAGTACTTGTATTATAAATAACAGTTTTTGATTTTTGCACTTTTCTTTCACAGCCCTCTAAAAGATTACAATTCGCATAGTACTGTCCTGTTATTCTAAAAACTGCAATAATTTAAAAATTGTCAACTATAGGTATACGAAATCCAATATTAAATCGAAAGAAAAATTATTTCTCTATCCGAATCACTTACAAAATACAGGGTGTTCCATTTAAAAAATGAGTTATGGCCAATCGGAGCATTAAGTTGTTGTACCACCGTACCACGTAGTTTTTCAGTAGATGATCTTGACAAACGTTTGATAAAATATTTTTGTTTAAAGGCTGCCCAGAAACGAGGCGAAGAAAACAAAAATAGTTCATTTATTTTACATATAAGCGCTACACTATTTTCTGTTAAGTACTTAATAGATTTATTAAACTAGTTTTACGATATACCGATTCTATACTATACCTTTACAACGTAAGTTATTTATCAATAGCTGCTTTAACAATAGACGTATCTGTTGTTGAGTTCTAAGGTAAAGATTATAAGCGTGTACAGGGTGGCCAACTAAGAATGCGAGGTACTGTATCTAGGAAACTATACATCGTAGAGGCTTGCCCAAAAAAAGTTATTACTAAAACGGCCAATACAAAAACCTGGAAAATATTTTCATGTTCCTGAAATGGCCTCTAGGGGGTCTAACTGCAATCTTGAATCTAAAAAGTGATGTTTCTGTGAATTCTGCTATATTAACCTAATAAAAAATAACTGATCTTTGAATTCGAGGATAATCTGAACTTTTTTCGTTTGGCACTTTTTGACGTATGTCTAAAAATAAAGTGGTGGTGGGTATTCAAAGGTTTCCTTAAATAACCCCCTGTATCTTCGAAACGGCTAAACCGATTTTAACAAACGTTGAAATGAGCTATTCTTGGGCTACAAATGTTATAATATTTGAAGTTTTATTAGTTTCACATGTCGTCGCTAGAGGGCTTTGTTCGACATTCCGACAGAAACGGTTAATTTTTGCAAAAAAATTAAATGCATTGATATGACTTTTTTACATGAACAAGTAGCTAAATGATGCCTAAATAAGCTCGCGAAAACCGCATCTTGATATCTTGTTCCTAACCTAAAATATCGGCCAAAGAATGCTTTATACGAAAATCCCCTAATTTTTATTTTTTTGAACTATATTTTTCTGCAATTGTTTCTATTATGTAAGTTGTGGCCCTAAAAAGACCGATTTAAAGGAGGAAGGTTTTTAATGCCACCGTAAATGCTCGAAATGCTGACCATCACTATCTATGCATTGCTGAAGCCTCTCATGACTAGACAAAACTGCCGCTTCAATTTCGGCTCTCGGTGTGTTAGGTATTATGTTACGAATCCGGTTTTTCATATCCTCTCTAGTAGTAGGTTGAGTCCGAAACACGATGTCCTTTAGGCGTCCCCATAAATAAAAATCAAGGCAAGTTAAGTCTGGCGATCGCGGAGGCCAGGGAAACAGACTTCCTTTTCCAATCCAGCGCTGTTGAAATACTGCATTAATATGCTCTGGCACATTAATAGCAAAATGTGCTGGGCAACCATCCAACTGCAAAAACAATTTTTGCCTTGTTTCCAGAGGCACGTTTTCCAATAACAACGGTAATTGATTGCCCAAAAAGTCAAGAAATACATTGCCATTTAGGGGTTGCTCAAAAAAATATGGCCCAATAATTCTTCCTCCCACTATGCCACACCATACATTTAAACTCCAACGACCTTGGCGCTGAACTTCACGCAACCAATGGGGATTTTCTTCAGACCAATAATGTATATTGTGCAGACTGACTCTCCCGTCACTACTGAAGGTGGCTTCATTTATTTTCGCGTACATCCAATGGCAATAGTCTAATCTTCGGTCAAAATCTTCCTCTTTCAAGGCCTGATGCAAAACGACATGATATGGGTGCATTTTTAAAGTAATTAAAAAAGTTTAAACGAATTCCTATATATTTTGATGGTCATTAGAACTTACCTATGGTCCTTCAAAATATTTTGAACCGTTGTCCGTGATATGCCCAACTCAGTGGATAATGCTGTTGTGCTAACATGAGGAGTTCCTTCAATATAGCCCAGTACACGGTTAATATTTTCTTGTGTTCTTCCAATTCTTTGCCGTTGAAACGTAGGCCGAAAGCTACCATTGGCTCGTAAGCTCGCCACTAATCGGGGAAAAACTCTTACATCGCGAGGACGCCGATTTGGATATCGAGCTGCGTAAACTCTTTTAGCTACTGCGGCATTCTGAACACATTCAAAATAAACCGCAAGCATATCAACAGCTTCATTATTTGTAAAACGCACTTTGAAAGCACAAAAATGGCTCAAAGTAACGCGAAAGTATTGACAACTATTGACAATTTGAGTATTATGTATGTTTTGTTTAGGTATCTGTTTCCATTGCCTGCTTCTATTAGTTGTATTTTTCGTATATATCCATAGTGAATATGCATTTAAACAAACAAAAAATAGGCCTTTCGTATAACTTTTCAGCATTGCTTACTTGCCCGTAGTAATTCGCAATTTCTAGGTAACCTATTCAGAGCCGAAATTGAAGCTGCAGTTTTGTCTACACATAAGAGGCCTCAGCAATGCACAGAGTGATGATCAGCATTTCGAGCATTTATGGGGACATTAAAGACCTTGCTCCTTTAAATCAGTCCTTTTTAGGGCCACAACTTGCATAATAGAAACAATTCCAGAAAAATATAGTTAAAAAAAAAAAATTTAAGGGATTTTCGTATAAAGTTTCTTTGGCCGATATTTTAGATTAGGAACAAGTTATCGAGATGAGGTTTTGGCGAGCTTGTTTAGGCATCATTTAGCTACTTGCTAATGAAAAAAAATCATACCAATGCATTTAATTTTTTGCGAAAGTTAACCGTTTCTGTAGGAATGTTGAACAAAGCCCTCTAGCGACGACATGTGAAACTAACAAAAGTTATTTTAACATTTGTAGTCCCAACAAATCTCTTTTCAACGCGCCCAAGTTTGTTAAAATTGGATTAGCCGTTTCGAAGATACGGGGGTGACTTAAGGAAAACTTTGAATACCCCCCACCACTTTATTTTTATAGATACGTCAAAAAGTGACAAACAAACAAAGTTCAGGTTATCCTCAACTTCAATCAAGGATCACTTATTTTTTTATTAGGTAAATATAGCAGAATTCACAGGAACATCACTTTTTTAGATTCAAGATTGCAGTTACGCCCCCTAGCGGCCATTTCAGAAACATGAAAATATTTTCCAGGTTTTTGTATTGGCCGTTTTAGTAATAACTTTTTTGCCGCACGATGTATAGTTTCCCAGATACAGTACCTCGCAATCTTACTTGGCCACCCCGTACATGGGATTTTCAGATAACCAAATGCACATTTCTCTTCTAATTAGATCATTAATAACACATTAAAATCTATTAAAGTATGATTCCAAATACAGTACATTCTTTCTAGTTCAATTATTAGTAATTACTTATATTTTTGTTATTAAAAATGTGGTCGACAATGGTATTAGCAATTTGTGGTATATACGGAGTCGACAATCCAAACAATAAATAATTACCTAATCAACCACGAAATTCTTTTAATCTGAAAACAGAAAAATTATATTACAAATAAATAATATCCTCGTTCCTTCCCAACTTTTATTCAGTATTAATTAATGACATATCTAATAAATATTACTTTAGTTTTATACTTTTTTATCATAACAACCCAATGCCACTGGAATCTGCGAAACATGTTGATTTATTCCTTCGCTTCTTTTCTGGACAGATTATAATCTGTCACAATATAAATACCATCTGTTATAAAAGTAATATATACAAAATATATCAGAATTTTTACAAATGAGACATTACATTACATATTTCTTAACATAACTTCACTCTTTCTGACAATTTTATTGAATTTTGTAACGAAGATGAATGACCACACGATACAGGGTATATTTTTCATATTTAGAATCTGTCCTAGTTTCACAAATAAACCAAAAAATAATATTCTCAGTTATTCCTACATATTATTTTATCCTATAAAATACAAAGATTTACATTTATTTTCTTGTTTTAGGGTCAAACACCACAATCAGAAGATGACAATACACCACAAAAACGTGTAGACAAAATATTCGATCAAATGGATAAGAATCATGATGATCGTTTAACACTTGAAGAATTCCGAGAAGGAAGTAAGGCTGATCCCCGAATTGTTCAGGCATTATCCTTAGGGGGTGAATAGCATAAGGAAAAAGGCATTCAACCGGAGAAAGATTGACGTTTTCAACAATAGATTAGAATTAGTTTTAAATTTTCATTTCTTGTATTTTAATTTCCCTAAATTTGGCGTTTCCTGTATAACCATACATTTTTAATAAGGAAATGCGTGCCAAATTATATATAATTTCCTTTTTGGCCAAAGGAAAAAAAAATTCGCACATCGAATTATCACACCAATTTATTCATTATGTAATTTTGTTAATGTAAGCCATGTTTAGGGGGTTAAACGTAACTCAACTTTATAATTTGTGTATTTTAGGTACATTTAAATATTTAATAAGTATACGTGATTAGCATTCATTTTTAGTGTAGGATTTCTTAATTGTAATTAATTTTGTAAGAAACGTTGCCGTTGCTTTTAACAGAAATTTACATGACAATCATTAGATTTTTGTTGAGGCGTATTTTTTTCTGCTTGTCTTCCATTTTGCTTTAGTTGTTTAGTACATAAGTGCAAAATTCCTATTTGATCAATTACTACATCTAGGTATAAATTTTTCAGAACTGAAAGTAACTTTTGAATTTGTTTTTTGTCTTTTCACATTTTCAGAAGTTTTCGGCACGCTCTAACTCCTACATTAAATGAAGGTTAATTACTTACTATGAAAAGACGTAATAGTGAGTAATGATTATATTGTTCTTGTTATATTAACTAGTCTTATAGAGTAATACAAAATTCGCCGATTGTGCTAAGTGCACAAGTTAACAAATCTAAAAGTTACTTTCTTTTATTCAGCAGTTATCAAAATTCAATACGTCGCAATTATAAACGCCATTTTACTTTATCCTGTCTAATTCTATGATCTATTGCAACTGTACATATTGTTCGTTAACTGTTGCGCCAACCAATGTAATTTCTATGTAAACATTGATTGTAGATACCATTTTAACAGACCTTCATGTATATAAACGATATGTTACAAAAACTGTGTATAAAAATGTTATAAAACGGTTATATAACAACTGTAAAAAATAGCTGGTAGGAGTATGTCTGTAATAGCACAATATAATCAAAAATTACTAATTGATCTTGAATAACATTGTTAAACTGGGTGTAATTGTTTTATACAATATTGGTATAATGTAATTATACGTTTCGTAGTTAATATACTGTCAACACTGTTATAACATGCTTACATCACCATTATACAGTTGTGCTAAATATTGAATTTGAGTAATTATTATTTTGCAACTTTTGAATAAACTTTAAGAATTATGTTTGGTTAGATTCATTTTACTAACAGTATGTTCTAAGACACATGTACATGTATGTTACGCTATATGTCATTAATGTGACACCCTCTAACGTAATTTTTGTGACATTAGTATTGCTCTTAACTACTACACTTATAAAATAAACTAAAAAGTAGAATGGCGTTTGATAGAGGTCCGTAACTTTTTAACACACAAATGTAATTATATTTTTGTGGTAGCAATAACTTTTTTAAAACGTCTGCACGGAGCGAATATAAATACACATTAAGAAGTAAATTTTAGTCATTAGCATGTATTAACTATTAGAAAATATTAGCAAAGTTTAGTAATTCATATGTTACACCATAAAAGGTTTTAACACTAGACTTAATGGACTTTTTAAACGTGTTACGGCATATTTAAAACTTCACTACTCTAAAGTATTACTAAAAGTTCGCTAAAACTAAAAAAAAATTGTAAAAATTTCAAAAAATGCTTACGCTAACTTGTCTTAAACATTATAATCGCATTAATCAATGTATAAATAAATAAACTAATGTAAAGTGAAGTTTTATGTTTGTCGGAGTCACTATTTAGACTTTTTACTCTAATTAGTAAATTTAGAAAGTTTATGTTAAATATTTCGTATTTATAAACTATCATCTTCAAAACTTGCACTATAGCAGGTAAAGCAATTGTAATTTTAACTAGTAACTCGATTCAGCTCACGCATTCAAGTCTCTCGCTTTATAGATTTAAATGCTTAATATTATTGATCAACACCTTCAAATTTCCACAATCGTATGAAAGAAAATGTAACAGATTTCGGTACTGTCAAACCTAAAATCAAATTATTACATATTTCAGTTTAATCAATGGTTCAGTGAAAACTCAGAGTAATGGGATCAGTCCAGCTTTTAATGTTTGATAGATAATCAATTCTGTTGAAAACACATTTTACAGTTTCGTAGCGTTGATATATGTTGAAATCTAACTATTCCTAGATTTCAGATGTCAGAATGACTGCGTGCATATTGTAGGTGAAATTAATTTCCATTGTCTCATTAACTGGACTTAGTTTGGGTAGTTCAGTTATTTTAGTAATGAATGAAAATCTGCTTAAAAATTAATTTGCACGGATAATCTTGCTGTTAATTACCTATGCATTTACACAAATCCTAAAATTGTTGTTAAGCAACTAGCCATTGAACTGAATAACTCGATTTTATGATACATCAGCACAACTTGATATTTCACATCGTATATTTTTAAACTGACAAAAAAAATTGTTATTAATAATTAGAATATAATATATATTTAAGAAATGTTTGTGAATTTGTGGTGATCACGTTTTCAAATTTTATTTCTGCTGATCATTTAACAAAATTTGTAATATGAAATGGAATTGCTTGTGTTAAAGATATTGTGGCCTAATATAATAATGGTATAAATTTATTTTTGTTTTTTGTAGAAATAATGTTTAACTAGCATTTGCGCTAAATTATTCTGTTATCAACTTTCTGTGATAATCACAATCATTATAATGCAATAATGAAATGCTGTGTCTTGTATTGCAGTAGGTTGTTCTCATTGTTATTTGTTTTAAATGTTCTTTAATTTTACAATATTGTTATTTTCCATAATGTTTGTTGTTATGATGCGAATACATATAATTATTATGTGTTTTTGTAATATTTAAATCAATGTACAAATATATAGCGTAAATCATTTAAAGAACACTAAAGGTTTCAAATTTTTTAGCTCTATTAAAGAAGTGTTGTAAAATAATACAAAATTAGCAATGAAGCCTAGTAGAACTTTTACATGTAGGTACCTGTAGTGACTGTATGTAAGGAATACCTAACATAGTATTCAGAAAAATGTTTCTAAACTAGATAGCCAGAAAACTGGAAAAAGAGTAATTTCCTTACTTTATTTTTATTGAAATGATTGCAATCTAGAAGAAGGTTTTGTTTAACTTATTAAATCCACTGAAATGTGAAATATAGATCTATAATGCACGTGTTTTTAGTAATGTCACTATAGACCTGACACTATTAGCATTGCTCATACGTTTCTCAACTTACGGTTAGTATAGGTGGGTAATCCATAGAGGGCGAGTTGGGTGATGCGTTGCTTGTAAACATTTTATTTTATCTCACAACCGGATAATATAAAAAATTACAGACAAGGGCATACTAATATTACTGTTAGAATGAAAGTTGACAATGCAGTTCTGTAAGACGGGTTGCATAACATTTAGGAGTTGTACGTATTGAATGTACTTAGTTTGGTTTTTTTAATGGTGTACACTTGTTTATTATGCAAATCTAAACTTTTCGATAACACTTACAGTTATCTTCGTCAGTAAATATCAGAATTGTTTAAGATGTTGAAACAATTTTATAAAATTTGAAAAAGTGAAAACGCAAACGTAAGCGTACTATTAAGGTAACACTTTTATAAACGTATAAAGCCAACTATGGAATACAATTTTAGTAAAGAATAACTAGATCATCAACATATTGAGTATTGTTAAACAACCTTGAAGATGGCAAATCACATACCCTCTAACGGTCGAAGGCAATATCTGTAAGAATTGCTTTAACAAATTTATGAAATATGGAAATAAAGCCAACTATAGAATACAATTATAGTAAAGAATAACTAAATCACCATTAGTTACCAGCGATGCTGTATAAACTGCAGTCCATGTCTCAAGACTAACTCGCGTATCTGCTCAGATGGCATTGTCTACCTTAACTGAAAGGTTATTACAACACATGTTTATTTTAGTTGTGTCTATAGTTCCACGTGTGAGTCATAAATACAATTCAAATATGGACGAATTAGTCGATGTCGATCAGCTGAGAAATATACTAACGTAAGTATTCATAAACAGTAAGTACCGGGTGGACATACACATTTCTGTGAAAACGTAAATATATTAAACATCTACCACACACACACACATATTATATATATATATATATATATATATATATATATATATATATATATATATACACAGGGTGAGTCACGAGGAACTGTACATACTTCTACCATAAGTAGAGGCACCTTAGGGGATTATCAAATGACCATTAAAAAATGGCTTTTTGTTTTGTTTATTAATATACAGGGTGAACTATGGATCTTCACCAAAACAATGTTTCGTCATATCTTTTCAATGATTAAGTCGATTTGTCTCATTTTTTGGTGAAAGCGTGTATTCGTGTCTAGCAACTAACTGACATATTCAGAATTTAAAAAAATCCAGGACCGTCTTCGTGAAAATTTGTGGGACTTCTTCATATCCAATACTTCACCCTGTATATGATTTCTCTAAAATCTGATTTAATTTTTTCAGAGCGCATTAATACACAGTTAAACCTGGGTATTTGAATTTTTTGTTACACTTACCTCACATTTTCAATTAAAGATTCATTTTATAGTCAAATTGAAAATTGGCAATAATGAAATATCTTACTGTATAATAATGTTTAGTTATTAAAATGAAATCTTTAAAATAAACGGTAACGACACACACTGTGCTTCAGTATGGTAAATACCATAATTTGAATTGATTTACAGGGCCGGAGTTAGAAATCTGGCATATCTAGTTCATCTCAAAAATTCACCCTGTATGTGACTTTTTCCTCCCGCAATAGACAGAAAACAGATAAAAACTGTTTGTAATAACCTAGTTTTCTTATTTGTTTGAGGAAAAATCGTGTGTAATTATTTTAATCGGAAAGAAATGAATAAGCCCAAGAAATGTTTATTCATAAATTAAGAAATAAATTAAATAACAATAACCAAATAATAAAACAGTTTTAACAATGTGGAACAAAGTAAAAAACAATTTAATAAACATTACGATTGTAAAAGATGTTCAAAATGAAATCCATCTGCCTCAATACACTTTTCTTATCGAATGTTTAAAAGTGTAATGGACTTTCTGATTTGTCAGTGGGTCATTTATGATATGTAACAAATATTGCAGCAGGCTGTGACAATATGACAAGATCGTGGTTGAAATTATTTGTCTAATTTGACATTAGATCTCAATTTGTTTAGTGTTTTAATAATTAATAAGTCAATTACGTTCGGTATTCATAGGGTGTTTTAACTTTTTTGTTCAAAAATACCTTATCAGTTTTCTAATGCTGAATACGCTGATATTATTTTTGTTTATGGCTTTTGCAATGATAATGGTAGGGCTGCCGCAAGGGAGTATGAAAAGCGATTCCCACAACGCCGAATACCCAATCATCAAACGTTCGGATCAGTTTTTAGTTTCTTGAAAAACAATGGTACTTTTCCTAAAACAAAATCAGAACGATATGTAGATCCTGTTTTAGAAAACAATATACTGGATACTGTGGACTTAAATCCAAAAATAAGTACCAGAAAAGTAGGAGTACAATTAGGTGTTTCCCAATCCAAAGTAAGTAGAGTGTTGCGAAGAAATAACTTACATCCGTACCACATACAATTAGTTCAACGGTTACATCCTAGAGATGAAATCCGCCGCCTAGCATTTTCAAGGTGGGTTGCAAATCACCCACTTGTATTGTACAGAACTTTATTCACCGATGAAGCACAATTTACCAGAGATGGAATAAATAATTCGCGAAATTCGAACGTATGGGCCGAAGAAAATCCACATGCGATTCGAGAATATCGCTCGCAACAAAGATTCTCTGTAAATGTCTGGATCGGAGTAATTAACGCTCATTTCATAGGACCCCATTTTTTTATGGTCCACTAACAGGACATGTTTCTTTAAATTTTTTGCAGAATATCTTACACAATCTACTCGCTAATGTGGGCCTACGAGCGATCTACTTTCAGCATGATGGTGCATCATCTTATTTTTCCGTTGCTGTACGCCAACATTTAGATACCATTTATGGCAACCGATGGATAGGACGCGGGGGTCCTATTCCATGGCCAACAAGATCCCCAGATTATAACCTGGTTGATTATTACATTTGGGGGCGATTAAAAGAGCTGGTCTACGAAGAAAATATAAATACGCGGCAACAGCTCATTGACAGAATTATTCACTGTTGCAATATTATCTGAAATGACCCACTGACAATCAGAAAGTTCATTACACATTTAAACATTCGACAAGCAAAGTGTATAGGGGCAGATTTGAACATCTTTTATAATCGTAATATTTATTAAATTGTTTTTACTTTGTTCCACATTGTTAAAACTGTTTTATTATTTGGTAATTGTTATTTATTTTATTTCTTAATTTATGAATAAACATTTCTTGGGCTTGTTCATTTCATTCCGATTAAAATAATCACACATGATGTTTCCTCAAACAAATAAGAAAACTAGGTTATTACAAACATTTTTTATCTGTTTTCTGTCTATTACGGGTGGAAAAAGTTACATGCAGGGTGAATTTTTGAGATGAACCAGATATGCCAGATTTCTAAATCCGGCTCTGTAAATCAATTCAAATTATGGTGTTTACCATACTGGAGCACAGTGTGTGTCGTTACTGCTTATTTTAAAGATTTCTTTTTAATAACTAAATATTATTATACAGTAAGATATTTCATTATTGCCAATTTTCAATTTGACTCTAAAATGAATCTTTAATTGGAAATGTGAGGTAAGTGTAACAAAAAATTCAAATACCCAGATTTAACTGTCTATTAATGCGCTCTGAAAAATTATATCAGATTTTAGAGAAATCATATACAAGCTGAAGTATTGGATATGAAGCGGTCTAACAAATTTTTACGAAGACGGTCCTGGATTTTTTAAAATTCTGAATATGTCAGTTAGTTGCTAGACACGAATACACACTTTCACCAAAAAATGAGAGAAATCGTCTTAATCATTGAAAAGATATGACGAAACATTGTTTTGGTGAAGATCCATAATTCACCCTGTATATTAATAAACAAAACAAGAAGACATTTTTAATGCTCATTTGATAATCCCCTAAGGTGCCTCTACTTATGGTAGAAGTATGTACAGTTCCTCGTGACTCACCCTGTATATATATATATATATATATATATATATATATATATATATATATATATATATATATATATATATATATATATACTGCAACATGTATCACATTAGGACCACAAATCAGTACATCTCTATGTGATTGCTCTCCAAGTGTAGGCACAACGCCCACGGTTTTACACAGACCGAAACACCCTGTTCAACATAGCTGGTGAAATTTTCACCACTGCGTCTGTAACCCGTTGTTTCAACTGCGGTATGCTGTTAATCTTCACCTGACGCACATCTGCGACTTGATAAATCGCGGCGCAAAGTAATCTAAGGGAGTCAGGTCTGGTGAGCGAGAGGCCTACAGCCCTTGTGAACCACTACCAATCCATCTGCCGGGGAACGTTTTATTCAGGTAATCACGGACATACCATACAAAATGGGGTGGTGGCCCATCCTGCTGGAAAACAATTGAGCACTTAATCCCATCTTGTACCAACTGTGGCTCAAAAATTGTTCCAAGATGTCCCGGTATGTGTGTCTGGTAACTGTTTTCTTTGCAAACATAAATGGTCCATAGACCCTGGTCTTCGTGATTCATAGCCACACATCCACTTTCGAGGTATCTCTTTGCCACTCTCGCACTGCATTTGGTTGCTCGTTTGCCCAGATTCTAAGTTGTGCCTATTCACATGTCCACAGGCGTGGAACGTTGCTTGATCATTGAACAATACATGTGACGTGAGATTCTCATTTTCCACAACATGTAACAGATCATGACACATAGCTTGTCTAACTGCATTATCCTCTGGTTCCAGTTTATGGCGAAACTGGACGTGGTAAGTATGTTTCAAGGTGCGTCGCAAGGTTTCATGAATGTGGATTGTGGGATACCAGCTCACTACTCAGTCTCCTGATACACGCAGAGAGGCTAAGTGTGATCGCATCCTCTACGCGTACCACTGTTTCTGGCGTTATGGGTGGTCTCACAAAACGTTCCTCATCATGTAAACCCGTACATTTAAATTTGTTAACCAAATTCCTTATTTCCAACCTTACATAGGTTGCCTTTCTAAACTTACGGGTGAAATGATCCAGCACCTGTTCGTAGGATATCCCAGGCAAACAGTCAACAACGACAACCGTTCTTCTTGTATGGTGAGCATTCCGTCTGATCACCTGCAAGAAAAAAGTATTTATCCATTATTTAACAGAAATGTATACAGAATTTGTGTTCACCCAGTATTTAAAAATATAATGTTTGGTGTTTTGTAATATACATATCTGTAGCTTTATACAAATAATACTTTGAACTAACAAACTGCCTTTGGGTTTCTCAAGAAAGCACATTTATCTAGAAACGAGGTCACTGGGAAGTAATAGTTGAGTGGGTGGATATGTCTGTTTGCTTATCATAAATAGCTCTTATTTTATTTCAGGCCAGGATTTTCTTTGCAAGATGTAAAGGACGCACTTATCTGTCAACGGATGACGATATTAACGTAAATATGTTCAATGAACCACCAGATCCAAAAGATCAGGCGTCACTTATCAGGAAAGCAGTTATTAGCTCCAGCTGAAATAATAATTGGCAGCCAAAGAGTTGGAAAAGATTAGGATTTGGATGCAACTTTTATAGCTCCAACGCAAGAAATCGAACCATCAACATCCACACAATCGAATTTACCCCAACCTAATGGGTGAAGAAACGGTTAGATTTAAAGAGTCAGGGCAAAGGTGTTGCAGAATGGATGGCAGGAGATTTTCTTCATGAAGAAGATAGTCCAAATAGTAGATATAAAAAAATTCAAATAGGTGATTATTCAAGGTTTAGTGACTCTTCCAGTAGATGTTTTGAAAAATTTTTTGATAATGCAGTACTTTTCAGTGAAGGAACGAACAAATACATGAGAATAAAAAATGATGCTCGATGTCAGCAAATCACAATTGAGGAATTAAAATGTTTTGTGAGAATACTAATTCTCAGTGGATACAATATTGTACCAGAAAACCGCCATTACTGGGATCAGAAACTAAATATGCATAATGAATTAGTCAGCAATACAATGAGACGAAACATATTTCAAACTATCCTGTAGTATTTACACTCCGGCCAACAATGCCGATTTTGACAAAAATGACAAAGGATGGAAATTACGGAAATTTATAAATTTGATGAAAGTAGATGCCTAATACATTTTATTCCTATTGCGGACTTGAACTACGATGAAAGTATGGTTAAATATTTTGGTAGACAGCCGATAAAACAGTTTATAAAGGAGAAGCCAATAAGAATCGGGTTTAAAATGTGGTGCATACATTCATCTGATAGATACCTCGTTCAGTTTCATCTATACCAAGGTAAAACCCAAATGATAGATTTTTGGAAAAGTATCTGCTCCACTGCTGGCATTATTATATGAACTTCTCGATAATGTACGATTTCTCTCACAATATTTTTCTGGATAACTTGTTTTGTTCTCCAAGCTTTCTTTAAGAGAGAAAAATATCAGACGGAGATTATAAGACAGGTGAAGGGTATCGAAACTTGTTCTCGGGTCCTCGCCCCTTGTCGTGATCGCTACTTGTTTGTAGGCCTTCGTATATTGTCGTAGTACCCTTGCCGGAAAATTTGAATTTGCATTATAATAGGAGCCTAATGCTAACTTGTAAGACAGGTGTAGGGTTACGCAACTTGCTCTCGGGGCTTCTCTCCTTGACCCTCGGCGGAAAGTTTGAATTTGTATTTGTATTTAAGTCTCTGCAGGTTGTGGCTGGAAATATGAATTTTTATTATAATAAGGGGTATAATGCTAACTTGTAAGACAGATGCAGGGCTTAGCGACTTACTTTCAGGCCCTCGTCTCTCAAGCAAAAATTTGAATTTGTTTGCGGCGCTATCTATGAGGGGACATTTGGACTTGTATTATACTAATAAGGAAGCCTAATGCTAACTTATAAGACAGACATAGGGCTTCGCAGCTTGCTTTCGGGCTTATCCCCTGTTCTCTTGGCGGGAGATTTGAATTTGGATTTGTATTTAAGTGTTTACATTCTGATTACTTATCGCGAGAAATTTGAACTTGTATTCTAATAAGGGACATATTGCTAGCTTATAAGACAAAACATAGGAACCTGTGTTAGGGACTGATCCCTCCTGTCGTGGCGCGTGTTGAGAAATTTGAAATTGTGTCGTCATCTAGTTGTGTATGAGCTAATGAATATTTTCTGTAATACAGGTGGCACCATCTAGCGTCATATTTCTAGGATTAATCAGGGTTTTGTGTGTGGCACCATCTAGTGGTATATTTTTAAACTTGCGAATATTTTCTGTAATAGAGGCGGCGCCAACTAGCGGTATATTTCTAGGACTAATTAGTGGTTGTCTGTGGTGTAAAGACTAATGAATGTTTTATGTAATAGAGGTTGATCGTGTTCGTCTCTCCCTCGTCTCTTTCTCAAACATTGGCGTCGACATAAAATTGCATCAAGGGGGCCACGATAGGGGCCAACTCCCAAGATCTAGTTTCTGCACTTGTCTTATAAGTAAGAGCCCCATACCGTTTCCAACCAGGGGGACGTGGCAGGGGCGCAGACCCTAAGACAAGATCGAAGGCCTACATGGTAGTTCCTACACTTGTCTTACAAGAACCTCTTTATTACTTAAAAACAATTTCAAATCTCCCGCGCAGGACCAAGTCCCAGTGGTAGTTTCTATATTTGTCTTACAAGAACCTCTTTATTACTAAAACATTTTCAAATTTCCCGCGAAAGTCCAGGTCTTAGGCCAATCACTTTCTCAACGTTAGTCTGTTTCTCAAGGTAGACAATTCACTTAAGATAAACAACTTTCTCAAGGTCAAAGCAAGGTCAGTCACGTGGCTAGCCCTGGGAATTCCAAGGTCAAATGGCGTCACAAGAAGTGAAAGTAGTGTCCCGGTTCTACTTTCGTTATTTGTGTACATATTTATTAAACTCTCGGCCATTTTATTTTGGCGGGAAGTTTGAATTGTATTCTAATAAGGGTTGCTAACACTAACTTGCAAGACAGGTATAGAACGCGGGAACTTGGTCGCGGGTCTTCGCCCCCTGTTACGGATCACATTTTAATAATGTGTCATTATAAAATTCTTATCACAGCCCTTCTATTTTAATATGAGTCATCATCAAGGTCCTCCGTCATTTTGTATTTAATTATGAGTCATAATTAGAAGTGGTAATCCAAATCACTTTATCAATCAATCTCAATCAATCAAATGCGTAAACGGGTTTTAGTATCGCTCCAATTTTCACATCGCAGGTAATATGGAAATAAATTGCTTAACGTCCGCACGTCAGCTTATTAGTGCGTTCTTCCCAGACACGATCAAGGTCAAAAGTGAAAGCGCAAGTGCCTCACTTGTACTCACAATCATTGGTCCATACATTTATGAAGACACTTTAACTACAGATGGATGGTTGCATGACTCATGATTACATGGATGACTTTATTTGCCTCAACTGCTTGAAAAGTATATGGTTCCAGCAAGACGGTGCTCAGCGACATAACGTCAGAAGGTTAACTGATTTTTTATCGCAATTATTCCCCCGCAAAGTTATTTCTAGTAATGGAAACACGTTGGCCAGCGCGTTCACCAGACCTTTCTCCCTTAGACTACTATTTATGGGGAACTATGGACAATTTTATTTATCAAACTGTACCCGATGACATTCATGATTTAGGAAGAGAAATAATTACGACGTTATGGACCAAAACATGAAGAAACGACATTTTAAGAGCTAACACGTATGTTTAGAGATCGATGTTGGACCCTTTGAGCATCTGCTGTAATGCTTCTTCTTTCAGTTATGCATTATGTATTATACATTCATAATTTAGTTCTTATTTATTACTAGCCGTACCCTTAGCGTGTTGCTGCGATCTCAGAATGGGGAGGGGGGCGATATTAAAATTTTGTGATACACGTGTCTAACAATTTTGAATAAAGGACATGTTTATCAATTTTCGAGTCAATAAACCCATGGAATAAAAAGTTTCACAAAAAAATTCAGCCTCCCATTTCATCCTCACATTTTACCACTTAAGAAAGCTTAACTTGTCATCAACAAATTTTGTGGTAACGTAGGAATATTTCCACGAGTGAAATACTTAAGTAGGAATCACATAAAGAAGCTTGGTTTAGAAGCTCTTAAGACGTTATTATTAAATAATAACAACTTAGAATAATTAGAGCAAGGCACATTTCTGGGTTTAGGTAAAACACTTCTTCTTAATTGTGATTCAAATAAAATTAGCGTTTTACGGAAAAATGTGTTTTCTGAATTGGCATCATTAAGAACATTAGCGTTATCAAGTTATCGAGTTAAAAATTTTGGATTTAAGCCATAACAATTTAGAAACGTTAACGCAGGGTACATTTGTTGATCTTCAGTTACTTCAATGACATAAAATCCCTAAATGATAAACCTTTTTTCAACTTACACAGTTTGCAGTTTTTAAATATTTCTGAAAATCCCTATTAAAGCACAATTTAAATTTAACAAAATTGTTAATTTCGAATTTAGAACCTAATGCTTTTTTACCGTTAACACTTCTGCTGAAATTAGATTTGAGCGATAATTTAATAGAAACCGTACATGAGAGTACGTTTAAAATAGAAAATAAAGTTGAGACAATTTATTTAAATAACAACTAAATTAAAGAACTGGAACCATGGACGATTAGGAAATTATGGCTTCATGTCTATGGTTCTGGGCTTTCATTACACAACAATAAAATAAAACACATCAAAGAAAACGAATTTTCTGGCATTGAACACTTAGTAACACTAAATTTGGAGAATAACCTTATCAATGAGATTGAGCTTGGTGCTTTTGCAGGTAGCCATATTAATACGATTCTTCTAAATAGGAATAAACTAAGTGCTCTATCAAAAAATGCGTTCTTAAGCGTTTTGATTTTACAGAATCTTGACTTAGGTAATAATGCGATTTTGACAATAGATTCAGACTCATTCAGGGGATTAAATACGGTAAAGTACTTACGTTTGAGTGGTAATCTAATTAAAGAACTTCCATTAGGCAGTTTTAGATATTGTCATAATTTAGAGGAACTACAAATTGCTGAAAACGCTTTAAAAAGTTTTGAATCTGGAATATTTTCTAGTTTGTCGTAGTTAAAGGCCATGAATATTTCTTATAATGGTTTTTCTGGGCTCGATCCAAACCTTTTGTATTCCGTCACACGTTTAAATTTAATACAATTAGATGGTAATTCCTTAAATAACATGAACTTTAGTTTGTTATTACACAACTCTGGTATTAGTTACATAACTATACATAAAAATAAATGGGAATGTTCAATTTTGAACCTCTATCGTGATCGTAATGTTCAGTACTTGTTTAACTCAACAATTTAGTTTACTGATAGCAATATTGAAGGAATTAGTTGTTTATAAGTCCATCCGGTAAGGGATGTAATGCTCTCTATTAGTGAGACTATATTGTAATTTTTTATAATTTCTTCAATAATGTAATGTAATCGCACAATTTGATTACTTGAAATATACAATACAAATATGTTTTCCACTTACGAATGATAATAAAACACTCCTCAAAATAGAGGTGATGTATCACTGCTAAAGATACCCGACCCACACTAAGGTATATGAGTATAGTGCTCCCAAGTTCTCTTGTATTATCTAGACGTTCACGGGAACCTGGTTACATGTCCAAATAGGACTAGGCGTCGTGCAGTTCTACGGAAGTAAGCGAGTTGCCAAGTCAGTTACTGTGGAAATGGTCGAGGTCGACATACGGGGTAAAATGATTGAAAGGTAGTTTCAAACACCTTACACTTACCATAAATCTACAACTCACAATCCTCAGTCCAGGAAGGATTGTTTCTAGGCGCCACCACAATCTTAAATTTTTCTAAAATAAATAGTTTTAGGAGAGGTGTTAAATTATTCTACCTGACTGTGGATTATAGCCCTACTCAGTAAAACCATTTACAACTCAATCTCAACTAGAGGCGAAAAGAAATTTATCCACAAGCTTAATAAAATTTTGAAATACGCGGGATGTCGTAAACTTATTGATCAGACCCTATATACAGGGTGCGGCATTAGTACGTCGAAGTCCGAGATATCCGTTATTAAAGGAGATATAAAAAAAATTATAGGCAACTCAAACTTCACATTATAAAATTATTTTCGTATTTACAGGGAGTTACATACTACCAGGGTGAACCAAGCCTACTTTTTTAAATGGGACACCCTATATATATTTAAAATTTAGATTAAGCTCATCTTCTCCATACTTCCAATATAGGCTTTCATTACGTTATACAGGGTATTTCAAAAGATACGGTCAATTGTACACGAAAATCATTCTCATCTCAACGTCCTTTATACCCTAGACAGAACAACCCAACAATATTTTTATAGGCATAACTTTTTGACATTGGTACAGTATTACGAGAAAGTACTATTTCTTTAGCGTATGTATCCAAGCTATAAAACGATAATTGAATACTTTTTAAGCATCCCTCGTATACATATAAATTATTATTTTTAACTGGTATAAAACTGAATTAAATAAGTATTACTAATTTAGAAAAATCCAACTAGTTTTTATATCTAAACATTTGTTTGTTGCTGAAAATTTTAATACGTAAGGATCAGTGCTTTTATCATAGATAACAGCTATATATTTTCTGAATACTTTATCTTTAAAATAATCGTATTTAAACATCTGTCAATTTGAATGAATTGCAATAATCTAAATCTAGAATTTACACTTAACAAAAATATTCTGTTATCAGTGTTTCGTATTTGATTGACCGTAAAATAATTAAATTTTACAATCGACCTGGCTCATTGCGCAATTTCAGGTCGATCATTACGATCAAAAATAATAAAAGGTTACTTCATTTACCAATAGGTGCAACCCGTTATCCAATTTTACACAGGTTAATGCTTAAATTTTTTTATCTCAGCTGACAAATAAACATCAAAGGTAAATTAAATAATGGGTATATATTGACCAATTTGCAAATGTAAATATGTACGAACATGTGGCATTAAAAAGCACGACAAAAACCAATTCCCCCAAAATCCTATACACTAAACACATTAAAATAGATAAAGTTTCGATTATTCTTTTACTTATAATAGGATATTATTAACTCAGCAAGCAAGAATGAACTTAAAAGGTAATCGTACTTTTACCTTTTAAACAAAACCTACAACTATTTCTTACAAATTACTTAGCTAATCCACTGTCAGTGATATAATGAGATCCACATAGTGTGCTTCCCGCAATCGTTTTTAAATTTGCACCCACACTGGCACAAACCAAGGAAGACGGCCGTACTGGATGAATAACTTGGCCGCTAAACTCACTAACGAACGCAAATGTCGGTCGTTCACACGCGTGGTCCACATAAGCTCTTTGCTCTAATGTTTGCCCTAAAGGTTTATCACAGTAACTGTTTCCACATAAATATTAAACCCCTTAGTTGCGTTTATACAATCGGTTTATATCACTAACGATTGTAGACATATACTTCATTCACGAAAATGATGACCACTAATCTCTTAACTAAGTTAGCAAACTTTTAATTATGTTGCTTAAAGGGTTACTTCAGGCTTTCTTTTTATTATTATCGCACGCTCTATTACAGAACACCGTGTCAAACAAAATATTTGCTGTTTTATTTTTAAATTTGCTTTTTCACTTTTAAATCCTTGAAGAAAATCACTATTCCTTTCTTCAAATCACAATTAAACTGTTTTATTTGTAATATCTATATACGATCTATCCACAAAAAGGGTTATTGCAGTCATTTATGTATGTACTGCAGAACGAAATTTCTTAGAGTCAAAACCAGCACTGGCCCATTCTAAGGTCCCTTCAAAAAGAACGGCCTCCTTTACTTAAGTTCTAACCAAACGGTTCTCTTCTACACCCTTATTAAACTCTCCTTTATACGTTCTGCCCGCCATATTACCAATCTCTTCGTGCTAATATCAAAATTTACCTATGACAATAGTGTTTTTCGTGCGTCACCTTGCCCAGTCTAAATCTGAAACGGACCCAACGCTCCAGAAACTAAGAGCAACGTAGCCATCTTGATTTACTTTGTAAATCTACTCAAAACTCTCCGCAAATACCGTTAATTGCAATTACATTAACTCTGTACATTATCCAGACCATAGCTCAACTTTGTACGAAAACCTTTCATGTAGGCGATCTCTATTTCTGTACAATTTAACCAACTTCAGATCACCCTAACAACTTTATTATTAAACACGCATTCAATTTTCCATTATTTCACCATATTACATCATTTCTACACACATAAATATTCATACATATCCCTTTCTGTACGTTAATACAATTTTAATATCCTAAACTCACTCATTTATACGTCTACATTTATTCTTTTTATCTGAATTCTTTTATACACAGTAGCAATTTGGTAGTCCTACCAGTGCAATCCCAGTAGGAATTTACTCAAACATTATTTTACATACAAATTTAATGTTTTGAAAATGAAAATCCTTCTACAACATTGAAACATTCTTTCATAGGATATCATTTACACAAATTTACATTCTGCATACACAAAAAAAGAATTTTTTTTCGTGCAAATTCACTTCATTTACATTTAAAATACGTTCCATACGGCATATATACGATGCGTCAAAATAACCTCACAAAACTTTACCATGTCTATGTATTGGTATTCGAGTATGGTATTATCACTGCAGATGAATAGAATAGAAAATGGTTTTTGATTGTACAATTTAAAGATGTAGATAAATGTACATTGTGGTATGAATAACGTCTAGAAACACAAAAAGTTGGATAGCGGTCTTCTTCCGGATTTGTCTCATTCCTGTTATGACTGGGTCTGTATTCGCGGTTGAAATTCTGTCGATACATTTGAATGTATTTATTTAGCGCTTTTGCAGTTTCTTCCGATAATTGACCAACGGGGGGAGTAATTTATCGATGACTTCTGATCCACGTATAAGAACTTTGTGCAACTTTGGCGTCATAGGATGCTACGGTTAGAGTTTATCGCACAGCTTTGCAGTATCCCTGGGATGCACAGAAAATTTTTCCGTGCCCATTTTGTATCCCATTCTTTTAAAACTACTTTAGTCGGTATATAGGATTAACATCAACACCGGTAATTTTAGCGGAAACTTTCTAGTAGCCATCCCATCAATTGGGTTTCGAAAATTTGTTTTTGTACCGTCTAAAATCAGGTCCATTTTGATTCTAAAATCTTCTTGACTTAACTGCTTTCTTGACATATTCGGATCTTCATGGCCACTTTTTTACGCGGGATGTAGAATTGATTTCAAACATCGAATTCTAGCACGTGGAATGAACAATTAAAAATCTAGAGATTTAAAGTAGAATATTATTTCCGTTCATATGGAGACGGACGGAGCACGGGGAAATGACCCAAATTTGAAACAAGCTTTTGAAAAATATCGGGAGCAATTTAATATCGCTGCACGCAGTAAAAGCTTAATGTTAATGATTGTTGAGAAATTCCGTAGCACTGGTAATGCGTTGTGTCAGCGCAAGGGTTCTTTAGGTCGTTAAAGAGTAGTTGCTTTTACGATAATGAAGAACGAGTTTTCTTGACCAAATTTTGCAGTATCCATAAAGAAGTCTTCTACGAACTGCGTATAAAATAAACAGCAGTGACATATTCACACGTACAATTTTCAAAGTCATTGGTGGTTAACCATATCGTATTCAAAGTGGACAACGACTGAACGCTGTGGACATACGTTCAAAAAAGGTTTTTGTGGACGCGTGTTGAGACTAGTAAACGAAGATATCGATTTCCTAGAAAATGTATGGTTTTCAGACGAAAGTCATGTTCATCTAAACAACAATAGACAAACAACTCGATTTCTTGGATTTGAACTTGAATTTATTGTAGAAAAACTACTTCACAGTCCTTGAGTTACGATTTGGTGTGCTGTATCGAAACACGGTATAATATTTTGTTGAGGGCGAGAATCAACACACATTTACTGTTAATCAAGAGCGTAACAGCAGAACACCATCATACCTTTTGTGAAATATTAAAGAAATTTTTGTCGCGCACGAAATTTACAGTTGAACAGGCAATGGTTTCAACAGTACGGTGCCACAAACCATACAGCCAGATGTTCATTAGACTTTCTCCACGAGCATTTTAGAAACAGAATAATTTCTCGTGGAACGGACTTCGATTACCCTTCACAGTCACCTGACCTTACGCAACCTAATGCATACATTTGGGGGATACCACTATGGTATATATTATGAATGTGTTCAATGATCTGCAAAATCGCAAAGAAGCTTGTTTACGCCGCAATGGTGCTCATTTTGGCGAATACTGCATAAAATGAATATTTAATGTGTACATTATACAATGAACTTTAACGTAAATCAAAATTTTTCGTATTATTCAAGGACAAATAACATTAGGATTTACTACTTTTTTCGGAGTCATAAATTATTGAATTTAGTTGAGAACATTTTATTGAGTGAATTTGAATACCGAATTGGGATAGTTCAGAAACATGTTACGTTTTTATTAACTCAGATAAACCTAATGTACTAAATATAGTACACTTGTTGCGAGACCTGACACGTTATTATTTGCGCGTGCAGAAGCACTCTGTGTATTAAACCTCATTCTCCGCGAGTCTTTCAAGCAAGTCAGTTGTTTACAAACAGCTTGTGCAAAGTTTTTAAAGTTTATCGAACGAACGAAATATTGCTTTTTGTGGAAATGGAAGATTATGGTATCCGGTAAGTAAATCATTTATATTCAAAATAATTTATAAGAAGTGATAATTGCCAAATAAGAAACAGGGAGGATGTAGCTTTCGATGCATACCCGTTTAGCTAGACGCAAGCTTTGACATGACCCCACTTTTGTCGTTTGTTTTTGTCCGTACTAAATATAGTACATTAGGCATATACACGTTTGATCTTGTTTCAGGGGATTTTCTCTCGCTCAAGCCGTATCAATGTTAAAAGATGACGATGGTATGCTGCATAATGTGAAGGATATTACACTATTTCCTCCGGTAAATGCCTGCCATGATTTAACTGACGAAGGCTCTGGCAATGAAGACGCAGTTCATATCGATAATCTTCCCGGTTCCCAACTAAGAGCTCCCGCAGAAATCAACTTTGCAGCTCATCAATCAGATGATGAATTCTCATCAGATGATCTCCCTCTATCTACTTTTGTAATGTCGACAGTAAAGAATGTTTCCCAGCCGAAAAAGAAAAAGCAATGTCAGTGGGTGAAGGAAGATATTTCACCACCAAATGATGATCTCTTGAGGACCACAGGTACTCTTCAACTGAAGAACCCGATAGAACACTTTTATAATTTTTTTGACGATACCATTGAGTAATGATGTAGTAAAGAGGGAGTTTTGTCGATAGAAAATTGCACCGAGAACTAAGCGGCGCGAGTATCACGTGACCGTCTTTCACTACACGGTCACGGCAGTGACGACACATGATACTCGCGCTGCCTTATTCTCAGCCCAATTTGCTATCGACAAAACTCCCGGTAACATTGCGCCTCTTTACTACATCATTACTCAATGACGATACTCTAATAGAATTGATAGTTCTTGAAACAAACAGGTATGTCCAGCAGAAAAACCATTCCCAAACCGTTACCGATACCGAAATCAGGGCTTTCATTGGAGTGCTCGTTTTGAGTGGGTATGTACCCGTACCCCGCCGAAGAATGTTTTCGAACGAGATCGAGACGCTCACAATGACCTAGTGTCCGACTGAATTTTTAGAGACAAATTCTCCTTTATAATGTCCAATATCCATTTACGTGACAACAATGACTTGGATGCAACAGATAGATTCGCAAAGATAAGACCTTTATTCGACCATCTGAATAAAAAGTTCATGGAATACGGCCGGTATGAACAAACACATTCAGTAGATGAGGCAATGGTGCCATACTACGGAAGGCATGGCGCAAAACAATTTATGAAAGGTAAACACATTCGATACGGGTATAAACTTTGGGTTGGTACAAGTAGACTTGGATATGTATACTGGTTCGAGCCCTATCAAGATATTGCTGCAAACATAAGTACCACTTATGCTGATTACGGTGTTGGTACTGCTGTAGTTCTGGAATATGCTGATGCATTACAAAAGAAATGGCCCAACGAAAAGATGAATTTATTCTTCGATAAATTTTTCACGACTGTACTTGAAATTCTTCCTGAAAGAAACTATTATGGTACAGGCACTGTGGGGGAAAACCGTATACCAGGTCATCCATTAGCTGAAAATAAAGAAATGAAAAAAAAAGAACCCGGTTCGTATGATTTCAGAAAGATGTCTGACCAAATTTTAATTGCGATAAAATGGAATGATAACAGCTTGGTCTCACTATGTTCCAATTTTGCTGGAATAGAGCCTCTGTACAATTTAAAACGATATTCTCTCAGGGAAAAGAAGACTATCCTAGTCAAACAACCACATATGGTGCATCTATATAATTATAATATGAGCGGAGTTGATCGTTCCAACGAAAACATTGAATTGTATCGCATTTCGATCCGTGGAAAGAAGTGGTACTTTCCATTGATAGCACATGGCATTGATCTAGCCATACAAAGTTCTTGGCATATTTATCGCAACGATGGCGGAGATATGGATCAATTGAATTTCAGAAGTAGGATTGCCTCTGCAATGCTTGCCCAGAACAAGAGACCTCCTACTTACCAAAGAGGTCATCCTTCTAAAAATGAAAATATAGGTATGAGGTATGATCGTCTAGATCATTACATGATTCGCCAAGAAAAGCAAACAAGATGTGGAAAATGTCATCAACGTGCCACAACTAGATGCTCAAAATGTGATATCGCGATTCATGTGCAATGTTTCGTCGATTATTACACATCAAAATAGTATACACTTATATTTCTAATGCACTGTATATAGTACACCTTTTTTTTTGTACTTATTGAGCAAAAATACATAATTTTCGACCAAAAGTTTCTTTTTTAAATAGATATCATGAACCTCAAGAAAAACACCCAGCGGGAAAACTTTAGCTATAGGCTTATCTGGGTTAATAACTTCAACTAGTGTATAAAGTAAACCAGTGCAATATTAAAAGTAAATTTTAAATAAAAGACCATTAAGTATTAGTAACGCTGATGTAAATACATATGCGCTTATTAACCACATTAAACCAATAAAGTGAGAATCTTGTTACCGGGTGAGTTATAATGTTTAGTTCAGTTGTAAACGTTTAAGAAACAGTCATTCAGTAAAGACTGCCTAATTAACAGAAGCGTTTAAAGAAGAACGCGTACCGGGTGGCCAACTAAGAACGGCGTCGGCCATATCTCAGGAATGGATTATAGCACAGGTTCGGGAAAAAAATTTTTATAACAAAAGTGGCCTCGAAAAACGCCTGGAAATTATTTTCAGAATTGTAGGCCCACCGTTAGAGGGCGTATTTGACAGTTAAAATTTTAAAAAGCAAAATTTTTCAAAATTTACTCAATTAAGGGGCATATTAAATATTATAATCAGATTCCCCGACAAATTCTACATATTTTTTATTTGACAAGTTTTAGTCTATCTCTTCAAATAAGGGGTGGGGGAGAGTGAGAACCTTGTTACGAAAAAACGCCTTTAATTCATGTTTTGCTTGACCGATTTTAATAAACTTGATGTTGTTTGAAATAGCTTTTGTTAAACAATAGAGAATTTGTAAATTATAAAGCAATCTAATTAATAACATAAGTGCTAGAGGGGACTGTTTAATATTTTTTAATATTGTGTTTTCTCTTTACAATTTTAAATGGAAGCATAAAAATTTAAGTACGTCATTAAAAAGTAGACTAAATTAGTAATAAAGCAGTGAAAACTGCAAGTCGATATCTTTTTCTTATCCTGAGATATCGTAAGAAACAGGTAAATGGCGGGAACTGTCCTTCCAACGTCTAGTAGACTAGTTCGCGTTAACGGAAATTATTAAATTTAGCCTGGATGAAAAGATCTTACATTGGTCTGCAGTAATTTAAACTGTTATCATACTAATGTTATGGTTGCCGCTAGATTACCTAAATGTATTGCTGTCGCTACTAACAATGAGAACAAATTATAAAATAATAATGTGATAAGTCTAACATTTTTTTAAATTATATAAGAATGTTAAATTTGTTTTCAAGCGATGTGTTAGTAAATCAAAAGCATAAAATATCAATAAAAACCGATATTTGCCCAGCAACAACAAATACAGTTTAAAATATGAATTACGATTTATTGATGACAAGAAAATTAGTGAGGAGGGCCATGTAAGATATAAAATAAATTCCCTGTTGAAATTATTCATCGTGTTGCATTTAATAGACTTTCTTTATCTTTTCGTACCAAAATGATTCTTACAAATGAAGAAGCATTTGATATATTGGCAGTTTATTTTGAATGTATGAGAAATGCAACCGTTGCTGCTGGAGTATATGCACTGCAGTACTCAAACAGACGGCATCACAGCAGAAGAGTTTTTCTCCGACTCGCACATCGTGTGCGTACTACTGGAAATGTGAATCTTCCTGTGTGCCGAGGACAACGCAGAGGTAGAACAGAGGAAAATGTTATTGATGTTTTACCTTATGTAAATGTTAACCCTCATTCAAGCACCAGAGCTATAGCTAGAGACTTGGGTATATGTCGAACCACCGTCCAAAATATTTTAAGAGAACACAGGTGACTACTTATTTATTAATGCATGTTTTATTCGGTATTATAACAATAAAAATGTTTTAATTTTTTTCGTTTGTCGTTATATGCTCATTTTTATCATACCGAAAATGTCATTACATCAAAGTTAACTTGTGACAACATGACTAATGTATTTGCCGCCATTTTATGTACAGTTTCAATAAAACACCAAATTATTTAATGAAATTATCTTATGCTATGTGAATCGATTTTAACTAATAACATGATAATTAAGTGAGGCAAAGTAAAGTAAAAAGGTACCAATAATAAAAAATAATGAGAGACCGGGCGAAAAAAATTCGTAATAACATTACGACAGTTAATGCATTTAAGGTTTCGTTTACTAACAACGAAGGACTTCAATGTGTCTTATTGATCTGATTACTTTATAATATATACTATTTTAGATTGCACCCATATCACATGGTCCTACACCATAGTTTTAATGCTCAAGATTTCGATACCAGGTTGGATTTTTGCAAGTGGCTCTCAAATATGATACACGATGATCCTGAAATACTTTCACGAATTATGTGTACAGATGAGACTACTTTTCATAGTAATGGTAGTGTAAATCGACATAATATGCACTACTAGTCTGATGTCCCCACTGGATGCAGGAGGTCCAACATCAGGGTCGTTGGTCTGTAAATGTGTTGTGCGGGATTCTAGGTTGAGAAATAATTGGGCCTTTTTTTTAATGAGACTGTTAATGGAGAAAGATATTTAGATTTTTTAAGCAACGAATTGCCACTTATTTTAGGAGACGTACCCTTGGACATTCGTCGAGACATGTTCTTGCAACATGATGGGTGCCCGGCACATTATTCTAGAGATGTTCGGAATTTCTTAGATCAATCATACTCTGAAAGGTGGATAGGACGTGGAAGTTTATTTATTTGGCCACCAAGGTCTCCAGACATAACTTGTTTAGATTTCTATTTCTGGGGGCGAATAAAATATCTCGTTTATGCCGATAGACCCACAACAAGAGCTGACAGGATTGAAAGAATACTAGATACAATACGAAGTATTTCAAGGGCAGAAATTGAAACTGCTGTTCTCTCCACCCGTCAACGATTGATTTCATGCATTGAAAATGATGGACGACATTTCGACCATCTACGGCACCACTAATTACGTAGTTAGTTATTTAAGGTTTTAATTGTTAGATTTATCACATTATTATTTTATAACTTGTTCTCTTTGTTAGTAGCGACAGCATTACATTTAAGTACTCTAGCGGCAACCATAACAATAGTATAATAACAATTTAAATTACTGCAGACCAATGTAAAATCTTTTTATCCAGGCTAAATTTAATAATTTCCGTTAACGCGAACTAGCCTACTAGACGTTGGAAGAACAATTCCCGCCATTTACCTGTCTCTTACGATATCTCAGGATAGGAAAAAGATATCGACTTGCTGTTTTCACTGTTTTATTACTAATTTAGTCTACTTTTTAAAGACCTACTTAAATTTTTATGTTTCCATTTAAAATTGTAAAGAGAAAACACAATACTAAAAAAATATTAAACAGCGCCCTCTAGCATTTATGTTATTAATCAGATTGCCTCAAATTTACAAATTTTCCATTGCTTAACAAAAGCTCTTTCAAACAACATCAAGTTTATTAAAATCGGTCAAGCAGAACCTGAATTAAAGGCGTTTTTTCGTAACAAGGTTCCCACTCTCCCCCACCCTTATTTGAAGAGATAGACTAAAACTTGTCAAATAAAAAATATGCAGAATTTGTCGAGAAATCCGATTATAATATTTCATATGCCCCTTAATTGAGTAAATTTTGAAACATTTTGCTTTTTAAAATTTTAACTGTCAAATACGCCCTCTAGCGGTGGATCTACAATTCTGAAAATAATTTCCAGGTGTTTCTCGAGCCCACTTTTGTTATAAATTTTTTCTTCCCGAACCTGTGCTATAATCCATTCCTGAGATATGGCCGACGGCCTTTCTTAGTTAGCCACCCGGTACGTATAACATTTGAGTTAGTGCCGGCAAAACTGATACACAGTGTTTGACATAGAGGTCGATTGCGTGCGAATGTGTTCATTTTCTCAACCCCCTTAATTTGTACCTTATTAGATTTCTATCTTTGTTTATATATATATATATATATATATATATATATATATATATATATATATATATATATAATATATATATATATATATATATATATATAATATTAATTACTTTCAAACAACAACGATGAATGAAATATACTGTAAGTACAAATTAAGAAGAGCTCGTTAGGTCTGAGTATATTGGGTAAAAGCAAGATTCGTATTTAAACATTGACGTACTATTTATTGTTTATTTCTATTTCTAAATATACTCAATTTAGAATTATACTTTTACCGATCAAAAATTACTATACCCTGTGACATAAAAAATGCAACACCAAGATGGCGTTGGAATTTTTGGACCAAACTTGGCTGAAATGTTTAACTAGTCAAATGTAGTAAACGTTTAAAATTTCAAAGAAATTAAACAAAAGATAAATGTATTTTTTATTAATAATGTGTTGGACCACCCCTATTACTTTCACACTCCCACACCCTTCTTGGCATGAATTCTAACAGTGGTCGATTTCTTCCTGAGGTATTGCATCCCAAGCAATATCTAATTTATGCCGGAGAGCTTCTGTTGTCTGTAGAGGATTGGCTAATTGCTTGAGTCTTCTACCCATCATGTCCCACAATTGTTGGATGGGCGAAAGGTCGGGAGATCTGGGTGGCCACGGCAAGATGTTGACGTTAGCATCTTCGAAACGCTCTATAGAATGCCTTGCAATATGGGGACGGGCATTATCCTGCTTGAAAATCGGGTTCTCCAGCTCTTGGCGGAATGGAAGGATATGGGGTTCTACCACTTCATCAACATGTCGGTGGGCATTCATATTGCCTCGGATGAATACCAACTAAGACCTGGTTTCATAAACAATAGCATCCCATACCATAACCTCCACAGTGTGGTACACATGCCGCTGAACAGAAAACTGCACGTTGTGACGATCTCCACGTGTACGTCTGACCCTCATCGGGTTTCGTCACTGAAGACCACTCTATGCCATTCTACGTCCCAATCCAGTCGCAAGGTACACCGCTCCAAACGTCGATGTCGATGACGAGCCTTCAGCGGAAGCACAAGATGTGGTCTATAGGATTGCAAGCCAAAAACTCTAATTCGACGGTAAACTGTACGAACGGTAACAGGACGTCCTTCGTTTCCAAACCATTGATCGGATATTGATCTTGCACTCGAGAATCAGTTTCTTAATGCCATCAATCGGTGATGGCTGTCCTGGACCACATTTGTCTGTCTTGGCCGCCCACTTCCTTTTCTACGACGTTCTTGACGTTCTCTACACCATGCTTGATAACACCTACTGCAGAGGATTGATTGCGGTTAAGACGATTAGCAATTGCTCTGAATGAAAAACCATCTTCACGTATGCCAATAATGCGACCTCTGTCGAATTCACGCAGTTAATAATAATTTTCACCTTGCCGCACTGTAGACATTATCACAGCCTCAAAATTCAAAGAAGAACACAAAAAGAAAAGAATTGCAACCAAAAACTATACCGGAATCGACTTAACCTCTTAAGAAATACACCCGATAACTTCATTGTTACAAGCAAAATGTCAAATTTTCCATGGCTACTGGATTATTTTGAATGAAATTTTAATCAATTACTAAATTTGACTAGTTAAACATTTCTGCCAAGTTTGATCAAAAAATTCCAACGCCATCTTGGTGTTGCAATTTTTATGTCACATATTTAATTATTTTCCAAATTGGATGTTATTTATTTATCAATTTTGGATTATTGTTGGTAATCGTAAACATTAGTTCATGTTTAGTTAGAATTTATAGCATCTTGACATATGTTTTCAAAAAGGACTTAACGCAATTAATTACATTAAAAGTAAGTTATGCCAGATTTACATTGAAACTTCAGAGGTTTACCACGATCTCGCAAGATTATTATCAGAATATAATGTAATTATCTAAATACGTTTAGATGGTGGTGGTTCTCAGAGAACGTTTATCCCCGACTTGTTATGGTAAGTGTAACGTGCTTAAAGTCAAATTTTACTCATGTAATATGAGTCTTACTCTGACCCCTGCGCGTCTGTGTTCTAGGTAGTAGGCACCCTACTTATTTTATGTGTAACACAGAAACCTGAAGTGAGTATCTATTGACGCACATTAGCTCGAAGGACATCACTCCATTTAGCACTTGCTTACACCAGAAGTAAGAAACTAAGAATTTATTTTATTGTAACTAAATACAATCCGCCACCAAAAATAGGCAACCTGACCAAGATACTATTTAAAATAAACCACGCTCAAAACAAAACATATTCTGAAAATAACTTGTGCGAAGCAAACACTTAACACAGGCATTTTATTAAATTCAAGAATAAAAAGGTTTTTAACTGATCGCGAGGGGATCTGTAATTGGCGTTACTGTTAGATTGTAAAATTGATATTAATCCTTCCGCTTTATTTGAACGTGTTTTGTGCGAATATAATAAAACGGGTTTATGTATAGAATTTATCTATATTAACCATTTGTTATCGTTCAAATTGACTAAATTGACGTGTGTATATGTATATTTTTCTGTTTGGGGTTCATGTTTACTCTACTATCCCTTTTATAAATATTTTATTATCACCATTCATTCCACCACCTCACCTTATAAAATGTAACGAACTATTTTCCGGATTGATTGACTCATCTAAAACGATTTCTGAATTATTGAATTACAAATTACATGTTTTCCGTTTATTAAGGTTAGGTTAAGTTGTTTCAACGAGGGGAGTATAAAATAATTGGACAGTGACAGATTCTCGATGTCAGCATCAGCGCTTTCTAGTTCAAGTTCTGTGGTGTAAATTGATAGAGCTAGTGGCGCCCAGTACTTTAGGTCATTTTTACTAGGAATAATAAAAAAGGATCCACGACTCTACCGACTCTAAGGAAAGCGGCACAATTCTTTTATTACGCGAGGTACACATACACATCTCTCGGAACTGCACCCTTTCGTTGGTAATAGCAAATTTCTGTTACTGTTGCCAATTGCTACGTTCAAGTTTAGTGCTATACCTAGACAACAAATTCCGTAAAATTGACCTGAACGTCTCCTTGTAAAATAATCTGCCGAAGATCAGTCAAAACTTCTTTTACTAGTTTATGAGGCAAGCTACTTATATCTCGTACGTGTGCATGGCTTGCTATGGCACTCTGAATATGATCATATGCAACAAAGTAAGGAATTATTAAGCAGAAGGCACTAAGTACAATGTATTCATTATGCATGTGACGTTACACGAGAAACAGGCTGCAGAATTTGATTTAGCAGTTAAGGGAAAGGGATCGGTAGGTTAGCGGTTAAGGGTGGGTGTGACATTAATTTACGTGTAGGATAATTAATAAAATCTGAGTCACGCAAGGGGAATCTCATAAATCCAAGGACGCCAGTTTGTTTAAAATCGAAAATATCGAGACCTAAGCACACAAACGCGAGCATCCCACAGCAAAGTTTAAAACAAACAAAAAACTTGCTTACCTTACCAAGTGAATCGGTAAAATAAAAACTCCGGTAAGGGGCTTCCTGTGAAATCTTCGAAATATTTGCACGTAATCAAACTAAAATGAGGTGCTAAGAGACCAGCTGATAGGTCATCAACCTTACTTACTCTAAAGTTACTTTACGTTTAATTCCTATCAGTGCAATTCCATATCTTAAGAAGACCAGCAAACAATCAAATAATTCAACTGTTAACGTTAAAAGCTTTCATCGAAACCATAATCAGCAATAATGAAATCGTCGTAACTACGAGGTCGTGTAACTCATAATTTACTATTAAAATAATTAGTAACAAGGACGTAACCGATGCTATTTTATCATCTAAATTTATGTATAAATATATATATATATATATATATATATATATATATACATGTTTAATTTTATGTTTCTGCGGATTTGGTATGATATTCCATTCTTCCGGGTATTATCTCATGTTTTTCCTCCTCCTCCTCGACGACGTTTCGACCAAATCTTTGGCCATTCTTAAATCTTTTTTTCGTTGCTCTTGTTGCTCAAACAAAACTGTACTCCGTCCGATGTGAAGGTTTTGATAGTTCTTCACGTTCTCTAAATTTCCCTCTGTTTCGTGTTACAGGTCCTTGTTACGTTTCTATTTCTGGTTTTCTATTTTCTTTTTCTTTTCTTGGTGTAATTGTGCTTGATGTACTTTGATATTTGTGTTTTTCTTTGTATGTTGATTTAATGCTGTTTTCCTTTTTGGGGAGGTTTGTGTGTCGTCTTTGGTGGTGAGGTTGTCTGGATGCTTTTCAATTTCTATTGCTTCCCTTATAATTCGTCGTCTTGTATGTTCTAGGTTGATAATCAGTCTATTATTTTTAAAGTCAATGGAGTGTGATGTATTTTTGACATGCTGTACCAAGGATGACGTCTTCTGGTCTTTCTTCAACGAGTTTTGGTGTTCCTCCATTCTTGCTTGAATTCTCCTATTTGTTTGTCCAATATAAGAACTTTTCGCAATATTTACAAGAGTTCTCGTATACTCCCTAGTTTTCCATATGAATGTTCAAAATGTTGGCTGTTGGCAGCTGGACACATAACGGAATGACGAGTGGTCTGTCGCTACTACTTCAGCCAAAGTTTCAATGGAGATTGCAGCACACACTGCTTTAATCTCCCGGCTAATTTCCTCCAGCGTGCATGGCTTACGTCGGTAAACTCGATTTTTCACAGTTCCCCACAAGTAAAAGTCCATAGGAGTTATATCCGGTGATAATGGAGGGAACTTAATGGACCCTCTTCTGCCAATCCAGTGTCCCTGAAAATTGTCATCCAGGAAAGCTCGTACGACTAGATAGCGGTGTTCTGTTGGTAGAAGTCCTCTTCCTCAGCTCCATAAAGCCCACGTACACCTGGCAACATTGATGAGCGTAACATTTCCAGGTAAATTTCTTCAGTGACAGTACCATCAAGGAATAAGGGTCCTACTGAGCCCCTAGAAGATACTCCACACCACACATGAACTCAAGGTAGATTAACCGCCTTATCGACATGAATATATGGATTTTCCGGTGCCCAGTACAATCAGTTATGCCGATTTACTGTTCCATTAAATTTAAGAACGTCCTCATCAGTCCACACTACCTTCGTCAAAAATTGTTGATCTTCAGTTATGTATATCAAGCTTGTACATAAGTCTAGTATTTTATACACCCTATTGTAAAAGGATTTTTTGAAATTATTTGATGGAGCGGATATATCTTAGTAATAACGCTAAATATAAGGTTTTATCAAAACTTGTGGCGTATCCTTTAAGGCGCCTTAACTACTGACACACGCATGCGCCACGTACTCACATGCGCGTATGCAAGCAAGCGATTTTTCCCGGAAGATAATTGGGAAAAATAGTAAAACTATCAAAAATTGACAACTTTTAAAACACAAGTTATAATTTATTTTGAGGTGATGCATTACATTAATATTCAAGATAAGCAGCATTTGAAGTTTGGATTTTCACATGATGCACCTGCTACCGGATGCCTACATTCGTTAGGTTGACATTTTCCTATTCCAAACGGAGTTCCCAGCAAATTGCAACCACCGCCCGTCGGTCGTCCTGGTAGTCCTTAAAAATATATGGTAAACATGATTAAGAACAAAAACTCTTATGTTTGCTATTTGTACAAATGTTAGTACGTAGAGCACCAACACAGTATTTTTTTTTTTATGATTGTGGACCTGAACAGGCTAAATTAGGCCTATCGTGCTAAAGCACTCAGGAACACTTAGGAGGATGGATAGAGGGATAATGATATCTCCTATTATGTTGACTAGAATGTCAGTTTTTTTTTAGTTGAAAAGTGATACGATGAAGTAGAATTTCGGTCAATGTTATTTTTTTTCTATTCCTTATTTAAAAGAAATAAATTCCACTGGAAAAATGGAAAGTGCTACGTATGTACTAGATCATGGTGCGTTGGATGAAATTCATAGTTCTGTACTTACGGAAAGAAACATTACAACGCTTCGGGATGCATTTTGCTCTTTCAATACCAATTAGGTAGAACGTTCAGGACATAAATTGAGAAGATTTGTTAACACAATTTTTTTGTTTTTTAAATTGGAGATAATTATATTAAACCTTCACCGTAATGCTAAGACCTACATCTTGCGATTACTCGTAAAAGTATGGCACACATTTGACAGTGCTAACGTTACTAATCAAAGATACCTTCAAATTGCTTTGGTGACGACATCGCATTTTAAGTTATGTTAGCAGCACTGAACTGGACGGAGATACAAAAAGAGTTTTACGGTCTGAACAACGAAGACATAAAGGTATCTCAAAACAACAAATCTGGCGACACTGTACTGCAGGTTTTTTATCCTGATGAGTGGCTACTCCCTCTATTAATTTACTCAATTTTTTTGGCATCTCATGGACCATTACAACAGTTTACTAGCTGTACGTCGGTGACAATTAAATATAGTATGAATTATTCATTTTGAGACAAGGCCTATTTTCAACATTGAAGGTCCAGTTATTTATATTTTTGATTATGCAAAGTATTACAAGTTTCAGTTCACGCACACTTTTCCTGGTCATAATGCAGTGGAATAGATAAAACAGTGTTATGATTTACACATAATCAAAATTATAATCTTTTACAAATCCCAATATGGATCTTGGAGACGGATAAAGTTTGGTATTACTTGTGACACAGTATTATAAATATTAGCAAGTGGCAGAGAAAGAAATTAATATAAAAATCATTTACCTATGTTCAGTTGTGGTATTTGTATATTGGGTATGAAGAATTGTTGATTATTTTGTGGTCGAGTAACTTGTCCTTGATGGTTTTGTTCTTTATGGTCTTGTGGTTCTTGATTCTTTTCTGGCTGATCATCTTTTTCTTCAGTGTAATCAGGTTGGTAAACGTCAGGGTAGCCGTCCTGCGGATATTCTTGGTAATCTTCATATTCATTATTCTCTCCTAAACAATATTGAAACAATAATAATAGTACTATAGATCTTAATGGGGTCATAATCTACAGTTTAATGAATGCTAAAAATGGATAAAGGTATAATGTATTTCAAAAAACCCCACTGTTCTTTTGCACTATCTGTAAAAAGGTAAAAATGTTATTTCCTGTTGTGATTAATTAAAACTTTAAATGGACTGTATGATAGGCATTATTAACAATAAAAAATAAAAGTACGCAATAAAACTTGTTTATTCTCTCTATTAACCTGTCAACAGTACGTTATGGTCAATTAAACTACTTCAATTAACTTGTTTTATGTAAAAGGTGCTACGTGGTAGTACCTCCAAATTAATGAATAGTAGAAAGTTTTACGGCGATATATTATCACAGATTTTTCAAATCTATGGTACGCCTGATTATCGCTTAGAAAACGCTTTGAACATCGCATTATCGCGATATATGTTTATAATATACAACGTGTCCCAGATAACATTTCCAGCATGGGGATCTCGCATATTATAAAAGATACAGATTTGGTTAAATTAGATGAATTACTCCTAAGGATTAGTGAAATTATAGGACACTCTCCAATTTCCAAATTTCCATGTATTTTAAGACTTATGGCAAGAAAAAGAAAAATGTCAAATTTCTTTTTCTTGTAATATCTTTTTTGTTATATTAGACATATAAATTTTATTTGCACTTCCTTAAGATATTTTTTATGCAGAATTTAAATATCAATTTGGATTTTTATTTGCACTTTCTATTTTTAGTTTCAACCCCTAAATTAAATTTTTATTATGGAACGACAAGTCGGCTTTGAAATAATTGATCGTGTTTTTTTACCCTCTTTACAATGATATAGCACATGTACTATCTATTTTTAAAAACAACAAAGAAAATTTAAGAAAATGTATTTTATTAAAGACTCTAACAATAAGTAGGCCGTGAAACATGAGAAAACGACAAATAATCGATAACAACAAGAGTTAAGCAGGTAATAGTATTGGAGATAATTATCCAATTATAAAAGATGTTCAAACAATTGACCATTCCGTTCTACACATAATTGTGCCTTGCGTAGTGTCGACGTAATTGCTCTGCGTAGTTTTTGGCGTTTAATGCTACCAAATGCTGCAAGAACAGCTTCACGAAGATCTTCGGCACTCTCAAATGTTTGCGCGTACACTCGATTTTTTACGTAGCCCGAAGGAAAAAGTCCAAGGGCGTTAAGTTTGGAGATCTGGGTGGCCATAAAATCGGCCCTCAATTACCAATCCATGAATTTGGAAACCGATTATTAAGATATTCGCGGACGATGTTTGAGTTGTGGGGTGGGGCGCCATCTTGTGGAAGCAGATATTAATATTCTCAATCAGTGGTAAATCATCAAGTTTATTTTCTAAATCAGTTTGTAGTAAATTCAAATACCTTTCACTATTTAATGTTTCGTTAAAAAATATGGGCCCAATAAGTTTGCCGCCTAAAATGCCACACCAGACGTTAAAACCAAATCTCACTTGATGCCGACTTTCCTTAACAACGTGAGGATTTTCACGGTCCCAAAAGTGAACATTGTGTCGATTGAAAAGGTCATTATTTGTAAATCTGCTTTCGTCAAACCACAAAATCGTAGCTGGAAAATTATCGTTATTCTCACATTGATTAACATACCATTGACAAAATTGTAATCTTCTCCCCTGATCTCCATCTCTAAGTCCCTGCAGAATGGTGTACTTATACGGATGATACCTGTGACGTTTTAAAATTCTTTGTGATGTAGTTTTCGAAATACCAGTGTTATGTTCAATTTCTCTAACAGATGTTGAAGGATTTTCAATAACTGATTGTAACACATTTAGTTCTGCATCTTCATTCCGTAATTTCGGATTTCTAGTAGGTTTTGAAAATGAACCATATTCTTTTAAATTAATTACCAAATTTCTGTACGTACGAGCACTGGGCTGCCTTCTTTCAGGATTCAGCCTCAAGTAACAACTCAACATATCAAACTTTTCAGTATTAGTAAATAAAGCCATGTTTGACACAAAAAAATCTGGAACGAATAATTTTTAAGTGACATTAAATTCGATTGTGTTTTTATGTTTCACGGCCTGCTTATTGTTAGAGTCTTTAATAAAATACATTTTTTTTAATTTTCTTTGTTGTTTTTAAAAATAGATAGTACATGTGCTATATCATTGTAAAGAGGATAAAAAACACGATCAATTATTTCAAAGCCGACTTGTCGTTCCATAAGAAAAATTTAATTTAGGGGTTGAAACTAAAAAAATAGAAAGTCCAAATTGATATTTAAATTCTGCATAAAAAATATCTTAAGAAAGTGCAAATAAAATTTATATGTCTAATATAACAAAAAAGATATTACAAGAAAAAGAAATTTGACATTTTTCTTTTTCTTGCCATAAGTCTTAAAATACATGGAAATTTGGAAATTGGAGAGTGTCCTATAATTTCACTAATCCTTAGGAGTAATTCATCTAATTTAACCAAATCTTTATCTTTTATAATAAGCGAGATCCCCATGCTGGAAATGTTGTCTGGGACACGTTGTATATCTACTTAATCCAACGAAGAAGAAGGTTTACCGAACTGATCGTTAATCGTTAATCATACCAGCAGTACAACGTCAGGTGGTACGGAAACAACCATAAAATAAAGTAAATTAAATTCAGTCAATAATATCAACATATTCCTGAGTTGAGAAATGAATAGACGAATAACCATATAGTTGCAAAAGTTTCCTAGAAATATACTATCAGAATTTGTGCAGTACGATAGTCGATATTCCAAGCTGATTTGAGTATTTTGTAGAAATTGTAGTGCAAGCCACAAACACAATTGGCTAATAACCAATCCCTTGCTACGAATCACCACTAGCGGCACGGCGGTGGCTGTTTACAGACACAAAAACATGCAGAGCAGTAACTCCTATGCACTCAAGTTCGGTAAATATACATGCTAATTGATTCGACCAAATGTTCAAACCAACCGCTACTAAAATGATGGTTTAAATAGAATATGTTTTTTCTGTGTGCGCAGATGCTCAGTGTTTCATCTAAAACAACTATGTCACACGCCGTATGGGAATTCTGACTGCTATTAATAAAAATATGTTCCAAAACACCGTTTTCAGGTGGCCGCTCCACGGAAAATGGGGTTTAGTTTTAATATATTAGGTACTTTACTTCTAGATGCCCTTCCATCCTTCTTGTTTCAGTATTCGAGCAGTAGAAAAATGGAGTATCTCATAATCAGCTTCGGTGATACTCGCACGTACTTATGGAGATTTGTAAATATGAGCTACTGAGCGCATTTTTGTTTAAATTGCACTTTATTTCAGAAACAACTTTATTACATTCGTCAAGTATATGTCGGTACAGACCGTATCTGCAAAACGAAATCACCGGAAATGTGCTACCAGGAAAATAACGAATTGGAGCAAGCAACTGCAGTCCTTAAGAGAGCTTTACCACTAGAATTTGCTTAGAAGATTAATCGTTGCTAAAAGTAACAAATACGGAACGAAATGGAAAAAAACAAAATTTCTCCAAATCTAGATATGACAGACGCCCTGAAATTATAAATTTCTAGCGGATAAAGCTACCGACAGTTTTAGTTTAATAGCATGTTATAAAGGAACGACGCTTGAAACTACCTTGTTACCTAATTCCTCAAGTTTACAAATGAAACCAAATATCGTCAACCGGTGGGTCGTATTTAAATGAAATGAACGATTACCAAACATTTCTTTTCAAACGCCAACTGGCTTAAAGCAGTCAGTAAAAAGCGAGATACTTACTTTCCAACCTACTTTACATATGTAGGTTTAGATTATGCATTCGCCTTTTTTTCACTATCGTGAAATCGACTTATTAGCTCATTCTTCGCTTGCCCAAATTTCGGCTAGGGCAAGTATATATGCATTAGCAGGGTATTCCGACTGGTATTAGTAACAGTAAGAGCGTCTTTGAAACTGCCAGCAACGTTTAAAGGATTACTATCGTTAAGGGAGCCTCTAAGTGGAAGAAGCTAATTATGCAGAGCCTAATCTCCGTCTAATGAAGTACATTTCTTGGCTAACCATCATTCAGTACCGATTTCGGTGCGTTGGCACCACCTGGAGCATAGTATGAATGAACGGGTATTCTCTTTTGTGCAGAAGTCTTATAGTGAACAAGGGATCATTCGTGGCTTTGAAATAATTAGTTTCTCTGGGGCATCACCTCCGGAAAACTAAGTACTTATTACCCTTGTCACTTTTATGCACCTTTCTTCGGGGATTGTGACCACCCAGAATGTATATAGAAGTGTACCTAAATCAATAAATACAGGATGTTGGTCGGGATACTGGTTGGAGATACTTGGTTGTTTATCAGGATACTGGTTGCTAGATAGGATGGATAATATAGTTGCGTGATAAATCGATATGGGAGGGTGAACATGATTCTGGTGAGACTAGTAGTTACTTATTGGGCACAGGCCAGGCTACTAGTTGCTGGTCAAGATCATCTACCTGCGGAACATGATACAACTACAAGTAAAGGATAAAATATATGATAGGAAGTGGGTGAAGGAAGAAGGTTAGGGAATGAAGTGTCGGATGGAGGGAGAATAAATGAATGAATGAATCTAAGTGTGTGCATGCTAGGGGGTCTGGTATTTATTGGTAAATTGGATGGAGTGGGAAAGGAGTGGATAACTGATAACATTTATTAACAACGATAGAACAGTTGTGGAAGGAAATTGGAAATAAGCTTTCATAGGAATTATTTACTAAGGTGGGAAAATTTATAGTAAGGATTTTCAGGATCACTACAAAAGGATATAGTACACACATCTTTAATTGTAATCCTATTACCTAATTAAAAAGATTATAAATGGTTGAACTGTCTATCCTATAATGGCGAAAAACACAATGTCATCATTTCAGTAAAAGGACATCCAAACAGTAGCGTCATACCAACAAGGGGAGCTATCTTAGTAAGCAATTGTTTATATGCCGTCTTTCTTGCGCAACTTTGTATTTTTAAAATGTTTGTCACATTTTTAATACATAGTATGTGGAAAATTTCTACTTGAGCCCTAAGATATTAATTGTGTTATCTTTACGGTTTCACAGTAATAATATTATTATTATTAATTATAATAATGGTATTGTCAAGTAGTGTACTTGGACCTATTTTATTTCTAATTTACATAAATGATATAACTGCGGGCTTTACAACGGCTCAATTTACCTTATTTTCCGATGACACATCTACTACTTTTTGTGATACAGGTCTTGACGCACTTTTTACTAAAAACTATGAACGATATAATAACATGGATGGGACATCACAAACTCATTTTCAATTTAAACAAGTGTTGTACCATTTTATTTAAAGCATCTAAGTCAAACATCAGTGACAGCGAAGTAAAAATTGAAAACAAAACAATTAATCCGGTTTTTTATACAAAATTCCTGGGCCTTATGTTAGATGACGTATTTTCTTGGATCCCCGCATATTACGAGCCATTGCTCCAAACTAGACAAACATGTGTACCAAATCAGAAAAATTAGAGATACGTTAGGGGGTGAAAACAGCCAAAAAAATATACCACTGTTGGTTTGCAAGTATGCTTTCATATGGTATAGAGTTCTGGGGCAACATTGAACACGCAATTCGCGCAATTAAATTAGAAACCGAATCTTGCAGAGATGGGTTTAAACATATTAAAATCATGTCGCTAATGAATTATATATATATATATATATATATATATATATATATATATATATTATATATATATATATATATATATATATATATATATATATATATATATATATATATATATATGTATATATACACTCAGTGGCTCAGCGGTAAAGGTGTTAGACTAGTAAGTGAAAGGTATATAACGACTCAAGTGCCAAAACAGTCCTTCTCAGAACTAAGCCGGATGACAGAAGCAGAGTCCGTTTCCGAAACCTCGCGCTCAAAAAGCAAAAACTGTGGAAATAGGCCTTGTCGTCCATCTGGTCAGTTAAAAGTCAGCATGATGATGCCGAATGTATGGAACATGAGAGACGTAATTACAACGATATACATGAGATGAATTTTGAGTAAATGGCGAATGAGGATTTACGTCAAGTTTTGCAAAAGGCACAGAACTGGAAGGCACCTGGTCTGGACAAGGTACACAATTTCTAGTATACCCTAGAATGATTCAAACTGTTTACCGATTGCTTAAAGCAACTAAATCTATTTCCAACCTTGTTGACGCAACGAATCACTTACCTTTTGAAAGCAAGATTCAATGGAGATCCAGCTAATGGGCGCCCAATTACTTGCTTACCCACAATATACAAAATCTTGACAGCGTTTATGAACAATATGATATACAAACATCTGATAAACAGGACTACTTTAGCTGAAGAACAGAACGGATGTATTAGAGGTGCTAAAAGCTGTAAATACCAGTTGACTATAGATCAAGTAGTCCGTGGACAAGCTAGTAAAGATTCGAAGAATTTGAATGCAGGGTACATAGATTACCAGAAGGCGTTTGAAGGTTTACCCCATACATGGCTAATTGAGATCTTGAACATATATAAAGTTAATCCAATAATAGTGTCATTCTTAGAATACATAATGAGGCATTGGAAAAATAGTATACAGGTAAGAAACAATAGAGACATCTTTAGAACAAACTCTATTCCTGCAATAGAAGGAATTTTCCAGGGAGATTGCTTTAGTGCTTTGTGGTTATGCAATAGCAACCAATCCATTAAGTAACGTGCTTAATACAACTAACTATGGGTTCAATATCAAGTCTGAAAGACAACTATATAAGATTAGTCACCTAATCTACATGGATGACCTTAAATTATATGCATCAACTAAGATACAGCTGGATCATCTGTTAGAAATAGTGGCCGTATTAGTAAAACTATAAAGATGAAGTTTGGAATAGATAAGTCTACAACCATTAACATGAAGGCTGTAAAAATCATTAATACAGAATTACCTGAATTGCGCTCTATAAAAGAAACGGAAATTAATGAATTATACAAATATCTGGGAATTGTGCAAGGTAACCGTATAAAACATGATGAAGTGAAACTAAAATGGGAAAGTGAATTTAGGAGAAGACTAAAAGTTATTCAAATCCAAGCTTAATGGTAAAAAATTAAGGCTATAAATACCTTGGGCATTCCAGTGTCATACAGCTTTGGGGTCATTAAATGGACTCAAAATGATCTCATTGACTCCAAAGGTCTATTAGAACCATGATCACTAGGTATAATGTTCACCACCACAAGTTCTGTCAAATTCATAGCAACCAAATGTTGTCTCTAAGAAATTACTTCCAAGAAAAAATAAATGTTTCAAACTTAATTAGCTCTATACTTGAAGCACACTCGAACCTCACTCCATTACATCTGCAACAGGAAGCATACCAACAACAACTTCTAAACAATCAACAAAAGAAGAATCCTGGTCTATTAAACCCCTACATGCAGATTTCATTATTCTTTACACAGCACAGACGTTGAACAAAACCTGTCAAACAAATGGTTGGTGAATGGTGGAATATTTGCTGGGACAGAGGGATTTATGACAACCATTCAAGATGAAGTTATACCTACAAGAAATTATTTCAAGTACATCATAAAAGATCCTAGCGCAAGTGAAACTATAGATCATATCATCTCGGCATGCCCCACACTGCCTCGAAGTGATAATCTAAAACGTCACAATAATGTATCTAAGATAATACACCTGGAATTATTAAAAATATACAATATAAATAATGAAACATCCAAATATTATCAATACAATCCTGAACCTGTCGTTGAAAATGATCAAATAAGGATTTCGTTTAATAGAACATTGTTAACATCGAGAACATAAGAACATAATCGACCGGACAAAACAATTATTGACAAAGTTAATAGAAATGCCTTCCTAGTAGATATTTCCGTCCCTCTCAGTTGTAACACGTTGAAAACCTACATGGATAAAATATCAAAGTATTATGGTTTGGCTGTGGAGCTTAAAAGTCAATGGAATTTAAACACATAAAAGTGACTCCTGTGTTAATCTCAAGTATTGGGCTTGTACCCAAACAACCAAAAATTATTGACCTTGCTAAGAATAAAATACAAAATATAATAGAACGGATTCAGAAATCAGTAATTTTATACACCTGTCATACAGTTAGAAAATTTGTGTAATAAGTAACAACAAAAGTATTTCAATTAATCCTAGGAATCTGGAATACTCTAATTTATCCGTAACGATGAGAATATCTGAAAATAACAATAATAATAATATGATATAACCCATGTGGAGTTGGACAGGTCTCCCATCGAGTGCGGCACCTTGCGAATGGGGGATGCTCGCTCAGCAAGAGAGGGGAGTGGGGAAATAAAATATCTGTCGTGGAGCATAGAACCTGGCACCCAATGGAAATGGAGAAACTTAGACCCGCCTCGTATAACCTTAACGACGTAAACGAGACCTGTGCGCCTGCGCAAGGATCCAATAAGGAGTTGGAGGATTCCCAGGTCGTCATCATCCGAAATCCTCAACCCACTGTTTTGTCTTGTTGCATACCAGTAATCACATGTGATGGAAACTGTTTATTCCGCGCCGTCAGCTCGAAATTACTTGGCCACCAACGATATCACCGTAAAGTAAGGAAGGACGCAATCACGTACATTTGGACGATGTGAAAGAGTTTGTGTTAACTACTGACACCAATTTCAGAACCAAAGGAAATTATCTCAAGTACATGAGACAAGATGGAATATATGGAACCATTCTACAGTTCCTTGCTATATCAGAAGTGCACGAAGTAAACTTCCTTGTATATTTGGAAAATAAGAAGCCTCAGGGATATTTTGACCTGCTGTCACTGCAAATAACAAGCGCAGAACCTGTAGAAGATGAACAAATATGAAAGTAAGGGAACCACTGCAGCGAGAAAGAATCGCCAGTCAGACAAGATATGCCAACATACGTCGTTGATGAGTCACACAACCAAACTAACCGAACGAGAAAGTAAGGAAACATCAAACACAAATAAACCTGGTGCTAGATCGAAAGAATATAGTGAAATCCTTTGGTGTCACTTCTATATAGTTGAAGCAACTGGAACAGCCAATCGTAAAAAGACTAATGATTTATGGAAAACAAGCAACCCAATATCAACACATGCCATGACCCCAAATACACTCGCGTTACATTATACAAATTCGTATACTACCCCAATGATCCCAATAATGGCGGATGTCCTTTCACAACATGATCGTTAACGTCACAAAACATAACACGTTGTTCGTATGGTCTTGAATCCTGTCCTAATTTTACATCTTGTGTTGGTACAAAAAATTCGTGTTGCGACATTCAGCGAGCTCTAAATCCGCAATTATGATTGTAAACATAGAGTTCGAATTTATTGTGTAAAACTTTTGGGCTGTATTTCCACCAATTACACAGCATGTCCACCTAGCTAGTATAAAGGGTAAACCAAACTTATGTTTTTTTTTAAACGGGACACCCTTTATATATCTACATACTTAAATGCAACTCATTTGCCCATATTTAGATATGCTATAATAAAAATTAAGCTGAGTTTATTAAGAGTTGTGAGTTTGCCTAGGAATCTTGTCTATTTCAACGCTTCCTCTATAAATTATAAACAAGTAAAGCACAAAGAATGTATTAAATAAAATTATTGCTACAGCGCTAATTCATAAACACTGGCTGTATTTAAACAACACTGTATGCTAGATTTACAACAAAACTAAACTTAGTTTCTACAGATGCCAAAGATTTTAGGTTATAACGCTTTTGATTTCATGTTTTGATTAAATAGGTGAATTTTTGTTAGCTAATTGTGTAATTATTAAAGTAATATAGTTAAGTTTATTGCAATTCGAGAAATCAAATTTTTTCATCTTAATGGAGAAAGTGTAAGTGTACAAATAGTTTTGTAGCTTAAAAAGAAAACTATCATTGGAAATATAGATGACAGTAACAAAGCAGGTTTTCTTTAACATCCCACTAGAAATGGGTGTAGTAACAACTGATGCATCTTTAACTTTAATATCTAGTAAATCACGCAAATAATGATAATTGCAATTAAATATTAAGTACTTTTTATTTGCCGGCACTCAGTAAACCCGTTTTTGAAATATCGTACAAAAATAATATGTACAACTCGTGCTAAAAATGTTCATTGCAGGTCGCGTGCAATAAACACTCACTTTTTGCACTTGTTACATAAATAACTATTACTGCCGTTACTAATCCGTATATCCTTATTGTTTACGTTTCGAAATTTCAGTACTGTATAATTTAAATAATAAATTTAATTTTTTTTTAAATTACTTATTTTCGATCTACAACCAAAAAACTTTCGATTTTCAAAACAAAGGGTGTAGTTTAAACACCTCAAGCCCTGGGAGTACTTTTATAACTTTTTTTAAATGTAATTATAAACGAAAAATATTAGGACAGTCTAGATACTTGATTTGATTTACTAAAATGAATTTTAAAAATTATGAACATTTATGCGGATCTACGAAAACAATAAATTTAGGTATATGGAGTGGTTTAAAGGTCATTAAGAGGCAAAACTATAAGTAATATAATATACAGGGTGTTTTATTAAAGAACATGAATAATGTCGTGTTTTCCTTCATCCTGTGCACTGTTAAGAGGTGCTTATTAATTGACACTATAGCAACATTGTTTTTAGTACATATTAGTACTACTTAATATGACATATCAAAAGTATGGACAAAATAAATAAAAGTTTGATGTGCCCTATCGTGTGGTTCAGACTATACATTTAAAAATATTTGTAAAATACGTATATTATAACGCTGTACAGCATTTGTATTTAATATTACTTTTTGTAATTGTATAACCTGAGTAGGTATTGATCAACCGCTGAGTGGGTTAGATAACCGTCCATGTATCCCTCGGTCGCGGGTTCGAATTTCGGTTCGGGCTTGGATGTTTTATAAATTTGTAGTGGGTTAAGAGGGAGAATATCTTTGGCTAAGCCCACTATAACGTAAAGGCAATAAAACAAAGGGCACACTGTATAAAGAAGTTTTTAGGAGCACCATCAAATAAAAATTTTGTTGATACTTTAACGTCGGTTAACTGAGCTTCTTATAAATGAATTTCTTAAGAACATTTTTACAGCACTACAATTAATAGAACTACAGTCTATGGTAACTTATTATAGAAATAAATAATGACATGAAAGTGAAATTAAATTAACTAAAACCGACGACAAATCTGTGAATTTACCGTTCTTAACAGCGCCAAAGAATCTTTCAAACAAACAAGGTCTGGCATTGCCAATATTTGACTATCTTTATTATTCACATTCACATATTTTAGGAATTTTTACCTTTAATTATACACGTACAATACTTTAATGCCTGCATGCTTGCGTGTAGCTAATAGGCTATTTTGAAAATAACATTCTTGCATTTTAGTTGAGTTGATCGGCCTATTTCCACAGTTTTTGCCTTTATAGTGCGATGTTTTAGAAGTGGACTCTGTTTCAATCATTAGGATTATTAATGAGAAGGACTGTATTCGCACTTGAGTCGAATTCATGTTATGATTTTTTTCCAAGTACTTGACCACTCTCAGATTCGAACTTTGGTACCGTTCACTTACGAGTCTGACACCTTTACCGCTGAGCAACTGAGTAATCCAATATATACTTTTTAGAACCTATAAACAAATTAATACTTATTCGTAATTGCGCAGTAGATTATTGTGCATGTTGAGCCGTAACCTATTGCGAAGGTGTATTCCGCATTATTGGGAACCATGTGGGTTTCATTTCTACACTAGCTTGAATTATTCGGTTTTCTGCTAAAGCGATGAAAGTGGCTTGTTTGAGTTTCTAGCAAAGACGAGGATACAACTGGCTGGAAACTCACCACATATATCGCACTAGTAGAAAATCAAAAAAGCCAAGGAGGTGTAGAAGTGAAACCATATGGATACCAATCGTGCGCGAAGGGCTTATGTGCAATACACCTGCGCATATATATATATATATATATATATATATATATATATATATATATATATATATATATATATGTTGGATTACTCAGCTGTGAGTGAAAGGTACCAAGGTTCGAATTTGAGAGTAGTCAGGTGGTTGTGAAAAAATCATAACATATGAATTCGACTCAAGTGCGGAAGCAGTCTTTCTCAGGACTAAGCCTGATGATGGAAGAAGAGTCCGCTTCTGAAACGTCAAGCTACAAAAGCAAAAACTGTAGAAATTGGCCGATCAACTCAACTAATATGAAACAACATTTACAAAACACTTATAATGCATTCTTTCATTTACCTATTTATCAAATGAGTTTAATAAAATGATTTACCAAACATTGCATTGAGAATAATTTCAAACTAAATTCCTAAAATCAAATTCATTTATTTACTTTTTGTTCAAAAATACCATTTCATTTTTTTGCTTGTGAACTAATAGTATGACATTTATTTGATTGTCCATTATTGATTTCTTCTTACTCCTATGTATTCTTGGAATTGTTATTATGCAGTAATAAAAAAATTGATGACTATCAATCCCATCCAATAAAACAGCAGGTTCTACCAGACTGTTCACATTTGCCATATGGCATTGGCAATCCACAACGGGAAGAGCAATACCCTAGATATGTTAGAATTCCAATACCTGTACAATAATGTGGAGCTAACGTACTAATTGCCGCTCTCAAACCATTTCGTAATTTTGAAGTACGTACTCTTGAGGCTCTTAAGTATTTTGCAGTAAATGACCATTCTGGAATGTCTGATGATTTTGTTTTGGGTACACTTGGAATCGCTGTAGAACTCAACAGGTGCTGCAGTTTTGTTGTCACAGGTTTGTAACATGAAGGACCTGAAAAATCTCAATATGATATGTTGCACATGTGACATCCCATGTTGGCAACGTCTGAGAATCCTACATTTACTAAACAATTTAACATAAGCGTTTTACAGCTTGTCTGAACAATGAATGGTGTCTATTTGTTGCTTTCAAACACTTATTCCTTATGTCTACATCAAGAGATAAAGGTGTATGCTAGTTAATTATATTAATCCTAAATACCTGTGGTTGAGCAATTTTGAAAACGTAACATCAGTATTAATAATAATAATAATATGTAATTTGTATTAAACATCTTTTTAAGCTTTAAACTGCCCATGCATAATGAATAAAGCCAATTTTGCAAGATAAAATAATTAAATGTCAACACAATGAGAATGATAAATTAACACTTTTATATACATTTGTGATTACTAAAATAACTATAAACAGAGTAATCTTTAAAGAACAATCAGAAAAACATATAAACTGTGCAAATAGTTACGATAGCAAATAATAAACCTTTGAAATAATTAGTTTAGTTGACGTAATTTTAAAACGATTGTAGTTCGTGTGGAAAGGTTTAATAGTAAAACCAATACTCGTAAGCAAGTTTCTATATACTGCTCGATAATTTTGTACTAAAGTGTCTAATTGGGTCCATAATAATAAAACTCTTTGATGTGGAACAACACACTAACTTAGAACCAAAAGAAATGAAATAATACATTTCTTGGGAACCTACACTACACACACACACAAATATATATATATATATATATATATATATATATATATATATATATATATATATATATATATATATATATATATATATATATATATATATATATATATATATATATATATATATATATATATATATATATATAGTCTGTCCCGCTAACGTCGGCCCCTGGCGATATCTTATCACCTTTTCATCCCCGAGCGTCCGAAATAAAAATTTATGAGACGAGTGGCCAATAGAATATGCTGAAAATTATTTTTAACATCGTGCCTCTACCTCTAGGTGGAGCAGCACACGCAACCTTATTAAACTTTTCCTTTTATAGAAAATTTGGAGATTAGTATATATGACAAACATTCTTAAAATAAAGTTTGTTATGTTTTAAAACCGTTTTGTAACGCATTTTAAGGCACACACAAACACGAGCGCACACACGCGGCGTTACACACACGCATACACACACGCACACGCACGCGCAAAAGCACTCGCACACACACACGAACGCGCGCAGACTCACGAACACGGACACACGGACACGCGTACACACGGACACAGGGTACAAGATCACACGGTCACAAGGACACACGGACATAGGGACACACTGCGCACGGGTACATCGATATACAGACACACGGGCACACGGATACATGGACACACGGACACACGGACACACGGATACAGGGACACACGGACACTGGGACACACGGACACATGGACACTTAGACACACACGAAACACGCACACACACACACCCACATACACTCAGAGAGAGAGAGAGAGACAGACGCACAGACACACAGACACACTGGCACACAGACACACAGACACACAGACACACAGATACACAGACACACAGACACACAGACACAAAGACACACAGACACACAGACACACAGACACACAGACACACAGACACACAGACACACAGACACACAGACACAGACACACAGACACACAGACACACAGACACACAGACACACAGACAAACAGACACACAGACACACAGACACAATGACACACAGACACACAGACACACAGACACACAGACACACAGACACACAGACACACAGACACACAGACACACAGACACACAGACACACAGACACACAGACACACAGACACACAGACACACAGACACACAGACACACAGACACACAGACACACAGACACACAGACACACAGACACACAGACACACAGACACACAGACACACAGACACACAGACATACAGACACGCAGACACACAGACACACAGACACACAGACACCAGACACACAGACACAGACAAGACACACAGACACACAGACACAGACACAATGCACACAGGCACACACACAGACACACACACACACACACACACACACAACACACAACACACAGACACACAGACACACAGACACACAGACACACAGACACAGACACAGACACAGACACACAGACACACAACACACAGACACACAGACACACAGTCACACAGACACACAGACACACAGACGCAACACACACACACACACACACACGCACAGCACACACACACACTCACACACACACAGACACACAGACACACAGACACACAGACACACAGACACACAGACACACATGCACACAGGCACACACACAAGACACACACACACACACACACACACGACAGACACACAGACACACAGACACACAGACACACAGACACACAGACACAGACACACAGACACACAGACACACAGACACACAGACACACAGACACACAGACACACAGACACACAGGCGCACAGACACACAGACACACAGACACACAGACACACAGTCACACAGACACACAGACACACAGACGACACACACACACACACACACACAACACACAACACACACACACACACACACACACACACACACACACACACACAGCACACAGACACAGACACAGACACACAGACACAGACAACAGCACACGACAAACAGACACACAGACAGACACAGACACAGCAGACACAGACACACAGACACAGACAACAGACACAGACACACAGACACACGACACACAGACACAGACAGACAGACACACACACAGCACCAGCACAGCACACACACACACACACACACACACACACAACACACAACACACACACACACGCACACAGCACACACACACACAACACGACTCACACAACACACAGACACACTAGACACACAGACACATAGACGCACACAGCACACACAGCACACACGACACACGCACACGACACACACACACACAACACACGACACACAGACACACACCACACACACACGCACACAGACACACGCACACGCACACGACACACAGACACACAGACACACGCACACGACACACGCACACACGCACACGCACACGCACACAGCACACAACACGCACACCAGCACACGCACACGCACACGCACAACGCACGACGCACGCGCACGACGCACGCGACACGCCACGCACACGCACACACGCACACGCACAGCGCACGCGCACGCACACGCACACGCACACGCACAAGCACACGCACACGCACACGCGCACACAGCACACGCACACGCACACGCACACAGCACACAGCACACAGCACACGCACAAGCACACGCACACAGCACACGACACACGCACACGCACACGCACACGCACACGCACACACAGCACACGCACACAGCACACGCACACGCACACGCACACGCACACGCACACGCACACGCACACGCACACGCACACGCACACGCACACACAGCACACGCACACGCACACGCACACGCACACGCACACACGCACACGCACACGCACACGCACACGCACACGCACACGCACACGCACACGCACACGCACACGCACACGCACACGCCACGCACGCGCAACGCGTACGCCACGCACGCGCACGCGCACGCGCACGCACACGTACACGCACACGCAAACGCACACGCACACGCACACGCACACGCACACACGCACACGCACACGCACACGCACACGCACACGCACACGCACACGCACACGCACACGCACACGCACACGCACACGCACACGCACACGCACACGCACACGCACGCGCACGCGCACGCGCACGCGCACACGCGCACGCACACGCACACGCACACACACACACACAAACGGCCGATCTTGGCCAAACCTTGTAATGTATGCTAATAAGTGGATTTAGCAATAATCGGTTGGAAGATAAAAAAAATGAACGCAGCTAAATCTTTCAAGGACCGTAACAACGAATTTGTCTAAATAGATGCACATAGTCTAACAGGTAAAAAATGCCGATGCAATACTCACAAAAGGTTAGAAAATGGGCTAAAACGATTTTGGTGGTTTCAATTTTTTATATTATGAAAAACCGTCATCACTGCCATAATAGCGTTTCTGTAACGCAATCAGGATTTGTAGCCGGAGTATCATCACCAGAGTATTTTAACATCAGTAAAACGACGAAAAGTATAACCACCTGAAAGCATTTCGATAAAATACTTGCATAAAAGCAGTAAACATCATGTATTGTGGAGTATTAAATACATTAATTGACATCCTATTTCTATCAAGCAATATTTCTACAAAAAAGTCAGTCGTTCTGTAATAGGGTTCCTGTGCTATGTTTCATACCAAGCTGCGGGACTTGAGCACAGTACTAATCTCTAGAAATCAAAACTCAAAATGCAACCATTGCTTAGGAGAATTGTGACAATGATATTATGCGACTTTAATAAGCAGTTAATGTTGCTTATTACTGTGATCTTTTCATAATTAAGCTGGGTATCTGGAGAAAACGACGTGATCTTTTCAACGAAGCTGTTTTCTTCTGATGTATAACGCTCACATGGTTAAATTAGGTTTAAGGTAACGTGTCTTTTTCTAACCTTACTAGAACCATTGAATAGCGATCAACGCTAGAACTAATAGCGAACGCTGATATATTATCTTGCTATAATTTGCGTTTTCATTCTAATATTTTTTCAGGCTCTGTTTGATGTTATATGACACGTTGTTGATTGCTTAATATTTTATATGTCAAATAAGCCATTTTACACTGCGTTGATCTTGTGGGTACACAGCGTATCATAAACAAATATGAATTTAATAACAAATAAATTATATTCCGTGGGGAAACTTTATTATAGGAACGATGAATGCTAAATATACGCCACTGCAGTTTCGGATCGCTTAATGACCTCGTAACGTAATTTCGTATGACCATAGGGGTAACATCTAATGTGCACTTTTACTCTCTCTTTTCTCAGAGAAAGTATTTGGTAATATTTAATAGGTCAACGCTCACAGTCGTACAGCATTGAATATTGTCAATATTCTAAAGAACCTCTTTACTATTATTCACGTGCCCGCTGTTTGAGTTATATTGATAATCAACCTTTTGACGTAAAGGATTTCTTATAAAGTTATCAAAACCTACAACTCTCGCAAAATATTTAAATAAACGACGCGACGGTTATGATAATTGAAAAGTTGCAGTCTGTAAATGATAAGTATCATAATAAAACTGCATTGAATCAAAAAGAAATCTTTAGGGTTTTCAGTATCTTAAGGTCGTTTACTGCTTACAACAATAACAAATTTGCTATTTCAGATTAGTATCAACAGGATTGAAAGATTTGTCACCATTTCTGTGTCTTTTTTAATTTTGATTTCATATTTAAGGATTTATTGAGGTTTTGGTATAATAAGATTTTATCTTAAAAACAAGATTGCTTGCCGATTCTAACGTTGGTAACGTTGATATTATGCAATAGATAATTTATGATGCTCGTATCCTTAAGTTAAACGATCATCAACGTATTTTCTTAAACGACCCATTACTCTATTTAAAGTTTAAAATTACAAAAAAAGTCATCACTGGCACGATTCCAACTCCTGTCCATAAGCAGTTTTCCGAACAAACAAACCGGATTTAGCGTTTATATGGTAGATTTTATGAAATGCGATTTTTTTTATATTTACCCACAAATAGTAAGAAACGTGCCGTTTATTTGGCAAATCATCCAAGAGGATTACAACTTTAAACCCTTCTGTTGTGAAAGAAATCGTGTGGTGTTTTAATTCTTTGTAAAGTACATGGTAACAAAAGATGTAAGAAACTACCTACTGATTTTGGGTATGCATTTTTAAGGAAATAATGGAACAAGGTCGTTTGGAAGTTTCGCGAATTTCTAGATAGGTACTTAAAACATTACATGAAATTAAAATTGCATGAAAGCAGTCATTTAACATTCACTACATGAATACGCTTCAAGTCACGTAAATGGTGAAAAATGTGCAGCTAAATGTAAAATTGTGCGTTAAATGGAAGAACAGATAGTTGCAAATGCACAACTGTCTTAGTCACTTCAAGATATTTATTTCATTGTATTTTAAATATACTTAAGTAAAAATGACATAAAACAGTATAATAGTAGCATGTATAAACAATCGTAGTAGTAAAGTTCTAATGTGTTGAACCCTATCGTAATCTCCAAGTGTACATTTTTCCCTACAGTCATTGATATATAATATATATATATATATATATATATATATATATATATATATATATATATATATATATATATATATATAATCAATGCTATAGTGTAATAAATGTGTATCTACTAAATTAATTTTAAATTTAGAAAAGTGTAAATTAAATAATGAGAGCGAGAGAGCGCATTCATTATCGTATATTGGTAACTAGAAACTCAAGCAATTGCAACTACAGCAACATAGCTATTCAGAGAAATTTGTTATCGACTTATCGTCAGCATCCGCTACTTTGTACTTTGTTGTAGGGCGACATAAATCCGAATGTATATGAACATGAACAGCGAACGGTGTCGGAGAACTCGTAGAAGTGAAAAATCGTTGCAGTGGTGTACCTACATTGCACATTTTCGCACGTGAATATTGACGAACTAGTTTTTTTTAAATGTCTCGTATGCTACAAAAATTTTTTTGAAGGGGAGCTAGTATGTTATTCTACCACTTGTTTTGTGTATAAAAGTTCACTTAACAAATTATTGCTACCCTTTTTAATCCATGGTTTACCAATTCCAAGGGGCAGGTTGTAGTAGCTGATCGATTTGAATCTAGTAGGAAAAACACATCTTCTTTATATGTACTGATGCAGTAGATATATTGATTAAAGTAATAATGGCAATAACAATAATAAGGGGGTTTGAAACGTTCACTTAACAAATTATTGCTACCCTTTATAAACCATGGTTTACCAACTCTAAAGGGTAGATTGTACTTGCTAATAGATTTGAATCTAGTAAAGAAAACACTAATTATGGTTCTTTAAATACTAACAATATTGGGATCTATGAATAACTGAAAGTTATTTAGACTCGTTTTTGCTATTGAGTTTTCTAATTTCATAATTTTATGAACTAAAATGGTTTCTCATCATAAAAACCACACATTTTTAATTATTTAATACCTATTTTAATTAACACGTTTGCTATAAGAAGTTGGAAATGCTGATGTTAAAGGTTAATGTTCTCATTTATACTGTACACTTCGATAAAACAGTGACCACCGGCTTATATACATCTGTATGTCCTGTCTATCCTACCAGCTTATTTCTGGACGATGAATATAACCGTAACTGCAAAGATATTAGGAAAACCACATTTATAGTCATCTACTATACCGGGATGAACCGACATGACATACCCTCTTAGAAACGCGCGGACAAACAGATATATATATATATATATATAACGTCAAAATTAATGTAAGTTTGTTTAAAACTTTATTTGCTTAAACGTAACAGTTTCATACTTATTATCAAAAAAGTCCCAATTTTAAAATTTGTGATAAAAATGAGCTACATACTTAAATCTAGTATTCCTTGTTCGTGGTCACCATGGAAACCAAATAATTGAGAATTGAAATAAAGAAAAATATTTGAATAAGTTACTGCAAAAAATTATAAAAATTGATAATTTTGTGATTCAAAAGTAATTTTTGCCAAATAGAAATTTTCTAAGTAATTTGTTTCAAATTCGATATACAACATAAGTGTTAAAATTTAATACTTTATGATTAAATAGAAAAAAACTACTTTTTACTGCGGAGGTAGTAACTACATCTTAGAAGCGTATCATTACACGATAAAGATTCTTATTTATTTTGTTTTTCTTTTGTAGTCAATAATTTAAATAAGTTTGTGTTTTTCTTGATGAAATGGCTCGACTTGAATATTCTAATACAGATTATTCGAATTTAATTTTAATTCACGGAGAATGTCATAGAGTTGTAAAACGAACAGTAAGAGCGTTTATTGAACGCTATCCTGAGCGCCCCCGACCATCGGCTGATACAATAAGACGTGTGGTTCAAAATATGGAACAGTTTGGCACATTTAAACACTCTGCGCCTCGCAAAAAAACTGCTATTGATAACGAACAGAATGAAGTTATAACTTAAGGATATTTCCGTGCCTATCCTTGTAATTCCATAAACGCCGCGAAAACAGATATTGGCTTAACACCAACAACTATCAGAAGAATTCTTAAGAAACATAAGTTTAGACCATACCGTTTACAATCAGTTCAACATTTGGAAGAAGCGGATTTCTTGAAACGTATCGAATTTTGTGAAACAATTTTGCTCAAAATACAAGAAATTCCTAATTGTTTGGTACTAATATCATATGGACGGACGAATCTAAATTTACGAAAAATGGCATATTTAATCGCCGAAACTTGCATTACTGGAGTAACGAAAATTGCAATCCAATTCGCGAATGCCATTTTGAGGAAATTTGAAATTTTAACGTATTTTGTGCTATTACGAATAACGAAATTCTTGACGTGTATTTTTACAACGAAAATTTGAGAGGTTTAAAATAGTTGATTTACAATTACAAATTTAATTTCTAGGAGAAAATTATCTTGAGATATTAAACACTCGAATTCAACCCCGATTAAATCTAGAAAGGGAAAATTTATGGTACCAACAAAACGGTGCGCCCCCTCACAACACCAACGCTGTTTGCATGAAACTTTATGAAATTTTTGAAGATCGTTGGTTTGCCAATAATGGTCCCTTTCCATGGCCACCTAGGTCACCTGATCTTACGCCAATGGATTTTTATCTTTGGGGTGGAATTAAAAATATTATTTATGCTACACCACTGACGACTAAAGAAGATTGCATTGCAAGAGTGCGAAATGCCTTCAATTCTCTTTCTCCACAAGAAATTCAAAGGGCTACAAATGAAACCGTTATAAGACGGGTTCAACAATGTCTAAGTCATATGGTTTATTAAATACGATTTTCTCTATATTTATTAAAAAATTCCCAAATTTTCGCATTATTATGTCTATTATTTTTTTTTGTATGTTGTAAGTTCTCAAAATAAATTTTGCTCTTGTCTTTGATGCCGCCTCGTAATAAATAAATGGGTATTTGATGCAGATGTTAAAGAAAAAAAATACTTTGAAGCAACAAAGTCGCAATGGAGGGCGAAAAATAAATGGGATACAATTCTTTCATTAAAATTGAAAAAAAAACCAAAGCGATGAAAATCTTGAAATACTTTTAAAAACTTCTTGGGTTCATCCCCTTTCTAGTGATATGCCACATATTGATACAAATCTTTAAAAATACTGATATTTTTAATAAAATACTAAAAAAAACAAAAATTCTTAATTATGCATAGTTGTTTTTTTATTTAATTCATCTCACGAACACACATGTTGCGCAAGTAAATACATTAGATTTGTTCCAATCCAGTCAAAAACCGTTCATGGTACGGTCATACTCATGCACAATTCATAAAATGGGACTCATTTTATGTATTACGCATGAGCATGGCCGTACAATCACAATTCAGGCAGTCGATTGACGCTTGACGTTTGTTACGTTTCTGTTTAAGTTTAATAATTGTGTTTCGTCGCTTTTATCGTTACAATGGCTGCGTTTACTAATGAAGAATATGCTGATATTATTATGGTGTATGGCCTAGCAAATGGTGTTGGCCGTGAAGCTCGACGAATTTATCAGCAACAGTATCCTATTCGTCGACTACTCAACCGGAATACGTTTGCCAGTACTTACCGACGTTTGCGAGAGACAGGAAATGTAACTCAACTCGCCCCCAGAATAAATGCTAGACAGCATAATGCTGCCGTCGATGAGAACACACTCTAAGCTTTTAATGCGGATCCCACCAAAGAGGTATTGCTGGAATGCTGGGTGTTAGTATTTGGAAAGTTTGGAAAGTAGTTCGAGGAGATGGAAGACATGCTTTCCACTACACACCGGTGCATGGTAATTCTTTAGTACATTCTAAATCAGTTGGCTAAGTGTAAACATTTCTTCTTTAGATGTACTTTTTTTAATGGACTTAATTTAGTGCTTATAAAGACAATACTTTAGTCGCCTAAATCATACTGTAACCTGTGCACTGCGATCTCACTAATGCCTACAAATTTTTTAAAGACCTATTTTTAAAGTTTTTAATTTAGTGCATTAATGTACCTCATTTTTGTTCCAGATCTCCAAGTAGCGGATTATGATACGCATTTACAGTTTTGTACGTTTCTTTTGCAAAATGACGTTGAGGACACAACTGTAGACGGCCGAATCTAAATTCAGCAGATAGGGAGTCGTCAACCTACACAATTTTCACACTTGGGCCATTGAAAATCCCCATGCCAAAAGGGCCCAAAATTTTAAACGCAAATTTAGCGTCAACGTTTGGGCAGGTCTTATCGGGAGACATATCATTGGACCTCACTTCTTGCCTCACAACTTGAATGGAGACAATTATTTACAATTTTTAATTAACGATCTTCCACAATGGTTAATTGATGTACCACTCGTCAATGAAGACATACCTATTGTCTTCCAAAATGATGGTTGTCCGGCTCACTACAGGGTAACCGTCCGGGAGTATCTCGACGACGTCTTTCCTAATTCCTGGATTGGAAGACTTGGCCCCATCCAGTGGCCCTCGCGTTCTCCAGACCTCTGGATTATCATGTATGGGGACGTGATAAGGAGCTCGTCTATAGACAAGAAATCTTAAATAGAGAGGACAATCCAAAAATTAACGCCACATTTGTATTAATGAAGGAAGAGATGCGGCTTCGTATTACCACGGTAGAAATACGTCGCGGACATCGCACATGTTTAAGAAGTAGGGGAAAACAATTTGAACAGAATTTGTAGTAAATATTTCATTTTTACCTAACTTCCTGTGTGAAAAAAGTACATCTAAAGAAAAATGTTTACACAGCCGACCAATTCAGAATGTACTAAAAAATTACCTTGCACCGGTGTATGGAATTGCGCATGAGTACGACCGTACCATGAACGGTTTGTGACTGAATTGGAACAAACCTAATCTATTTACTTGTATAATATGTGTGTTCGTGAGATGAAGTGTGAATGTTATTAAATAAAAAGAACTATGCATTATTAAGAATTTTTGATTTTCTTAGTATTTTATTGAAAATACTAAATTTGTATTTATGTGTGGCATATCACTAGAAAGGGGATAAACCAAAGAAGTTTTTAGAAGTATCTTAAGATTTTCATCGCTTTTGTTTTTTTTTTTTAATTTTAATGAAGAAATTGTATCCGATTTATTTTTCGCCCACCATCGGGACTTTGTTGCCTCATAGTATTCTTTTCCTTAATATCTGCATCAAATATCCATTTATTTATTACGAGGCAGTATCAAGGACACGAGCAAAATTTATTTTGACAACTTACAACACACAAAAAAAAATAGACATAAGAATGCGAAAATTTGGGAATTTTTTAATAAGTATAGAAAAACATATTTAATAAACTATAAGACTTAGGCTAGGAGTTTTTAGAGCAAATATGTTCAGAAAAAGCCCCGTTATCCCACACTTCAATATATACATACATATATATATATATATATATATATATATATATATATATATATATATATATATATATACAGGGTGTCCAGTTTAAGATGAAATGCATGGGGATATTGGAAACCGTTAGAGATACGAAGATGGTTAAATGGAGAAAAGTTGCGTCATTATATGCCCAAGAAGTAACCATGGTTATATGTCAAAAATCCTTCCATTTACTAGACAGGGTGATAACTGAAAATATGCGTTTTCTAAAAATCGCTATATCTTGTTTCTTGCAAGAGATACATCCACGATTTTTGCAGGATGGGGTAACAGGTAGCGCGGATTTCAAAATGATTTTGAAAAAAATCTAGGCCTACTAGATTTTGAGATAATGCACGCAACTTTCGATTTTCTTATGGACGCCATACTGGATTTTTGCATTTTTGAATTCTTCATAAAAAATTCTTTTCAACCATATATCATATGTTTATAATCTGCCAATGAGAAAGTGTCAAATTACACAATTAAATTTATATCAAAGCAACCTTGACATATTATGTATTTTAATTAAATGAAAATTAATCTACAAATTAAACTAACTATTAAGAACAATATTATTGATTATTAACATAAATCATAATAATAAAAGTGACAAAAACAACAAAAATAAAATTTAATATTATACTGAATTTTACTATTAATTAATCAAATGCTCGAATAAACCTTCATTCTCCTGCAAACACCATCTGCATCGAGTTAGTACTGCATCACAAGAGTTCCTTATCATCTCGCATTTTTTAATTCTTCATAAAAAATGCTTTTCAACCATATCAAATTACACAATTAAATTTATATCAAACTAGGCCTTTGCCAATCAACCATCTATTCAATTATTGCAAGAGAATGGAGGTTTATTCGAGCATTTGATTAATTAATAGTAAAATTCAGTATAATATTAAATTTTATTTTTTGTTGTTTTTTGTCACTTTTATTATTATGATTTATGTTAATAATCAATAATATTGTTCTCAATAGTTAGTTTAATTTGTAGATTAATTTTCATTTAATTAAAATACATAATATGTCAAGGTTGCTTTGATATAAATTTAATTGTGTAATTTGACACTTTCTCATTTGCAGATTATAAACATATGATATATGGTTGAAAAGCATTTTTTATGAAGAATTAAAAATGCAAAAATCCAATATGGCGTTCATAAGAAAATCGAAAGTTGCGTGCATTATCTCAAAATCTAGTAGGCCTAGATTTTTTCAAAATCATTTTGAAATGCGCTACCTGTTACCCCCATCCTGCAAAATCGTGGATGTATCTCTTGCAAGAAACAAGATATAGCGATTTTAGAAAACGCATATTTTCAGTTATCACCCTGTGTCTAGTAAATGGAAGGATTTTTGACATGTAACCATGGTTACTTCTTGGGCATATAATGACGCAACTTTTTCTCCATTTAACCATCTTCCTATCTCTAACGGTTTCCAATATCCCCATGCATTTCATCTTAAACTGACACCCTGTATATATATATATATATATATATATATATATATATATATATATATATATATATATATATATATGTGTGTGTGTGTGTGTGTGTGTGTATACCGATACAGGGTATATTATTCCTCCGGTATATGGCAGACGCAGCCTGACCTCCGGGTGATCCCCTACAATTAGTGTGAAACAAGAATTATACATGTGATGAGGGAAATCATAGGAATATAGATTTGTTGAGAGGGAAAAAGGTTTTTGTGTTTTCTGGAATAATGTACACGAAGGGTATGTCACCTCAAAAAATTGTATATCAGACACTGGGTGATGCTTTCGCCTCCAACAGTATTGCAATCTCTTCGGAGGTGATAACGGCGCTTCTGTATATTATAGCATTAAATGCATTCAATGTGTGTTTTATGGAATACTTGCTCCCGAGATTGTCTAAGTAACTTAAAATAAATAATCAGAATTGATAGGACAATATTAATATGAAAAGGAAATCTAATAAAAAGGTTTAATTACAGAAATATGCAGGGCTATTATAGGTGAGTGAATGTGTAAGTGCAAAGTTTCAAGATTTTTAGTCATGATTAAAAGTACTTGTCGTTTCGGGTTAGAATCGTTTATTTGTGGGTATACTGTTTACTATTTTTAAACGTTTCGATAGCAATTGTAATTATTAATCTACAGGTATTGTCATACGGGCGTGTGTCAGCGTCCTTTGTATCTTAAAAGCTATTTTTAATTTTTTGTTACATGGCAAGATCTTCTAGTTGTGGACCGAACGGTGGTAACACGACCTGCTTAGCATTAGGAAGTTAATGGGTTCAATTCTCCTTACCGTTTACTCTGTGTGAGGTTCTTTCAAGAGGTTTTCCTCACATATATGCAGCGTCATGATTACTAGCGTATACGCAAATCATTTGCGGCTATTTAGGCGGATGCTAGGGCAGTACGTTCCCTCTCAAAAATGTAACCACGTTTTCTACGATCCCATCCCTACCGCAACTATCCTTAGTCAAGTAACCCCCTCTCCCTTTTGGGGGATGAAACACATTACCCTTTACTTTCCTTTATATTTATGCGGTATGATTTGTTCATTATAAAATTCCAATGGCAGCTTGAAAACTGTTTTGATTCGACATTTCGCAAGAAAATACTCAACTGTTCATATGTGTGACATAGGATTTAAGGAAAAATCGCATTAACAATCTCGACCATAAATCCGGAAAGTGCATATTAGCACAATTCACGTAATAACGATTTAGTTAGAACCAGAAACTGCTCTTAGCCGACATAAACAGCTAAATGGCTCGAGTCATGTAATTTTTACTACGGAAGTAGGATATGCTGCACATTTTCGCTTACCCCCTCCACATGCCCCAAATTGAAGACATTCATGTGATTTTTACCCGGGAACGCAATTGTGGAGTCTATTGGTGAGTTGCTTGCTTGAAATGGTTTCTATACGCATTTTATTCACCTTCTATACCAACATGTCTATATATATATATATATATATATATATATATATATATATATATATATATATATGGTTACAAGATAAACATTATTATTTGACTTAATTCCATGTTGTAGAGTGGAAGGTCGTACCTAGTCTCTAATCGATATCTTGAAGGTGTTATTTCGCGAATTTGGTTATTATAACAACTGTTTTCTTTGGAGGGAATTTCGGCAAACAGACATAAAACAGTCGAAACGGAAGTAAAAACGTACATAAAAATGCAAGTAAACAGCTAAAATAAAGTAATGAAGTAACCGATTGAAAGTAATCTTTTTGCAGAAACTCTTTATGACGATCCCTTGGTTTAAAAACATGATATAAATCTTTCATAGAATAAATATTGTTCAGCCGCTTTCAATATGATAAATTAGGATAACCATGCAACCTCATTGTTATACGTTCATGACGAAAACTGGCAACATTGTAAAACAAAACAATAATCTAAGTCAAATTGACGTTTAAATATTACTGTCAGATAGAGATTAATATATGCATGTTAACTTGCTTTATATTAAGAAACTTTATTAAGAAAAGTTATGTAAAATTAAATTTTCTTTGAAAGTATGTCTCCACTTTTTGTTATAATATTAATCGTTTATCAAATATTGAAAAAAAAATTTACACTTAAATTCTACATTCCGAATTTTTTGACGCTAAATTATGCGTCGTATCAAAAAATTTCATAGAGCATAATTAAAATATGTGAATAAGGTCTATACATCGATATTTTTATATTTTTTAAATATAAATAGTTGATAAAAATGAAAAACACCTCCTAATAAACCCTCATCGCCGCCGCTGAATTTCTCTCCAAAACCAATCAGCTCCAAATGAGAAAAAAGCCTAAATATAAAAATTGTAGGTACGTAGGTGTACGTGGGGTTATCGTGGATACCAAAATAGATCCACACAGACACAGACACAGAGACACACGCACTTACGCACGCACGCACGCACCCACACACATTATTTTGTAAAAATTAGAGAACGATTACCGTAATGATAACGGTTGAAAAACAAATCTTTGAAATCCAACCGGTGATTGGTACCTTATTTTTGCAGTCTGCAGGTTATGCAGGTTATAACGCATTGCTGCCCAATTACAAACCATGTAATTTTCAACAAAATGTAAATATTTAATAATGCAGCGCAATTATACAAACAGGAGAATGGTTGTGTTGTAAGTCTTTGATTAACAATCATACAATTGATAATTTTAAAATTCAATTTATAGGTTAAACAATTTGCATGGAACACGTATCTGCACTGTTTACGCATCGTAAGGATAGTATGTTTTGTAATCATAATCATTATTGTTGTTACCAATTCAGTAGCAATGATGGTACACAGTAAGGTGGTAACATTATTACACGAGATGGATATTAAGTTACGTGCCTAAATGTGCCTAAAGTGGAAAGATGACATTTAATGTGGAACATAATTTTATGGGAAATATGTGATTAACATCTTGAAAAGCATTTTACAAATATATTGAAATACATTACTAATAGAAACATATTGTATTAAATATGAACTAACACACTTCATTACTAAATGTAGGTTGTAGAAACATAGTTGTCAAAGTGTTAAGCTTCTAATCGTTGTTACTATCTACATCTGAGATTTCAGAATAACGGACATTCGTTTAACTTATCCCGATTGATCGATGAATCAAATGCGCACTTGTGTATGACTATCCTTTTCTACATATTGAATACAATGCACACTATTAGCTAACATATTATTCCAAGAGTGTCGTTTTGTATGGCTCTTATTAACTCAAGTAACTAACAAGGATAACGTTAACAACAAATTAAGTTTTCTTTATACGAACAGCTTTGATACCAACATTACCAACTTTAACTTAACTACTTCACATAAATATAAATGTCATAATGTTTGCAAATAAAAGACAAAAGTTTTATTTACGTATCGTAGATGTACGCACATAAAAGCATATTATTTTCAATAAAACTAAAAACGTAGCAGATGAATTTTGGTAAGTTATTATATATTCTAAAATGTTGTAAAAATTTTGTAAATAGGTATTTGTAGGTTAAGACCAATGAACTCGTCCAAAGAAAAGAAGTAATTGTTCCAATACTTTTCTACATAAAAGTGGCGATTATATATCTTTGACGGCAATACATTTGTGAGTTAATGGTTATTTATTTGATTTATTCATAAAGATTGCATTTTTTAGGAACGCTACTAATCATTATACTTTGAGAAAACATTCGAATTGCAAAATATGTAATGATAATTTCAGTCATCGGTGATTATTTATACACTTGTTTGTGTAGAAGATTATTATACTACAATTCAAAATTATTGGTGTATTTAATGTAATTGAATTATAGTACTTTTTTAAACTTATTCAAAGTATCGTTTCAAACACAATATAACCATTAATGTAATAAAACGTAAATTTGTCCATTCACATTTAAACATGACTGTGTTGAAAATAATTTATTGTTATAAATTATAATGTTAACGTACAATAACATACATTATATGTTATTATTATAGATTATTATTAAGTTTTTGGACAAAACTGTTTGCGTTAAGAATTCAATTAAAAACAAGAAATGAAATGTTCACTACACTTCATTTTCTGTATCTGTGTTATCGTTTGGATGTATAATTGAATTGACTTGGATACCATAAACATTTTCTTGCTCCCTAGACTTTAGAATTTCAGCTTCTGCAATATATTCTATTTGGAAATTTGTGAGTTAATGGTTATTTATTTGATTTATTCATAAAGATTGAATTTTTAGGAATGCTACTAATCATTATACTTTGAGAAAATATTCGAATTGCAAAATACGGAATGATAATTTCAATCATCGGTGTTTATACACTTGTTTGTGTAGAAGATTATTATACTGCAATTCAAGATTATTGGTGTATTTAATGTAATTGAATTATAGCACTTTTTTAAACTTATTCAAAGTATCGTGTCAAATACATTATAACCAAGTGTTTCTTACTTATTGAGTACAAAAAAAAATACACCATAATGTAATAAAACGTAAATTTGTTCATTCACATTTAAGCATGACTGTGTTGAAAATAATTTATTGTTATAAATTGTGTTTTAGTGTACAATAACATACATTATATGTTATTATTATAGATTATTATTAAGTTTTTGGAGAAAACTGTTTGCGTTAAGAATTCAATTAAAAACAAGAAATTAATTGTTCACTACACTTCATCTTCTGTATCTGTGTTATCGTTTGGATTTATAATAATTGGATATACTTCGACATCATAAACTTTTTCTTGTTCCCAAGACTTTAGAATTTCAGCTTCTGCATGTTTAATCGTTTTTAACGAAACTGAAGGTGAAACTGTTTCTAACGCTTCTTTCCACATCTGTTTGACATTATCATCCCCATAACCATCTCTTCCAATGTGTTCATCATAATAAGTTTTGCTTATTCCCCATACCATTTCTATTGGGTTAAATTGACAGTGGTAAGGAGGCAAGCGTAAAATTTCGTGTCCATGTTCTCTAATAATATTATCGACCAAATATTGTTTCTCTTCCTTATGTAGCTTTGCTATATGTAGTAATTCCGTTTTAAATGCTTCTTTTCATGAGTAATTTTTTTTCCCCTAAGCCACTCTGTAATTTCTTCTTTTTTCCAATTTGTAGTTGGTTGGCGATTGACAATTTGTGAATGGTACGGAGCGTTATCCATAATGATTATAGATGGCTTTGTTAAGTTTGGCAAAATTTGATTTGTTAACCATTTAACAAAGTTTTCCGAATTCATACAATCGTGATAATCGCTGCTTTTATTTGTGGTAGAGAATATAAGTTCTGCTCCTTCAACAAAGCCATCTTCTGTTCCAGCATGTAGAACTATATAACGTTTGCCTTCCCCATCAAGATTTTTAAAGCATTTTGAACTGGAATCTTGCCATATTCTTTTGTTGCTTCCTTTTGCAAATATCCATGTTTCGTCGAGATAAACGAACTGCTTGTAGATATCTTGTTTCATATAAGTGATGTAACTTCTCAAAAATTTTAACCTCATCGATGCTATTGAAGTTTTTTCGCAAAGAGCTTTTCTATTGTTAGTTTGCTTGAAATGAATTCCAATGTCCAACAAAACCTGATAGAGGCTAATCCTTTTACACTCAACAATACCTCTTTCTTTAATTTTTCTTAAGAGCGTATCTAATGTAACATGTTCATGGTTAATATACATGTTGTAAATTGTAAATTCACTTTTTTGTCGTTGATCCATGTCTTTTGTTTTTAGACTTTTTCCTTGAGGTTCATTTTCCTTGTTTTCTTCTTGATTTTGATGTCGTCGTAAAGCATTAGAAATAGTTTTCGTGTCAATTTTCAAAGCATCACTAACCCTTGCATGCACTGCTGTTAATGGTGATAAGGGCCCGTTGTTCTGTTTTTCTTTATTAAAGTATTCGACTAAGTTATGGATCAATTCGTCTACGGTAATTGACCTACGAGGCATGTTGATGTGCTACAAATGAAAACATAAATGTTATGTATTTCTGTAAAACGAATTAATCTTTACCTTAAATGAACACTACAAAGTAATGTGGTTCTGAAAAGAACCGATCTTTTACAATATTAACTCAAGAAGGAATGAATAAACGAAGAAACAAACAACCGGCGAGCGTACTTAACCTCAATCAACGTATAATCAAATAAAGGAAAGTTGTTCTGTGGAAAGGTTGGTATCAGTGCTCATATTTTTGTTTTAAATTACAGACGACGGTCATTTCGTGATTTAATGCATACATGACGTCATCGGGATAAGTCAAACGAATGAACTTCAGTTTCTGATATTAACAATGAGTTTGCCAACTGTGATGTTCAACATTTTCTCCCGTTTATGCCATCGCTGTATTGTTCCTTCAGTATGTCGCACACAATTAGCCCACAACGGTTTTAATTAAAAGAGTTTACTTGCCGACGATTAGGTGAATTGATCACTTCAAGAAATTTATTTCGCATTTCTGCGATGTACATTTTTGCCAATAAAGCTCTACAGTTGGGGCCTTTTTGAATTTGAATCCTAGTGACTGGATTGCACTATGAAGATTTCTGTCACTTATTAATATATGACAATTATGAATTTCTGCATTTAAATTTGCAACTGTGACATGTTTTTCTGTAAATAAATTAGCATGTCGAACATGTGTAAAAGATTGTAATGCAATATTACTCACTTTGTGCGTACATACGTGTATAATGCATTCCTTACGCCCAGTTTGGTTGTTTCAGGTAGATCGTCAGATTTTCTTTCTTGCGTGGTCGTTTTGTTAAAACAGGATTAGATGTAGCTCGATACTTGATATTTCTCCCAGTCATATCAGATATACGCAAGGCGATTGTCACACGCTGCAATTTCATGATTGTAATCAATTAAGATATAAACACTTAATGCTATACTTACTTCTTCGACAGCTGATACTGATATCAGGGGACTCCCATTTTCTTTAAAGTGTGTAATAAATGAATGATTAAAAGAAGTAAATGTTAGAAATGAGGAAACAGTCAAAGGATAAAGAACCAAATTAAGGTTATGCAGTATTAGTCAAATGAGAATTAAATTCATGTGCATATAAAACAAATTGATCTCGCGTTTATATGTTTACTCTTACTGACACGTGTCTATTAATGATTGAAGCTGACGTCATGTCAAATCCAGGAAATTTCTTTGCTTGGAATTTGGAACACTGAGAATTATATTGTAAAATCAATTGGTTTCTACATTTTTACCATAGTCGCACGTGTCTATTTTTAATTAGCTTTTATTATAATTTTTTCGCCCATTCTTCATTCCTGTATTAATGTTTCGTTATATTCACAATCAGTTATTTTCATAACTTGGAAAGATTAAAGACAATTTTTATAGAATAGATTGCATAATTTAGATGAATTAATGGAAGCAGTTGAACACGAGATTCAGGCTATTACACGGGAAGGCATACAGCATGTTTTTGAAAACATGAAGCGGAGAATCAATTTATGTTTACAGCATCAGGGTCATCATTTTTTTAATTATATTAATTTAATGAAGAATGTTTGTTTGTATTTTTGTTAAAGCAATAATTTTAAAATTTGTATTGTTAAATAATTGTAATTAGCAAATATTGGCAATAAACATTTCCAAAAGTAGGGTATTTTGATTTAATTTTAACAAACCATGTTTATAATAACATCAAAGGTAATTACAGCATGGGAGGCTAATGTCAATCGTTGCGACCTAAATGAAGTGTAGTGGTACCAACCTAACCAAAATTTACTAAATGACGTCAGTTTCAATCATTAATAGACACCCGTTACTACATTTGCTTATTCAATACCGTATATCGATTTCGTCAAATGCGCTACGAATGTTCACCATCCTTATTTAATTCACTTCTTTATATGATAAGACAGTATAAGCAAATTTTATAACTAAATTTATAAATTAATGACGTAGCGGTAAACTTTCCTGGCAAGGATAGTATATATGCTTTTTCTTGACATGGTACCTACATTAAATATAAGTTCCTTTCGTATTCCAAACTAAAAGCACTTAAATAGTTGCACTAAAACCCTATTGATACCATTTGTATCATTCATATATAGCAGTTCCTCTACGAGTTTAGGAGTTTTATATAAATATACATTATCTACTGTAAATAAAAAATCCCTAAAGGAATCTCTTTATCAATTGCGGTTTTCTCTGATAGTAGTACATTGTATAAATGTACATATAACATTAAATTTACTATCAGTCAGTGAAACATTAGTTTTATCTAGCACGGTATGTGTATGTTTTAATTTCTCTTCTATTTAAAACTATAATGTCGGTTATCATAAACAGATACTTTGTTGATTGGAACAAATATTATTTAATATCTTTTTTAATTTAAATAGTGCTTATACAGAGCATCTTGAATTCAATTTAGTCGTATAAAATAATAAATCATGCAAATTTCATGATATTCAAGAATAATTTTTTAGTGGTAGATTTGTTTTATTTTAATCTAAGCGGAAGCATATGCTTGATAACTTAAACTAAGAGAACACTCATCCGTAGTAGCATAAAAGGTAAAACCATTTACATTCTTTTCTACCATAGAGTGTGATTGAGGGCATCCTACCTTATTTTGTTTAATGTATCCTGTTCTATAGGACGCCATACCAAAATCAAATAGACCTTTTAATTTTAAAATTATATACAGTTATGTTTTAATTCTGAAAACTATAAAAAAATTTACAGTGTGATCAATTTCCAAAACTTTTGTGAAATTTTTATGGATATCAGTGGAGTGAAGTATGTTGCTTATGCAGTACTGTGGTATTCTTCCGTGAAGCATAAAATACCATAAACAGAATTTCGATGCCTTTAGTTATTGATTTACAAATCAGTTTTTTAATTTATCTATTTTATGTACTCCCCATATACCAGAGATCAAACAATTTATTAAAGAGTAAAACTTGCTTTAGTGGCGTTTTTGTGTAGAACTTAAACATTGTAATTTGCCGTTACAACTTTTTATACCTTTAAGGTATGAGTTAAGGTTGTGTGTGTTTTCTTTAAATACACGCTCTATACAGGGTGTCCCACGACGAACGACATTGATTGATTATAGAATAAGTATAAAAATGAAAAATCTGAAAATTTGGCTACTTACTGAACTACTTCTGGTTATAACGTAGTGGATGTTAGCTTGCTTATTTTAAAAGGGACAACCTGTATATTGTTGCATTTTTGAATTCTACGTCCAATTTTAGGCATGGCTTATGTTTAATGTCATATACCTAACTCTAGCCGTTTTTGAGATATTCCAAGTTTTCAATAAAAAATGACAGTTGCATCGCCCAACAAAGTTGCCAAACGGTAAACTATTTTGCAGTGAAACTCAGAACTATTGTAAACAAAAGGCTGTTTTATTTCCCTAACAACGAAAAATGGCGTATTTGTATATAGGGTGATTGAAAAACAATAATGAATTTGGCACTCAAAGAAATAGAAAAGGTCAATTTTTTTCAATTGCAACCCATACTTTTCGATAGGATTTGGGTTTAGCACCTAAATCTAACCCTTTTTATTTTATTGGAGAAAAGCATTTTCACCTGCGCACATTCGGCTGCGTTGTTGAACTTTGTATTTTAATCTTAGCTGGTAATGCTTTTGCCAACCAGTCATCATGGAAACTGTGAAGATATGCCAATGACATAAGTTTTGAAAACTGAAAACATGCCATCACGATTCGGATATTCAAACGAAGATTATTTAAATTTGTTTATTATTTACGGAGAATGTGATAAAGTGGTGAATAGAAATGTGTGACTTTGCTGCTCGTTATCCAGAAAAAACGAATCCTTCACCGAAAGCCATGAAGCAAATTGTTGAAAATTTAGATAATATCGGTTCAGTTAAAAGAAAAAATTGTGGAAATTGCAATTTTGGGTTACTTTGTTGCAAATCCAATTTCGATAGACTCAGGAGTATCAAAAAGTTCAATTAATAGGATTCTGAAAAAGCACAAGTTTCATCCTTTGGCATTTTCCCTAGTAGAATATTTAAAGAAGATTATTTTCCGAGAAGAGTACTTTTTAGTGAACTTGTACTTACTAATCACTACGGAGACGAACGGTTTTTGAATAACATAATTAGGAGCGACGAAGCGAAATTGACTAAAGATGGCATGCTTAATCGAGATAATTCGTAAACCCTTATGCTCTTAGGGAACGAAACTTCCAAAAGAACTGGAGGTTTTAAAGTTTATTGCGCAGTAAGAAACCATCAAATTGTTATGAACGACATTTAGCAATACTACAAGAGTTGGAAACTGAATTTATGGATAATTTACCTCTGATCTACAAAACTAAAGCCATATTGTTAACACTTTCCTAAAGTATACATTTGAGGGCCATTGGATAGCTAATACCGGTCCTTCACTAGACATGTCTGTTTTAGATTTTCTTATGTGGGCTGCCATTAAGGGCTAAGTATACCCACCTTTAACAACGAACTGTATGGACAGAGTACAACACGCATTTCGCTCTTTGAGCGGCAACACATGAGCAAGTGATCCCAAAGTTCGAACAGTGTCACGAAGTTCAAGGGCGCAATTTCGAATATTTAGTGAAATTATTTTTTGTTAATTTCTAGATTTTGTTAAGTTCACATTGTAAATGACATTTTCATTGTTAAGGATAGGTTTAGCTTTAACAATTTTTCTGTTAATAGAACCGGTATTTTTTAAATTTTCAACAATTTGCTTCACGACTTTCGTTGATGGCTTGTTTTTTTCTAGATAACGAGCAGTATCATCAGCTAAGACTAAACATAAAAAGTTCAAGAACGCAAGCGAATATAGCCAAGTGAAAGCTCTTTTTCTCTAATAAAATGGAAAGGCTTAGATTTAGGTATAGGCATTTAAATTGGAAATCATAGTTATTTCTGGTACGAAACCCAAATCCCATGCAAAAAGTATGGGTTCCAATTAAAAAAAATTCTCTTTTTTTTTTGAGTGCCAAATTCATTATTGTTTTTCAATCACCCTGTATAGAGATACATTATTGCGCGTTGTTAGTGAACTAAAACAGTCCTTTCTTTACAATAGTTCAGAGTTTCACTGCAAAACAATTTGCCGTTTGGACAGTATAGGTAACTCTGTTGGGCGATGCAATTGTCATTTTTTATTGAAAACTTGAAATATCTCAAAAACGGCTAGAGTTAGGTATATGGCATTAAACATAAAGTATGCCTAGAATTGTACATAGAATCCAAAAAACGCAACAATATACAGAGTGTCCCATTTAAAATAAGCAAGCTAATATCTACTTCGGTGTAACCGGAAGGGCTGTAACCTTGGAAATATTTTAGATGGATGTCCCCCATCAACTTTAGTAAGTAGGCAAATTTTAAGTTTTTTCCTATTTATACTTTTTGTTTATCAAACGTGATCAGCTCGAGTCTCCCAATTCGTGATCATAGTCAGTAACATCCTTTTATTGCACATTTGATACTATTCATTGTAGTGTTTCAATTTTGTGTAAATCTGGTTCAACAGGTGCACCTTTAAAATATATTAATGACTTAAGTATCGCACTTCATTATGAAATTTGTTACCTTCATTCTAATAAACTCTAACACAGTTGTCATATGCTTATATAGATCACCTTTAGGCGACTTTGATATCTTTTATAATAACATAGAACTGATGCTTATAAGCTAACACATTTTAATGTTGTGATTCTACGTGATAACTTCGGTAATGACAAAAAGTCACGTATTTTGTGTTTTAAAGTCCAATGATTTTGTCCAAATATTTTTCTCCGCCACTCGTAGTGATAACTGCTTGCAAAACGAATTTATTAATTTTTACCTTCCAACCCACATATACATATTTAGGTATAGAAGGTTATGCAATCGACTTTTTTCGCTATCGTTATATCGACTTATTAGTTCATTTTACAACTTTTGGACAAGTGTCGCCTAGGTCGGCCATCATGTCTAGACCTCGTGTGTGTGTGTATGTGTGTGTGAGTGTGTGTGTGTGTGTGTGTGTGTGTGTGTGTGTGTGTGTGTGAGTGTTTGTGTTTGTGTTTGTGTTTGTGTTTGTGTTTACGTTTGCGTGTGCGTGTGCGTGTGCGTGTGCGTGTGCGTGTGCGTGTGCGTGTGGGTGTGCGTGTGCGTGTGCGTGTGCGTGTGCGTGTACGCGTGCGCGTGCGTGTGCGTGTGAAGATGTGTGTGTGTGTGTGCTTGTGCTTGTGCGTGAGCGTGTGCGTGTACGTGTGCGTTTGTACGCTCGTTTGTGCGGTCATGCGCGTGAGTGCGTGTGCGCGCGTGCGCGCGTGCGTGTGTGCGTGTGTGTGAGTGTTTGTATATATATATATATATATATATATATATATATATATATATATATATATATATATATATATATATATATATATATATATATATATACATGTGCGCGTGCGAATGGGTGTGCGTGGACGTGTGAGTATGTGTGCGTATGCGTGTACGTGTGCATTCGTGCGTACGTGCGTGTGCACACGCATACGCTCACGCAGACCACACGCACGCGCAGACGCAGACGCAGACGCAGACGCAGACGCAGACGCAGACGCAGACGCAGACGCAGACGCAGACGCAGACGCAGACGCAGACGCAGACCCAGACGCAGACGCATTCGCAGACGCATAGGCATGGGCAGACGTAGACGCAGACGCAAACGCAGACACAGACGCAGACACAGACGTAGACGTAGACGCAGACTCAGACGCAGACGCAGACCCAGACGCAGACGCATTCTCAGACGCATAGGCATGGGCAGACGTAGACGCAGACGCAAACGCAGACACAAACGCAGACGCAGACGTAGACGTAGACGCAGACTCAGACGCAGACGCAGACGCAGACGCACACGCACACGCACACGCACACGCACACGCACACGCGGACCGAGACGCAGACGCAGACGCAGACGCAGACGTAGACGCAGACGCAGACGCAGACGTAGACGCAGACGCAGACGCAGACGCAGACGCAGACGCAGACGCAGACGCAGACGCAGACGCAGACGCAGACGCAGACGCAGACGCAGACGCAGACGCAGACGCAGACGCAGACGCAGACGGTGACGCAGACGCAGACGCAGGCTCAGACGCAGACGCAGGCGCAGACGCAGGCGCAGACGCAAACGTAGACGCAGACTTAGATGTAGCCGTGGACGTAGTCGGCAAGCGCAGGCGCAGGTGCAGGCGCATGTGCACACGCGCGCGCACACGCATAAGCACGCGCACACGCACACTCACGCGCAGACCCAGATGCAGATGCAGATGCAGATGCAGATGCAGTTGAAGACGCAGATGCAGATGCAGATGCAGTTGAAGACGCAGATGCAGATGCAGATGCAGGTGCAGATGCAGATGCAGATGCATATGCAGATTCAGATGCAGATATAGATGCAGATGCAGATGCAGATGCAGATGAAGGTGCAGACGCAGACGCGGACGCTGACGCAGACGCAGACGCAGACGCAGACGCAGACGCAGACGCAGACGCAGACGCAGACGCAGACGTAGACGCAGACGCAGACGCAGACGCAGACGCAGGCGCAGACGCAGGCGCAGGCGCAGGCGCAGACGCAGACGTAGATGCAGGCGCAGACGTAGTCGGTAGGCGCAGGCGCTGGTACAGGCTCATGTGCACACGCACACGCAGACGCATAGGCACACGCAGACGCACGCGCAGACACAGATTCAGATGCAGATGCAGATGCAGATGCAGATGCAGATGCAGATGCAGATGCAGAAGCAGATGCAGATGCATATGCAGATGCAGATGCATATGCAGATGCAGATGGATATACAGATGCAGATGCAGATGCAGATGCAGATGCAGATGCAGATGCAGATGCAGTTGAAGACGCAGATGCAGATGCAGATGCAGTTGAAGACGCAGATGCAGATGCAGATGCAGGTGCAGATGCAGATGCAGATGCATATGCAGATTCAGATGCAGATATAGATGCAGATGCAGATGCAGATGCAGATGAAGGTGCAGACGCAGACGCGGACGCAGACGCAGACGCAGACGCAGACGCAGACGCAGACGCAGACGCAGACGCAGACGCAGACGCAGACGCAGACGCAGACGCAGACGCAGACGCAGACGCAGACGCAGACGCAGACGCAGACGCAGACGCAGACGCAGACGCAGACGCAGACGCAGGCGCAGACGCAGGCGTAGGCGCAGACGCAGACGTAGATGCAGGCGCAGACGTAGTCGGCAGGCGCAGGCGCTGGTACAGGCTCATGTGCACACGCACACGCAGACGCATAAGCACACGCAGACGCACGCGCAGACACAGATTCAGATGCAGATGCAGATGCAGATGCAGAAGCAGAAGCAGATGCAGATGCATATGCAGATGCAGATGCATATGCAGATGCAGATGGAGATACAGATGCAGATGCAGATGCAGATGCAGATGCAGATGCAGATGCAGATGCAGGTGCAGATGCAGATGCAGATGCAGATGCAGATGTAGTTGCAGATGCAGATGCAGATGCAGATGCAGATGCCTATATAGATGCAGATGTAAATGCGGATGCAGATGCAGATGCAGACGCACACACGCAATTTCCTCTATTGCAAAACTTGAGCTTAATGATCAGCTTACACGTCTTACATGATAATCTATTGATATCTTCAAATGACTAGTAAGCAATATTACCATCAATTTCGATAGTTCAAGTTGTCTTTTATTATAAAATTTCAGATAGAAGCAATCAGACTCTCGCTTCTCATCATCCGTCACTCCGAAGGAGACTCATTTAATATCAAATAATATATTGTGTTCGACATGTAAGTGGATCATTATTTCGCTAAATTCTGCAGTTTCAGCAATCGCGTCGTGTGCAAAACTTAAGCTCAATAATAATCAACTTACACATCTTACGTAACAATCTACTTCTGTGGCTCCAGCTATTAGTTATTTAGTTGAAGGTTTCTCGTTATATTGCTGTTCCTTCTCTTGCGCTTTCTCGTACTGAATATCTTATACCATGCTTAAATGATAAAATGATAGGTAAAAATTATAAGTTTTTCAAGAACAGTTGAAGTGAAAGCAGCCGAAGAAACTGTGATTTGCGTAAAATCATCTGTATAATAATAAAATACTTTACCAAATATTAAACGCAATTAAAAATGTTGAAAAATCCCGATTTTGTAATTTTGCATAATTATGATTTACGTAGATAAGGGACAGGAATTAAATTCCATCTATAACAAGAAAAATATAACCACTTAAAAAAATATGAAAATATTAATTGGTAAGGGAGAAAATTAACATCAATTTTTATTAATAGCTAAATGACAGCGATAAAAATTAAAGCTTTATCTTTATTCTAACCAATCAAAACTTAAAGTATGTATTTTTAAGCTTTACCTCGTAATTAATAAGTACTTTCAATTGATTTTTAATAAATTATAATTGCAATTTATTGATATCTGTGTATGCAGACATATACATTATTAGTATAAAAGATTGTTGAAGCCAAGTTTTTAGCGAGACATAAAAATTATATTTCATTCCTTCCTCCTATCTGAGTTAATCGTAATTAAGCAAACTTTAAATATCCACATTCTTCAAGGACAATTTTTGATTCGGAAAGTGGTACATACTGATATCTAATTGAAATTAAATGCAACTTTAATAATGCTGGAAAATAAATTGGGCCACTAGAGCTTTATCTAAGCATTACCTATATTTTTATCATATTAGATACAATTACAAAATGTACAAATATTAGTTAAAACGGCCACTATTGACAAAACTTGGGTGAATACAGCAAAGATGTAGAAGAGCTATAAAAGAGGATAATTAAATAACCGACAAGCAGTTGCCCTTATAACACATGTTCAAATGAATGGTGCTATAACGTAAATGGTGCCACTTAAACCTTTAAGCTATTTCGACAGCACTACCACCATCAGATAAATACCTTCAACTAAAATCGCAAGTCTATAGATGAATAGTGGTTGTGGCACCCTCTACAAACCTTAAATACATACTTCTGTAGGATGCTGGAAGATATATACGAGCGGAAACCTCCTGACACCAACAAAAGGTACCAAAACGCATATATGGGTGCGAGAAAAAACATATATGTTACATATATGTGTCAGTACATTTATCAAGTGCATAACCAAATTTTAAAACGATGTCAAATGTGTGTTCAAAATAATGGAGAGCATTTAGAAGCACTTCTGTGATTGTGTTATAAGTTAAATTTATTTAGAACTTTTTTATTTTGATAGTATAGTACATTATTTCTTGTTGTTTCCACAAATTTAGTGTTAAAATATGAGCTTATTCTGTTATTTAAATGTTCACGGCACACTTTAATTTGTTTAATAAATTAATTACCTTTTTTTTAAAATTGTGACCTAACTAATAATATTAAACATACAAAGCTACATATTTTGAAATCAGAAAAAAACAAGCCATCGAATCAGTTCATAACCACCTATAGTTGCCATTTAAAAAAATGTATATTTGGGTTGTAGCTCGAAAAATAATTGCAAAAAAAATTTTTTACTTACATTTTCTAATTTTGCGTAAAAAATACTATCAGAAGTTTATCCTACAACTTTTTCGTATTTTGAATATTAAAAAAGATACAGTCGACTGAAAATTTGGACGATATTTAGTTAATTTCAGATATCTTAGAAAGTTGGCAACAATGTTGAATTTTCTTATTAGTATTTGAATTATCATGTACTTCTGCCCAACTTTGCTAATTTAACCGACTCTGTATCTCTTATAATAACAAAGATAGCCACAGAACGTGGGTAGATTCTAGACACTGTATATATATATATATATATATATATATATATATATATATATATATATATAATTGTAAAAGCAAAGTACTGGCCGTATTTTTAGATTATAATAAGTTTATTGGGTATCGGCTTAGAAAAATTTTTTTTTATTGATTTTTTGTCAAACTTTCGTCTGTGATTACAGGCTTCATCAGGACTCTTCCTTGAAATGTTTCACATTAATAATAATGAAACAATGAATTTTAAGTCTGACACTAATCATTTAAACACTAGTTATGCTGGTCTATTTTTAATTTACAAAAACTTAAAATCCCAATAATTCATTGTAAATAAATATAAACAGCCTTTCATATAGTGACACGCTTTAATACTTGTTACTTGATTTAGAATTGTCCTTTATTAATATAATTTAGTTAGCTCAGATTACATTCTAATTGACACATTGTTTTTTACACCTCAAAATTATATTATACATCATTCAACAGAATTTACTTTTAAGATGTAAGTGTATTAATTATGTATTGTTCATAATTTAGAGAATTTTGTTAGTTTTAGTCCTGATGAAGCCTGTAATCACAGACGAAAATTTGACAAAAATCAATAAAAAATTTTTCTAAGCCGATACCCAATAAACTTATTATATAATATATATATATATATATATATATATATATATATATATATATATATATATATATATATATATATATATATATATATATATATATATGGGGATATTATTATTATGGTTACTTTTTAAAATTATTTTGATATGATTTTCCGATAAAAGTAACTGTGTGATCAGTAAGGGGTATGTGCTTGATTGGTAAATATTCAATTTTCAGAATTATTACTACATTTTATTGTTATACAGTAATTAATTTTTCTAGGTTCGTATGAAATATTTATTTTAAAATTAAATGTTTTTGATAAAGCCAAAATCTGGGTAACATGTAGAAAGTGTATTTCTTCCCTCCACCTATGTAAATTCTAATTATGTGAAATTACAAATTCCACATTATTCGTGGACAGTTGTGTGGAATGTTTAATAAAGTATTACATTATAGCCCGTATGAAATTACGCCATTAACAGTTTTACCATTTCTTCAGCTGATTTCACTTTAAGTGTTCTTTACAAAGTTATAATTTGATTTAGGAATTGTGGTTAACCCGCACGAAGGGCGGTAGCGTTATACATTGGTGTGAAAAAGTCCTGCATCACCTCTTAAAATCAATGAAAAATGAACTTTAAAGCACTTCACGCGAATGCTCTTCAACTATATTCTCTATATCAGCTCTATCTTAACTAAGGACTTAATCACAATGATAAAATAAAAAAAACATTGAAGTAAGTTAGTAAAAAAAGGCTTTATTCAAAATATCAAAAAATTACAAAAAAAAAACGTATACTGCATTATGCCAAATATGATCTTATTTAAAACTAATTTTAGTATTTAATCGGCCGACCCTTGTTTTTGATGATTAGTTGACATCTTTTAGGCATGGCTTTTTCACACCACTGTAGATTTGGACACTGCACGTCGAGTGCAATGAACACTTTTCGCACGAGTTTTACACAATACTTTTTTATCAACAACGATTTTAGCCAAGTCGCCGTATAAGTGTTGATAAATAAATATTATTTATAATAATGAGATATTTAAGATTTAGTTAAGATTGATTATCATTGTAAGCATATTTTGATGGATATCATTGTCAGCATATTTTGATGGATACCAAATTTAATGATGTTTTAGTTGCCAGTATACTGATCTTGTGTGGGGTGTCAAGGAAAAAGTCTTTATCGTTACTGTCGTTACTTTACTTACTTAACCCTCCTATTGTGTTCGGGTCAATATGGCCCAATCGCGTTTTTCTAATGTGCATAACTCGTTAATTTATTTAATATTGCGTTGCCAGTGCCACTGCATGACTTTTATCTCTCATAACGATGTACCTAGATTGATATTAGAAAATTATGACTAGTTTTTTTTTAATTGCAGTTGTTACACACACTGTGTTTGCGTCTGTATGAGCCGGTGATTTGTGTGGTTTAAATTAGACGAACGAGATGCAGATTATTGTCATAGACGAATGTATTTTATTAGTTTTGTTTTATTTTCATAAATATAAATAACTTACGTATATTGCAACATTATTGAGCAATATTGCGCATATTTTGTCTGCGTGCTGGTAAACAAGTTTAATCCTGTTGAGACTTGTCGGTGGCTCCAGGTATAAATGCAGCCAGTAAAAATACCTAGCAATTGCAATTTATTATTGAAAATGTGTAGTGAGAGAATGCTTACTGATAGTGAACTTAAACTTTTGTGTGTTTTTGATAGTGATTCTAATGCTTCTGAAGAAGAAGACCATTTGTCCGAAACCGAGATAAATAATAGCGAATCGGTTGATGAAGAGGAAGATACGATTTCAGATGAAGCTGACACGAATAATCACAAAACTTTAAAAGATGGCAATATAGTATGGCATAATGAAAGGCCACATCAATCGGGAAGGTTACCAGCAGCAAATATTATTTCGTTAAATCCAACAAGGCATGCTATGTCGCGAATAATTGATATAAAATCAGCGTACTTCTTACATTTCACACCGAAAATTCTAAACTTAATTTTGAAAATGTCAAATTTAGAAGGCGAAAGACTTTGTGGCGACACGTTTCAAGAACTAAGATTAGTTGAACTAGAACCATATTTTGACCTACTGGACTGTATAAATCTCATGAAGAGGTAACCGACAATCTGTAGGATGGAAGTGTAGGTCGTCCAATATTCATAGCAACGATGTCCCTACAACAATTACATGCAATTGCACGAATAATTCGCTTTGACGATGAAAAAACCACAACTACGCCAAACTGATAAATTAGCTCTCATGCGGGACTTGTGGGATGAATAGGTTGCAATTCTACCTAAACTCTGTAATGTTCCCGAAAATGTAACAGTAGATGCTACCTTTTAGAGGTCGTTATCCTTTTAGACAGTACATCGCGAATAAACCTACTAAATACGGAGTCAAGGTTTGGACTTTATGCCAGCGATTCTGTAACTGCGTATGCATATAACATTCAAGTTTACCTCTGGTCAAGGTAAAAGAGTTGTGCTAGATGTTACTTATGGTCTAAAAGGACAGAACGTAACGTGTTTAAACAAGATCATAAATAGCCATTTTTGATTTTAATAACATACACATGCAGAAGGCAAACCAAAAGATGGCCAATGGCTATCTTTTACAATATCATGGACGTTTCAGTTTACAACGCTCATGTTCTATGGTGCGAAGTATCTCCAACATGGAATGCTGGAAAACTTACAAAACGGCGATTATTTCTTGAATAACTGGGTAATTCCTTGATCACTCCATTATTGCAGGAAAGAAAACGTCTCCCTTGAAGTGTACTGAAATGGTTATAAAGTCACGTTCTTCAACCAGTAATGCTGAAGTAAGGGAACGATCAACCACAACCAAGCGTAAAAGATACAATTTTGTCCCTCTTCAAATGATAATAAAACTAATATGGTATATGGTAACTGTTCAAAATACGTATGTAAGGCTCATGTATATTATTACTGTCAAGAGTGTAACAAATAAATGCATATACCTAACTACTACGTTTTTCTGATGTTCTTTACATAACATTTATAATAATATGTAATAAAAATAAAATAACGTAATAAAATGTAATAAATAATAATCATCTTGTTTCTTATTATTATTTACTGTTATACCAATTTAACGACAATAAAATGGCAACTATAGGCTCCCGGGTCATAATGACCCAAACACAATAAGTGAAACCAAAATGCTAACACAATAGGAGGGTTAAACTGAAAAACCAGAATAACTTTTAATGAGTAGCTAAAAAACCTGCTTATTGTCCGTCTTCAAGTTTCCGTTAAAAAGAATTCTAAAATATATAATTGAATTTAAAAATGTCAAGCTGTAATATTGCTGTATTGTTAATTATAATCTTAATCTGTATTTTTTGTTAACGACATTAAACAATTCGATGTGCCTTGACTAAGCACTTTGGTGCAACCCATTGTATTTTAAGATGATCAGTAATTGTTTTATTCCTTCCATAGTTGGTACTAAATTACGGTATTATGCCTCTGCAATAAAGCTACGGACAAAATAATTATATATAAATTTATCTGTTTAGAAGAGGCACTGGTCGGAATTGATTCCAAATAGTTGGATTATGTCGCTAGTAGATATACTATACCGATCCTGACTCACTTTCGTCACTAGATTTGGAAACAGTCACCAGAAAAGTCACTAGATTTCTAGGTTGGTAACATTGCCCGTTTCAAGGTCACCGCAGGCCACGTGGCAGGTTGGTAACCCTGCCTTTTTAATGTCACCGAGGCCACGTGGTTGTAAAGGTTGGTAACCCTGCTAAGTCTCTTCAAGGCCACGTGGTAGGTTGGTAACCCTACTAAGTCTCTTCAAGGTCGCCACGGCCACGTGGTGAGTTGGTAACCCTGCTAAGTTTCTAAGTTTCTGCAAGTCACCGCTTCAAGGCCACCTGCTAGGAAAAGTTTGTAACCCCGCTGAGTCTCTTCAAGGTCACATTGCTTCAAGTTCACATTCTCCGTGCAATATTCCTCAAGGTCAGTAACTAGAAAAGTCACTAGGAAAGTTACTAGATTTCTGGTCATTGATTGTCCACGTCAATTGTAGGTTATCGTACACATTACTTACATCTATTCCTGTCCGTCTAAGTACGTGGTTTCCAAGGTTATCACATTACCTAAAGGCCCTAGTCTTCAAATCCAGGGTCACCAATCAATTATCTTGCTGAGAAGTTCATTGACCTCTGTCCCAATCAAGTCTATGCATGTTTCAAGGTCATCAAGCAATGTTTACTACGGTCACCCCCCAGTGCCATCAAGTAGTTCCCCAAATACGGGTGGCCGATTTCCAAAACAAGTAGCCGTTTCCTAAAACAGGGGGGTCCGTTTTCCAAAACAGATGACTGTTTCTCAACACAGATAACCGTTTCCCCCCATTTCAAGGTCACATCTCTTATAAAAGAACAAAACCGTTCTGTCATGATTCCCAAAAATAGATTGTTATCCAGCTACCCCCCACCTCACTTCTAGGAAATCAAGAACAAAGGGGGTCCATTGTTCAGACTGGATCATATCTGTTTTATTTATTATTCGTCTTTCACATTCAATTTCCTTCAACTGATTTTCGTTTAATGTGGTTCACGATACATCATCATCATATTTCCTAATAGGTATTTTCATCGCTTTATTATAATGTTTACTAGCCATACATTCAGCTTTCCTTAAAGCCTGCATATCAGGATCTGAGGTCCTTTTACTTTGAGACATTGTTCGTGACTTATTACAAACCTACGTCTCTTAAACTTATATGCAAAAACATAAATTAAATTCTTTTAATTATACAGTTAAGTAAACCCAAATTTCAAGGTCAATTGCGAGAAATCTATTTTTAAGGTTAAAGGTGATCCGAATTTATCCGACCTTACCCGACCACCTGTAGCGCTATCAAATAGATTGTCAATGGTTAAAATGTATTGCTATCAATCCTCAAGGTCATAAGTCCTAGAAATCAACCTACAGGGGTATCCCGATATATGGCCGGTAAATGTATATAGGAGGATGCTCTTCAAAGTAACGTATACTATGGGATCCACCTTATCGTTTTCAAGACCATTGCGTACACACATTGCATGCGTATAGTGATCCACTTAGTAATTTATTAAGAAAAAACACGCAAGTGCATTAGGTAAAAGTCACGTACACCTTCCATGCATATTCTTCAAGGTCACACATCTAAGAAATGGATAAAGACGATCCATTGCTCAAGCAATTCTGGTATGATCAGGGTCATAATTCCTAGAAATTACCTGCATGGGGTATTCAAATAGACTCTTCAAGGTGTGAGGGATTCTATTTTTCAGGGCCATGTCACCAAACTGGTTGAGACCATGTGTAGAGAAATAACAAGGTTAGATTTAGTAGCACTCCTAGTCAAGGTCGCGTATTCTTGGAAATCAATTCCCAAGTTGGGTAAAGTTCATTGAAGGTGTGAGTCATCCATTGAAATTTTGCAAGGTAACACCCTTTTGACGAGACATTTTCAAGGTCAGCAAATAATTCTTAGAATTTAGTCGAGTCAGAGCCATGTGTCAAATCCTAGAAATCAATTTTCAAGGTCACCTGCAGGGGTATCATATTACAATTCAAACAGATTGTAAAGTAGGTTCATGGCTAAATGGAGTCAAGGTCAAAATTTACTGGTATCAATTTTCAAGGTCACATACAGGGTATTCATAGAAATCAATTCCTAATCAATGACTTTTGTATAGGTCGTAGAAGTTATTACAATTCCTAGAAATCAATTTTCAAGGTCACCTGCAGTGGTATCATAGTTCATGGAATGATAGATTGTTATCTATGCTAAAAATAGGTCAAGGTTAAATGGGTCTTATATTAGCTAAATGGTCTTCAAGGTCAAATATAAAAATAGAAATTAGGTCATCAACAGGGGAGGGGCTTAGATGTAGAAGTGGTTAAGGTATTTAAGCAGTAATGTTCAAATAAAATTGATTCAATATGTGGATGTGCTACGCTGCTGAATCATGGACCAAAGCGGTAGATGCACATACAGCCGTGGAACGTTTACTCCAACAGTTGACGACATTGGCATTTGATGCTAATCATGAGGCAGTATATGGTTTAGAACGCTTTTATACGGAAGAGGGCTGTCATGCAAAGAAATATGAAAATGGTGTAAAAATATGTGAAACGTATTTAAAGGGTCGATATTGTTTGACTTGTTTAATACAAAAGTTAAGTGCGGCACAACTAGAAGAGTTCACTCTAGATTTGAAGGAGTGGGAATGTGGGGATACCAGTAAAAATGGAAAGAGGGAAAAAGGGGAATATGAAGGATAGTAGTCAGTTACTAATTATATTTTCTCGATTAGAAAAGATGTATAATTAAAAATAAAACCTTAATTATTGTTGTTGTTGTGAACATATAGTGTTCTTTTGCATATGAAAAGGATGTGTTCATGAGTAGTCTGGATGCAGTCGGAAAAACAACAAATAGCAGTCCCCAGCCATATGTAAAAATAATTTAACTAGAATATTTCATATATATCGTCGGAATAGGAAAAATGAGCCTAATTGACATAATATACAGGGTGTTCGCGTTAAAGGGAAACTTATGCATCGAATTGCGTTATTCAATTAAAGTACATTCATGATGTTATAAATGCTAAGTATAATATTAATTTACATAACACTGTATGGAAATATTGTACTATCAATATACTTATCGAATGTATAGCATTAAATTCTTGGAAAATAGTAAATAAGCGTTCCGATTGCTCAATTCTAACAATAGAATCAGTTCATCGAAACAAGAGGGTTGTTGTCTATGCTAAACGTATATCAAGGTTGCTGTATACGATTACAGTATCTGGTTGTGTGGTTGGAAATTTTTAAGGTCTCCAAGCAATTTAATTGTCAAGACCATATGTCCTACAGGTTATTCCGATCTTATCCGTTCTCATCCGATCGAAATGTAGTCGAGTCAAGGTGTTAAATCACCAATTCTAAACGAGTCATGGAAAAACAGGGGAGCCGTCACTCAACACAGGTATCCGTTTCCCAGAGCCAAGTAGCTCATTAATCGTGGCTGAGGCTAAATTGAACTAGGTCAAAACCTAAACATGGAATCTGGTCCTGAGGGGTTAAAGTTTTAGAAATCCCAATTCGTGGAAATAGGAACGTTGCATCCAAGTACAATTCTTAGAAATCTGAAAGTAGAACTAGTTTTATATTATATAAAAAGCTAATCCGCGTAAATCACCTACTTTGGGGGTATTCTTTATGTGTCAAGGGGTAGGGGGTAGTTTCTATAAATCCCCTTAAATCACCTACTTTAGGGGTAAAGGGTAACTTTTCTAATAGTTACTGTGTCAACGAGGCTCATCATTCAGGGGTGCTTTAGATAAATTCTAAACCCGAGAAAAATGATGTTTTGATGAACTTAGAATTCTGCGCCGCTTTTGAGAAGAAGAATGACTTTTTATGTTTGGAAAAGCTAGAATAAAAAGTAGTGTTGGAAACCATGATTGAGTGTTAAGGTTTAAAAGTCCTCATTGTGTGTGCAAGAATCAGGATGAAAGTAGTGGTACGTAAGGTAGAAAGTACAGAAAAAGCAGTAAGTGTGGAGGAGCGAAAGAAGAGGTTGGAGACGATAATAAAGCAAGTAAAAGAAGTAAAACTCGATTTGGAGTGTTATATACTGAAAACAAAAATGATGAAGCTGTGTATTGGCAATATGTAAAAGTAGTGTAGTAAAGCATGAAATGTTGGGAAGTATAATGTTGGAAACAGATCAGCTTAAATGCATATTACCTCAGCGCTTTTACAAGTATTTTAAAGAAGAAGAAAATTTAAGACGCTGCTAAGTGTGTGTTGTATCTCACAATTATATGTATTAGGTTTAAGTAAATGTATAATTAAAAAATAAAGGCTTTAAGTGTTGTGAATATGTTGTTCTTTTAAGTTAAAGAGACGTAGACAGTAAAATAACTTCAAAAAGCTTTTGTAGTACTAGTTTTCGGTATTCTCTTCTCCAACCCACAATGGTTCCTTATTGGCTCTGCATATTTTTGTTTGGGCGCGGTTCGATAAACGTGAATTTTATCTGATATCGACCTTCTTCCTTCAAATGAGACACATATTATGTGCTTTATCGATATCTCCCATAAGGAAATGGAACCCCTGACGTACGTTGGAACAGGCTTTAAAGAGGTGAAATTGGTCTATATACAACGTATAAAAGAAGTTGTATTGGAAAAGATCAATGACAGCAATTTCAGTATAGAAAGGGAGTTATATAGATTTAAAGTTGATGTACTACGTCTATATAAAATGATAAATAAATAAAAATCTATTTACTGGTTTTAATGCAGACCGTTATTGTTTTTAATCATTAATAGATATTTATGTATTAAGGGCATAATCAGAAGATTATGGCTCGAGGGAATGTTTTATATTCCTGAGAGCATATTCTACAATTATGCCCGTGGTACGTACAATGTTTTATTTTATTTTGCACCATGAAACTGGAACAAAATATTAAAAAGATTCACTATTTTCGGCAAGTTTTTAAATGCAAATGCAGTGAAATAAAGTCGACAGTAGGCTAATTTGTTGTTATTAAGATACTGTGATATTGCTATTATATATCACGTCATGTGTTTGCTGTCAATCATGCTGCTTAGCATCAATGACATTTCCGTGCTATAAAGACCACATTACGCCCGCATTTGGAGGCGTATAAAGAACATTATGGTGGAAAAATAAAATAAATGGCATTTATGCATATGTGAACTAAAATTTCTTTTATTAGTAAAGCGTTATAGTTGTGTTTCATTGTTTAAAGTAACATAAAAGGTTTGCTTTCTTACGCCTATTTAAGTCTATACATTGTATATGATAACTAGCACGATGTCAAAATGCGAATTGAGATATTTAAAAAAGACAGAATTGTAATGTTGCTCAAATAACATTTGTATAAAATGTTTTAATGGCCCCAACATTAATAAAAAAAAATTTTTATTGGTTTTAATGTATGCAGCACGCAACATCTTATCCAGCACTTTGAACACATGCCCCGAAACAATTTCATCTATCCTGCTCCCGCAAAACATCAGTTAAAAATAGATACACTTTTTAGCACATTTAGTGTATTTATTTTGACGCACCTTAGCCAAAGCACTTTTTTTGCTACACATAAAAGGTATAGGTACCGCCACTAGCTAAGAAACTGTTAAACACTTAAACTACTACACCTGCCACGTTGGGGGTCCTCGCTTGACCAAATGTGGTAATGCTAAGAAACAAAAATCAAATTGAGGAAATTATTTAAGGTACCTGAATTTGCAGAACTCGAGCTCTCAGCCTTTTGTCTTGAAACCACCGCGGTAGATTTTAACCGCATTAAATTCGTTTATATCGGTAACGAGCGGATCATCACGCACAACTTCTTGCACTGAATTGTAAATGCAGGTATATGAAGGCATCGCGTTGTTCTTGGGGAAATGTAGATACAACGCTAACCACAGCAAAAAACGTTGATTAAACGAATGCATAGTAAAAGGTATTTCTACATTACTCTTTTAATGTATATAAAACCTTTCTGTAAGCTTTAAAGAAAATTATTTAATTCAATGAAGTATACTAAAGTAGATTTGATATTTACATATAATTGAAAGCGTTTTATGTTTACAAATGTTATTTAAGCAACATTTGTCCTTAAATCTATACATTGCACGTTATCAAAATACGAATGGGGGACCTCAATTTAAAAAGCTTAATTGTTAAGGTACATTTTTTAAAAATTACACATGAATGCAAGCCTATTGTATTCCCTTTAAAACAATAAAAACACATTGTAACGCCTAACACACAATAAAAACTATTCATTTATATAAAAACAATCAGGTCTCCTTGTCTAGCGTTCTGCAACATTAAAACTAAATCGATTTTCTTATTTCTTTAGAAATCATTTACAACCTTTTATATAAAAATTACCGAAACATTAGTATATCAAATTAACTCCATCTCTATGCTGCAAGTTGTCACTGTTTGCTCTTTTCAGTTTAAGGATAGTCAATTTAGGAATAAAAAGGGATGAAATTTATGTTTTTTGGGACCCTGGACATGAATCCGAGGTTTCAAACGTCCAAACAATTTTAGTTCACATTTGCATAAACGCCACTTAATGACTAAAAACAATAACGATCTGCATTAAAACCAGTAAATTGATTTTTATTTCTTTAGGGACAACTTTATAGACGTAGTACACCAAATTTAAATCTATATAACTACCTTTCCATACTGCAACTTCTGTCATTGTTCTTTTCCAATAAATCTTTTTTTATACGTTGTATATAGGCCAACTTCCCCTCTTTAAAGCCCGTTCCAACGTACGTCAGGGGTTCCATTTCCTTATGGAAGATTACAATTCCCTAATTCAGTGTTTCGATAAAGGTCGATATCAGATAAAATTCACGTTTATCGAACCGCGCCCAAACAAAAATATGCAGAGCCAATAAGGAACCATTATGGGTTCGAGAAAAGAATATCGAAAAATAGTACTACAAAAGCTTTTTGAAGTTATTTTACTGTCTACGTCTCTTTAACTTAAAAGAACAACATATTCACAACACTTAAAGCCTTTATTTTTTAATTATACATTTACTTAAACCTAATACATATAATTGTGAGATACTTATAACAACACACCCTTAGTCTTAGTCTTAAACTTTCTTCTTCTTTAAAATACTTGTAAAAGCGCTGAGGTAATATGCATTTAAACTCATCCGTTTCCAACATTATACTTCCCAACATTTCATGCTTTACTACACTATTTTTACATATTGCTAATACACAGCTTCATCTTTTTTTTTCAGTATATAACACTCCAAATCGAGTTTGACTTCTTTTACTTGCTTTAGTATCGTCTCCAACCTCTTCTTTCGCTCCTCCACACTTACTGCTTTTTCTATACTTTCTACCTTACGTACTACTACTTTCATCCTGGTTCTTGTACACACACAATGAGGACTTTTAAACCGTAACACTCAATCATGGTTTCCAACACTACTTTTTATTCTAGCTTTTCCAAACATAAAAAGTCATTCTTCTTCTCAAAAGCGGCGCAGAATTCTAAGTTCATCAAAACATAATTTTTCTCGGGGTCAGAATTTATGTAACGCACCCCTGGATGATAAGCCTCGTTCACACAGTACCTATAACTATTAGAAAAGCTACCCTTTACCCCTAAAGTAGGTGATTTAAGGGGATTTATAGAAACTACCCCCTACCCCTTGACCCATAAAAAATACCCCCAAAGTAGGTGATTTAAGCGGATTAGCTTTTTCTATAATATAAAACTAGTTCTACTTTCAGATTTCTAAGAATTGTACTTGGATGCAACCTTCCTATTTCCACGAATTGGGATTTCTAAAACTTTAACCCCTCACGACCAGATTCCATGTTTAGGTTTTGACCTAGTTCAATTTAGCCTCAGCCACGATTAATGAGCTACTTGGCTCTGTAGGGGGAAACGGTTACCTGTGTTTAGTGACGGCTCCCTGTTTTGGAAAACGGTTATCTGTATTTGGGGAAACTATCTCATCCTGGCGGTTAGGACCATAGCATGAGCCCACGCTTTTTATTACAACTTAGTCAATAACCTTGATATTAGCATAGAGAACAACCGCACCATTCTTCTGGTTTCCATGACTCGTTCAGAATTGATGATTTAACACCTTGACTTGACTACATTTCGATCGGATGAGGTCGGGTAAGATCGGGATAGCCTCTAGGACATATGGTCTTGAGAATTAAATTGCTTGGAGACATTAAAAATTTCCAACCACACAACCAGATACTGTAAGCACATACAGCAACCTTGATATACGTTTAGCATAGACAACAACCCTCTTGTTTCCATGAACTGATTCTATTGTTAGAATTGAGCAATGGGAACGCTTATTTACTATTTTCCAAGAATATAACCTCAAAGGAATGCTAAACTTGTTGACCTAGATAGATAGGGTGGGGTATTTATGCCTAAATTGTGATCACAAAAACTTTATTTTTAGTAAATGCTATACATTCGATAAGTATATTGATAGTACAATATTTCCATACAGTGTTATGTAAATTAATATTATACTTAGCATTTATAACATCATGAATGTACTTTAATTGAATAACGCAATTCGATGCATAAGTTTCCCTTTAACGCGAACACCCTGTATATTATGTCAATTAGGCTCATTTTTCCTATTCCGACGATATATATGAAATATTCTAGTTAAATTATTTTTACATATGGCTGGGGACTGCTATTTGTTGTTTTTTCCGACTGCATCCAGACTACTCATGAACACATCCTTTTCATATGCAAAAGAACACTATATGTTCACAACAACAACGATAATTAAGGTTTTATTTTTAATTATACATCTTTTCTGATCGAGAAAATATAATTAGTAACTGACTACAATCCTTCATATTCCCTTTTCCTCTTTCCATTTTACTGGTATCCCCACATTCCCACTCCTTCAAATCTAGAGTGAACTCTTCTAGTTGTGCCGCACTTAACTTTTGTATTAAACAAGTCAAACAATATCGACCCTTTAAATACGTTTCACATATTTTTACACCATTTTCATATTTCTTTGCATGACAGCCCTCTTCCGTATAAAAGCGTTCTAAACCATATACTGCCTCATGATTAGCATCAAATGCCAATGTCGTCAACTGTTGGAGTAAACGTTCCACGGCTGTATGTGCATCTACCGCTTTGGTCCATGATTCAGCAGCGTAGCACATCCACATATTGAATCAATTTTATTTGCACATTACTGCTTAAATACCTTAACCACTTCTACATCTAAGCCTCTCCCCTGTTGATGACCTAATTTCTATTTTTATATTTGACCTTGAAGACCTTTTAGCTAATATAAGACCCATTTAATCTTGACCTATTTTTTAGCATAGATAACAATCTATCATTCCATGAACTATGATACCACTGCAGGTGACCTTGAAAATTGATTTCTAGGAATTGTAATAACTTCTACGACCTATACAAAAGTCATTGATTAGGAATTGATTTCTATGAATACCCTGTATGTGACCTTGAAAATTGATACCAGTAAATTTTGACCTTGACTCCATTTAGCCATGAACCTACTTTACAATCTGTTTGAATTGTAATATGATACCCCTGCAGGTGACCTTGAAAATTGATTTCTAGGATTTGACACATGGCTCTGACTCGACTAAATTCTAAGAATTATTTGCTGACCTTGAAAATGTCTCGTCAAAAGTGTGTTACCTTGCAAAATTTCAATGGATGACTCACACCTTCAATGAACTTTACCCAACTTGGGAATTGATTTCTAAAAATACGCGACCTTGACTAGGAATGCTACTAAATCTAACCTTGAACATTTCTCTACACATGGTCTCAACCAGTTTGGTGACATGGCCCTGAAAAATAGAATCCCTCACACCTTGAAGAGTCTATTTGAATACCCCATGCAGGTAATTTCTAGGAATTATGACCCTGATCATACCAGAATTGCTTGAGCAATGGATCGTCTTTATCCATTTCTTAGATGTGTGACCTTGAAGAATATGCATGGAAGGTGTACGTGACTTTTACCTAATGCACTTGCGTGTTTTTTCTTAATAAATTATTAAGTGGATCACTATACGCATGCAATGTGTGTACGCAATGGTCTTGAAAACGAGAAGGTGGATCCCATAATATACGTTGCTTTGAAGAGCATCCTCCTATATACATTTACCGGCCATGTATCGGGACACCCCTGTAAATTGATTTCTAGGACTTATGATCCTGAAAATTGATAGCAATACATTTTAACCATGGACAATCTATTTGATAGCACTACAGGTGGTCGGGTAAGGTCGGATAAAATCGGATCACCTTTAACCTTGAAAATAGATTTCTCGGAATTGACCTTGAAATTTGGGTTTACGTAACTGAATAATTAAAAGAATTTAATTTGTGTTTTTGCATATAAGTTTAAGAGACGTAGGTTTGTAATAAGTCACGAACAATGTCTCAAAGTAAAAGGATCTCAGATCCTGATATGAAGGCTTTAAGGAAAACTAAATGTATGGCTAGTAAACATTATAATGAAACGATGAAAATACCTATTAGGAAAGATGATAATGATGTATCGTGGACCACATTAAACGAAAATCAATTGGAGGAAATTGAATGTGAAAAACAAATAATGGATCGCCTTTGTTCTTGATTTCCTAGAATTAAGATGTATTTAGATAACAATCTATTTTATAACTCGACCAGAACAATGAATCGCTTTTGTTCTTTTATAAGAGATGTGACCTTAAAAATTGTAAGCATAGACTTTGAAGCGTCTGCTTGAACAATAGATCGCTTTTGTTCTTGATTTCCTAGAAGTAAGGTGGGTGGTATCTGGATAACAATTTATTTTTGGGAATCATGACAGAACGCTTTTGTTCTTTTATAAGAGATGTGAGGGGAAACGGTTACGTGTGTTGCGAAACGGCTACCTGTTTTGGAAATCGGCCACCTGTATTTGGGAAACCACTTGAGGGCACTGGGGGGGTGACCATAGTAAACATTGCTTGATGACCTTGAAACATGCATAGACATGATTGAGACAGAGGTCAATGAACTTCCTGGGGGCGTGACCAATTAACACTCAGCCAGAGAATTGATTGGTGACCCTGGATTTGAAGACTAGGGCTTTTAGGCAATGTGATGACCTTGGAAACCACGTACTTAGACTAGAGGAATAGATGTAGGTAATGTGTACGATAGCCTACAATTGACGTGGACAATCAATGACCAGAAATCCAGTAAGTTTTCTAGTGACTTTTCTAGTTACTGACCTTGAGGAATGTTGCACCTTGAAGAGACTCAGCTGGGTTACAAACATTTCCTAGCACGTGGCCTTGAAACGGTGACCTTGAAGAGACTTAGCAGCGTTACCAACCTACCACGTGGCCTTGAATCGATGACTTTGAAGAATCAGGGTTACCAACCTGACATGTGGCCTGCGGTGACCTTGAAACAGGCAATGTTACCAACCTAGAAATCTAGTGCCTTTTCTGATGACTGTTTCCAAATCTAGTGACGAAAGTGAGTCAGGGTCGGTATAGTACATCTACTGTCACTATATTAAAATCCTTATTAGAGAGATATAGAATTTTCAATATCCATCTGTGGGTAATACCACGTCTCCAATCAACAACGAGGGCATCAAAGGCAGAGTTTACGGGTGGTTTCCTATAATAATTTTTAAGCTATTAATAATAAATATTATTCTTTAACTGATTGACTTTTATTTTGTTTTAGATTACCATGTGGTTCGTGATTCATCTAATCTTAGCAATAATGTCTGAAATAGAAACAGCGCGAAATTGTCGCATAATTTTCGACAAGGCAGTCGTTCCGTTCGTGGGCAAGAAGTTGAATGAATATAGATGCGAGATGATAACACCACAGTTACTAAAAGAAGACAATTATTTTCCTGTCGCTTTTCCACTTTTGACAATAAAAAATTCAGAACTGTTATATGTTTACCAAGAGATGTTTGCAAACATAGAAGAACCGAAGACGATCAGAATGATAGCAATGGTGAATGATCACATTAGAAATATATCACAAGATGTATTTAATGTATTTGAAGGACTCGTCGTTCTAGATCTACAACGTAATGAAATAGTAAATACTGATTTTCTAAAAAACATTATTCAAAGATTAATTACCGTTGACCTAAGTCACAATAATATAGAATATTTTTCAACAAAAGAATTTAGACATCCGTCCAGTTTAATCGATTTGAATCTGTCATTCAATAAAATAATTACGTTCGATTTAACATTAACCAAAAATATTGCCTTTTGGACGTTAGACCTAAGCTACAATTTGTTAATTAATATAAAACCTGATATATTTAAATCCATTACGTCAGTTACAGTATTCAATTTAATACAATCCGCACGTCAAGCAATTGATTTCGAAATTTTTCAATATTTACATATTCAAAATTTATATCTGAGCGGTAACAATCTAACCAAATCAAACTTGTCTACAATAAGTGCTACACGGTCGCTTAACTTGTCTGCAACGAATTTCATAGTAGAGAATGAAACCTTTCCATTTATGAGAAACTTAAATACGCTAGATTTAAGTGGAAATCACCTAAAGCAACTTTATGAAAATGTTTTTATTCGTTTGCCTAGTCTTGAAACTTTATATATAAACAACAACGACTTAGAACAATTAGAACAAGGGATGTTCTTTGGTCTAAACATTACATATTCCCTTAATTGTAATAATAATAAAATTAGTAGATTACAGCGGAATGTTTTTTCCCAACTGACTTCTTTACGCACGCTAAACATATCAAACAATATAATCGCGAATATTGAAAATGGTGCATTTAATTTATTGAGTGAATTAAGATTTTTGGATTTAAGCAATAATAATTTAAATACGTTAGAATCAAACGTGTTTGCTGGGCTTCAACTACTTCAGGTTTTGCGTTTAAATAACAATAATCTAAAATCGTTCGACAATAAACCATTTTCCAGTTTAAGCAGTTTGCTTTTTTTGGATATATCTGGAAATCCTTACTATACCATTGAATCTGTTGCATTTGAAGGTTTGCATAGTCTGCATAATATAACATTAAGAAATTCATCTATTTCACGTGTAGAACCTCAATCGTTCTCACCATTCAGGCTTTTAACTGCAGTAGATTTGAGAGAAAACGTAATAGAGATTATTTATGAAGATACATTTAAAACAGCAAATGAATTTCATGAAATTTATTTAAACCACAACAAGATTACGGAAATAAAACCCTGGGCTTTTCGACAATTAACTTTTGGTTCTCATTTTTCTACGCTCTTAATAAATAATAATCAAATACAACACTTAAAGCCAAACACATTTTCTGGTATAAAAGGATTAGTAACACTAGACTTAACGAACAACCTCATCGAAGATATCGAACCCGGCGCTTTCGCAGATAGTGTTATTCGCACCATTCTTTTAAAAAACAATAAAGTAAGTGCTCTAAAAAAGAATACATTTCTAGGTGTGACAGTTTTACAATATCTTGATTTAAGTACTAACGCAATATCCGTGGTAGATGCAAACGCGTTTCATGCTCTAAATCTACTAGAGTATTTATCTTTGAGTAATAACCGAATTAAAGAACTTTCGATAGAAAGTTTGAGACATTTTCCTACTTTGGAATACCTACAGTTGGGAGAAAACTTTTTAAGCAGTTTTGAAATCGGGGTATTTTCTAATTTGGGAAAATTAAGGGATTTAAATATTTCTTACAATAACCTTTTTAAGCTTAATGTAGACATATTATACCCTCTAAAGGAATTGACCGTGTTACAATTGGATGGTAATTGTTTAAATAAATTTAATTTTAGTTCATTATTGCAGTATAATTCAAATGTTAGGTATATTAGTATAAACGACAATAAATGGTCTTGCACAGGGTTGATAGACATTTTAAAGCTCTTTCGCGATCGTTATGTACAGTACTTATTTAATACAACTAGTGGATTTGTTGAGACAACCATTGAGGGTATCAGTTGTACAAAGGATGATGAAGATGATGCATCTTGCTATAAAGCTATTGACGATAGACGTAAGAACACTGCGTCTAGGATTTCCGTAAGTTCTAAGATTGAAGGAAGTTCTATTCTTATTTATTCCTTAGTAATAAGTTATTTCAAACTGTTATAATTGTTATTACAATAATTTTAGTAACCTCTCGGGTAATCTGCAGTAATGATGGAGATTTAAGTTATATAATAAAACTGTATAGCAAATATGATTTCAAACAAAATGTCAAGTGTTCAAAAAATCCATTGTCACCATTAAATAAATACATGACGAATTTTTGACACCTCAGATATTTCTTAATTTTTATGGTACCATGTCATTTAAGATATCATAATAAACATATAATTATGTTATCAGGTACCCTTACCCTATATATTGTGTAAGTAAGCAATAATTATTATATGTACGTAGTTATGTAAGCTATTTGTTTCAAATATAAAAGAAGATATAAAATATAATACATTGTATTTTATAATTTACACTTGTGACTATAGACTGTCCAAAGCTCCAAGTGAGGTACGGACTCTTATGGACTAAATGCCTCTTTTACTAACTTTAGTCTTCTGCAAATAACGCTATCCTTTTTTTTTTCATGACAATGTTATCAAACGTAAAATGTAATTTAGGAACACATTGTGATATATGTGGACACGGGTTTCCAGGTGATAACTAACTTAAGTTGACGTGAATAGTTACAGATTCGAATTGGGATACATATTTATTGTTAGTACATGATGTGAGTATTCTTACATATTCTAACCCTACACTTCACTCATACTCTAACACTACGAGTATTATAATAACTATTGATTGGTGAACTGATGAACTGATTAACTTATTTATTACTGTATGGAGCTATATTTATAACCTATTATCTGTGTCATGTTACAATTTAAAAAGAGCTGACTTTTCTTGCAATGATAACTTATAATAATTATTGGAAAAATAGATAAATGTTTCTTAATACTAGATATACATTACACCTTCCCCGGTGGAAAAAACAAATTGAAAATCTAAAATTTTACAATTTTTTTCCCATTTAAAATAAACAACTTACAATTAAATACCTAAAATCTGAAAATAAGAAAAATTTTATAAGCTAGAAAGTTACAAAATTTATAATACTAATTGTAATAAGGCTTAATTATATTTTTGTGTACTGTAATCAACTTATCATTTACCTTAATAACTATATTCGGGCTATTATCTGCCACCACTTCATTCGGTCTTTTAATCAAAGCATCTAGCTTAGAAGTGACAGTAGCTTTCATTAACACCTTATCTCCTATTTTATACGTATGTGAATATATCTTTGCATCTAGGACACTTTTCCTGTGATGTTTAGATTGAATTAAATTGTTTCGCGCGTCTTTAACTGCACTTTGTAATCGGTACTTTAATTCGAGTGAATAATTCTCAAAGTTATATATTGGATCAATGTGGTCAATAGTACTGTTAGATGGTAATCTACAAAGTTTTCCAAAAACAAGTTCATACGGCGTATAGCGTGTTTCGGAATGTACGGTAGTATTAAAAGCGAAACACCAAAAAGGTACCCAAGTACCCCAAGAGCCTGGATACTTGGCATTTGGATGCGAAGGTAAGCACCCAATGTTTTATGTGAATTTTCTAATGCGCTTAAAGTTTCATGGTGGTACGCGGTTGAATTTAGTTGTCGAATGTGCAATAATTTACAAATTTCTTTAAAAGTACTTGCCATAAATTCAGTTCCCTGGTCCGTGACCAATTCGTACGGAACACCATACCTAAGAATATAATTAGTAACAAAGGCAGAAGCGACCGTATGCGCTTCTTTGTTTGGTAAAGGATATGCTTCAACAAATTTACTTAATTCGCATTGTAATGTTAAAATATATTTATTATTTTGATTATCTGGTGGGAGTGGTCCTACCAAGTCGACAAATATTTTCCGTAATGCGGAAATAGCAGTGGTTGTAATACTCATTGGTTCTTTACACGTTATCGAATGCTTGTATCGCTGACAATCGTCACAACGTCGAACGTAAGTTTCTACACCTTGTCTAAGTTTTGGCCAATAATAAATTCGTTTAATATTGTGATACATACGATTCATACCCGCATGACCTCCGGTAGGTAACGTATGATAATCATTAAGTATTAATTTTTGATCCTGTGAATCTGTAATAAGAGTTAAATTTGGTACTATAGATATTTGTATACCCATCGCTATGATTTCCTCTTCATTTTTAATTATTTCTTCAATAATTCCCCTTTTTTTCTTGACTAACTACGCAGTTTTAATCTTTTTTCATTATACATATCATTTGCATGCCATTTATTTTACAACACATGACTAAATCTCTCAACGTTGCACCGTATGCAGACGCTGATGGAGAAGTGTCACTAATATAAATTATGTGTGTGTCGGGTATATACACCACATTTTTAAACAACTTATTATCTTGATTCTTCATTTTAAAGTCGTCGTCTTTTAAGGGTTGTACTAGTACAGAATTATTTGGGTATTTAAGCAATTCTACGATGCCAGGGTGATCAATCCTATTGTCCGTAAAATCGTCAGTTTCGTCCTCTAAAGTACGTTGCTGCTTAAGTTGAGCACGTGTCATAATGTTAATGTGGTGAATCACCTTACTAGAAAGTTGTTTAAGTTCGCGAGACTCAAGACAAATTCGAGAAAGGGCATCAGCTCATATAAATGTCAAACTGTCTACCGTATAGATATGGCCTAAAATGTTTAACAGCCCATACAAATGCTAACAGTTCCTTTTCAATGATTGGGTAATTACGTTCGGCAAGATTCAAAGTTCTGCTGGCATAAGCAACAGGATTATCATTCCCATTTGACAATACGGCTCCCAGAGCATGGGCTTAAAGCATCAGTACGAAGAATAAAACGGTTATTGCTCCAGAAATTTGGATATTGTAAAATGGGTGGGTGCTCCAATAAGTTTTTTAAAGCGTCGAATGAGTTTTGACATTCTGAAGTCCAATTAAAAATAGAATTTTTTCGCGTTAGACGATTTAAAGGCTCTACTAAATCAGCAAAGTTGTTTACGAATTTCCGATAATAGTTAGCAAACGCGACAAAACGTTTAGTAGAATTGGCGTCTGTTGGCACTGGATAGTTTTTTATAGCGGCTAGTTTGTCTGGGTCGGGAAAAACACCCGCCGATGAAATGACATGGCCTAAATACAAAAGTTCCTTCCGAAGAAAGGTGCACTTGCTTGGGTTTAATTTAAAATTTAAATTATGTGTCGTTGCAATACTTTTACTAAATTTTGATTATGATGCAATAGATTTCGTCCAAAAACAATAATATCATCCAAATAAATAAAATATGACTCATAATTTAATCCTGACATAGCAATTGTCATTACTCCTGAAAATGCACTAGGACTAATTTTTAATCCCATTGGTAACCTCGTCATTTGATATTGACCAGTAGTTGTAGTAAATTCTGTGCACGGTCTACTGTCGGGGTTCAAAGGTACTTGATGATAACCTTGCGCTAAATCCAAATGTGAAAAATAAACTGCGCCGGATAATGAATCTAAAATTTCGGTAATACAGGGTAAAGGAAATTTATCGTTTTCAATGCGTCTATTTAATAATGGATAGTCTATAACCATTCGCCATTTTTTCTCACCTAACCTATCTGATTTTTTAGGAATGATTAGTAACGGGGATGACCAATCCGATCTGGTTTCTTCAATTATTCCGTCTTTAAGTAATTTGTCTATCTGTCTGCTGATTTCGTCTTTTTGTGTATGAGGTAAGCGGTAGGGCTTAACATATACTGGAACTGTGTCTTGTTTCAAATGAATCTTTTGTGTTGACGTATTTGTTATCCCGAGTATGTGGTCATCTAATTGGAATGTGTCCGCGTATTTAGTACAAATTTTTTGTATAGAGTCGTACTCTTCTTGATTTAATGACTCGAAGTCTATTAATTTTAAAACTCTGTGTACTCAATTTACCGTTGTCGTTTTATGTTGGTACATACATGAAATTTATCTAATGTCTCGATTTTTAGTTTATAGTTTTTTATTCTGATTTTCTTGTCATTCGTATTGAGTATCCTAACGGGGACAAAACTATCTATTCGTTTAGCTATAGTAGAAGCTACATACACACCTTCACACACTTCATCATTCATCAATCATCTACACATTTAACAGAAACATACCTAATAACTTCGCAACGAGGCGGTATTAAAATGCAGCAATCGTGCATGGATTGCATACTTAAAGAAATAGAATTAGACTGCACATAAAATGAAAACAAAAATTTTTCGTAATCTAAGTGAGCTAAAAATTTTGTGAAGAAATCATTTCCCAGAATTCCATGAATATTGTTTGCGACCTGATCTAATATATAAAATTCGTGTTGTAAGCAAAAGTTTTGAATGTTTAAATTTAAATTTACGGCACCATGAGCTTTGATGGAACCTGCAATACCATTAATTGTTATATTTTGATTTGAATTTATGTATTCGCCCTTCGGAACGTAATTTTTAAATAAAACGCTGATTGTTGCGCCTGTGTCGATAAGAAAATTTAAGTCATTTTCTCGATATTTCAGTTGTACGTCATTTATTCCATTCATACTTATAATTGCAGCGTCGGTAGTAAATCTAAATTTCGCTGACTCGAAAAAACTGGTTTCTAATGGCTTCCGGATTATGATTTATTTTACTTTCACGGTCCTCGTTATTGTTATCATGAGTATCTGCGAAATAAGCGTTCTGATAGTTATTTTCTCTGCGTGTATTAGGCGACATTTGTCCTCGTCCGCGTTCAAATATACGACTACTTTGACTGTGTGAAAAATCTTGACGATTACCGGTATTATGATTATTCTGCGAATTATGTAAGTTATTAGAAAAAATGTTTTGTGGATGTCGGTAACCCCTATAGAATCTACTTTGAAATCGTTGTGTCTGGAATCGACCCCGAGAATTTTGATAACGACCGCGAGAATTTTGATAATTAGTACGCCCCTTTGTGTGGAAAATTAGAGACGGAGAATTTGGTACTTCCTTGCTTTCTATTATCGCTGTATTTATGACATCTGCTAAGTTATTTTGACCTCTAGCTCGTACGATTGTCCGAAATTCATTACTTTGTAGACCCCTAATAAAAGCACTAATGGCCAACCTTTCGTTGACTTCTTTAAGAATTGTCCGTTTTTCATTGTTACCTGAAGCTTCAGTAATGGTCAAATCCAACATTAGTTGGCAAATAACCTTATCAAAGTCCTCTATAGATTTCTCGTTTTGTTTAACATTATGTAATTCTACTGAAAGTGCTGTTACAGATTTCGGTGTGAACAATTTACTTTGCATATCTTTAATCAAATCATCTGTTGACTCATAGTTAGCGAGTAGCTTAGCTTGCGCGTTTTCTGATAGGCGTGTTGCCAGTACATATTTGATTACTAATTGCTTATCGGTTTCTTTTAATAGGTCAACATATAATTTGATCGCGTTTATTAATTTCTTAGTGGTACCATCAGTATCGTCCATTTCAGGCAGTAATGCTGCTGCCGTTCTTAAACTAAAACTTTATGTACCCATTTTAACAATTTTTGTATTACTAACTAACCTATCTTCTAAAATATTTCGCGATTCTCTCAAGAAGGCAACTATATTTGCGAAAATTTCTGTAATTTTTATTACTTGAGGATCTTTATCCGCTTTATGATTAATTTCAATTATTAACCCATTATGGTATTTTTTTATACGTTCTAATTCAGCAAGTTTCCTGCTTATAACACTGTGACTTTCCCTACAATGTTGGTTGTCATTTATTAGATTAGTTTTAAATAACTTAATTTCTACGTGCAATTGTTGAAATTTTTGGAGAATTGCATATTTAAAAACTTACACTTATATTTCCTTATCGCGCTGGCCATGGATTGTTGACTACTTACACTGTATTGAGGGCATCTGTGCTGCGAATTCGCTTATCCACTTGCTTGAGCATCTGTTGTTTACATTTGTTGTACAGGATGTATCCTACAACTAGAATGCAGATTAGGGTTATTACTATGGAATAAACGAATAAGGGTGATGACGTTTGTTGTAGCACTGAGTTTGTTTGACCTCCGCTATTACCCGCTTGCTTGATTCACTGCCCAATTTAACAAATATATATATATATATATATATATATATATATATATATATATATATATACATATTTTTTTTCTTTTTTTCTTTTCTCTTACAAAACCATAATGTATTCCTGTCTATGACATTGACTAGCTGCAGGCCTCAGTTAGTTAGGGTTACCTTTCCCTTTTTCCATTTTAAAAGAGCTGACTTTTCTTGCAATAATAACTTATTCTATTCAGCATCATTGTAATTTGTAATATTGACCTAGTTGTGACATAAATATGCTTTAGAAATAATACATAATTAATTATTGGAAAAATAGATAAATGTTTCTTAATACTAGATATACACTACAACATAACCTCTATACTGTCATATTATTGTTCGCTAGTAATACGTTATTTTTCAAATTAAGTCAACTCCGTTTATTAAAAATCTTCCTTTTCAGAACACACAAACGTCTTTTAACGCTAGAACTATTGCGGTTGTGAACTTCACCGTGTGCCTTTTTTAAAATGCTGCTTCTCCGTTGTGCTTGGAGTTACGGTGTTGAGATATTATGAATTTTTCTAGATTTTTATGTACTTTTAGAATATAAAAAAATAAATGAAGAAAATTAAGCCATTTTAGAGTTCTTTTTAGTATTTGTGTAACTGCCGGAACCGTTATTTTGACCGTTCATAATCAGTTTCGAGGCTGTATAACAAAAATAATAATAACGTTGAGATGAAACGATGTATTTTACTATTATTGTGCTAATTTTTAGGAGTTTACTGTAAGTCAGAACTTGTTTAGTCGTGTCCGAAATTATGAATAATCTTCGCTATTTTTACCACGCGCGGCTGTCATTGTGTGAAGTTTGTGACCTAACCTACGAAAGAACTGTTTAAACTGTTTTGTATATGTTCGAAAATGGCTGTTATGTGTTCTTTATGTGAGAAAATATTTTCAACGCAAAGTAATCTCAACAAGCATCTGAAAAATGTACATCATCAGCAGCAAAGAAATATTATCAGTTATGACTACAATTTTTCAAACATTAAATGCTTAACTTGCGTTGCTTCATTTCGGTTCACTAAGGACTTAAGATGCCATCTGAAATTTGCTCATAAAGAAGTAATCGATGAAGAAACATAGCAATTTCCCAATGCAGAAGGTATCTACACCTGTATTTACTTGTGTGTGATTAGTATTTATTTCATAATGCTTTGCAGGTTTCCAACGTTGGTTTAGTGATCTTCAGAAGACTGATAATGTAGAATATGTTACGCGCAAAGCAAAAGGAATAATCTACTACAATTGTAATCGGTCAGGTAATGTTCTCACTTTCAAGCAATATAATGAAACTTTATGATATGATATTTTGTTTTCAGGCCAGTATTCTATGAAAGACAATGCGACACGTAAACGTGCCTTAAAAAGTCAAGGGTCATGTAAAATTGGTTACAAATGCATCAGTGAAATAATAGTTTCCATAGATAATGATTCGGTACATCATGTTGTTTATTATAAAACACACTGTGGGCATAGTTTATTCGACATATTCGTCTTCCAAAGCAGGAACGATCAAATATTGTAGCAAAGTTATCTAGTGGAGTAACAATTTCTAAGTAAGTTCTAAAGTTATTCTGAACAAGTACTTTACTATTTTTTTTATGTAACAGTATCTCATTATGGTCAAAAGTACTAACCAGATTTCAATATTTCAGAGTTTTGGAGTTCAAAAGGAACAGCTCTACACAGAACACCATTTCTAGAGATCATCTACTCATAAGAAAAGATATTCACAATGTCAAGAATAGTTTCGGCATTTCAATTCAAGAAGGTGTACGTCATCAAACAGATTCAATAAGTGTTGAATTATGGGTGAAAGAATGTGAGGATACACAACAAGTACTATTTTACAAATAGCTAAGAGAAGAACTTATGGATTTCAAGAATCAAGACTTCTGCTTGATATATATGAATGAATCACAAAAGCTAATGTTGAAAAATTTTGGAAGTAATATTATTGCAATGGATAGTACACATGGACTGAACATGTATGACTTCGAGCTTACTACTATTCTAGTGATTGATGAATTTGGTGAAGGATTTCCAACAGCTTGTATGTTCACAAATCGTAAAGACACCAAAGTTTTTTAATATTTTTTCACCATAATTAGAAATAATGTTGGAATTATAAAGCCCAATGTGTTTATGACAGATATAACAACTGTCTTTTATTCAGCATGGGAAAAAATAATGGGGCCAGTCTCAAATCATTTCTTTTGCTCATGGCACATCGACCGAGCATGACAAACCAGTTTATCCAAAATCTCTGATTATGAAAAAAGAAAATGGGTCTATAAAGCTATCAAAGTAGTTCAAGAGTGTTTAGATGAAAATGAGTTTTTCAAGTATCTCCAGCAAACTATAAACCTCCTATGTAATGATAATGAAACAAAACATTTTCGAGCTTATTTTTATGATAACTATGCCAATAATCATAGACAGTGTGCATATTGCTTCCCAAAAAATTGTGGAATAAACACAAACATGCATTGTGAAAGTATGCATGCTTTGCTGAAATTCATTAGAGATAAAACAGTGGAACGAATAATCAAAATAACGAAAGGAAAAAATACGTCTCATGTTCAACGTATTCATGCACTTCATCGGGCCACTATTAGCAGTAACATGACTCTGAAAGAGCAGAATGATAATTATTGGGTACTCGGTTCATCAAACGCACCTAGTGACTTTGTGATTTCAATAAATACGGATTTGGTCTGTAACAGGAGCTTGGAAGCTTGTTGCCATTTAACCTGCTCCTTCTGTTCAATATGCTGTACCTGTTGCGATTTTTGTATTCGCAACACTATCTGCAAACACATTCATTTTATTGTAATGAAAGTGGTTAATGTAAGAGACACAACTTCTAATAAAAATTAAATTCTTTCTGGGGAAGATGCTAGTAATTCAGAGATTGAAAAACACTTGAAAAGATTGGGAACGAACACTTTACCTCAAGATAAAGATGCTACGAAGAGCATAATAGTTCAAGAAGCCCTAAAAGTCTTGGACAATGTTCAATCTGTGAGTAATGGGCCAATATCACAGCATACGGTAAAAATATTGAAAAATGTGAATTATCTCATGATGGTTGTAGAAGTGACAGGAATATCTCAGCAACTCCCTAAAGCACATGAAGGAATAGCAAAACAGCCTGCTAATAAAAAAATCAGCAAGCAGCAAACATTCTATTCCACAAAAAAGAAAAAATCGACAAGGAGCCAGCATCAAAAGAAACCTTCGAGTGCTGATAAAACTAACATAAAAATATGCTTAATGGTGAACATGTTGAGTTTGTGTCAGGTACCCACTTTATTGATCACAATGATACAGTAATGAATAAATAAATAAGCAATTAAATAGTTGTATATATTTTAAAGCCTTTGTAAATAGCCTTAAATTCCGAAGAAAAAGTCAACAGAATGGAATTTACCTCCTAACATCATATTCAATCACTTGATGGTCAGTCAACTATGAAATCTTAATTCCTAAATTGAGTAACGAAGATATACTCATAACCGTTTCTATTTTATACTGTGATGTTAGCTCAAGAGAAGCAAATCATGTAAAAGAAAACAGTGTCGAACACATCACAAATGTACAGGGTAAATGTAATCAATTTAATAGTTTAACAACAGTGGAAGAAAATTTAAAACATGATGTTTTAAAGTTCCGTTCAAATTTTAAATATAAATGTGATAAATGTGATTATGCATCACATCTCGAATATAAGTTCAAAATTCATTTTAAAAAACACTCGAGTAATGAATTTAAATGTGACCAATGTGAATATACAACACATCTCAAATCTTATTTTAAAATTCATCTTAAAAACATTCTTTAAGTTATGAATTTAAGTGACTAATGCGATTATGTAACACGACAAATCTTATTTTAAAATTCATCTTAAAATATATTCTCCAAGTTATGAATTTAAATGTGACCAATGTGATTATGCAACAAACCGCAAATATAGTTTAAAAATCCATCTTAAAAAACACTCTTCAAGTTATGAATTTAAATGTGACCAGTGTGATTATGCAACACATGTCAATCCTTATCTTAAGAAACATCTTAAAATACACTCTTTAAGTTATGAATTTAGATGTGACCAATGTCTCTTATTAAAGAGGCATTTGGCAGCGTTGCGGAATGGGTTGTAATATTTAGCCGCTCCTTTTTTACCTACGCACCCGAGGTATGAAAAATGCAAGTTATAACTTGTTTCTATAGAGATCTATATATTCAAGTACTTTGAGATTTCAAATTAGTTGCAACTGAACGTTCTTGTGAGATACTTCTGTACTTATTATGGGGTTAATTTCGTAGTAAAGGAAACGCGGCCGTCTCGCGGTTTTACAGAGCAACACGCTTTAGATTATCTTGCGGAGTTGGAAAACTTATCTGAATGCGAACCCGAAAAAGCAAATAACCACTCCGAAGATGGCGAAAGTTCCTGTTAATGACAAAGGTAGTGAACAAAGAATCTGATGAGAGCGTAAATAATGTCACTTCTGATCTTCCTACATCTAATGAAATTAGTTTTTTTTTTTTATTATAGCACGCCCGAGGCGTGTACATTGAAACTAGTAGATCCTATCTAGCAATCTGTTTTGAACAGTTCCTTACTTAAGTCTAAGTCTGAAGTCTTAAATCTAAGTAAGTCTTAGCGGGTGATGGATGTACTCCCATTGGCGTACTCCACATCCGTTTAGAAACACTTCGTTCACATGTTTTAATTGCCCATATTTCACTTAACTTAACTTACACTAGTGCAAAAGGTTTTTTTTCTTTTTAGTCTACGTATAAGTCCACTGTTGTCGAGTAATTGTAGCACTTCGACATTCACATGTTCATGTAGCCTTGTTTCGTGTTTTTTCGCGAACCGTTTTATTTCCTCACTGACCATAGGCACTTTTAGGTCTTTGTGGATGTCTTCATTTCTAATGTACCATGGAGCGTTGACGATGATGCGCAGTACTTTACTTTGATACGTTTGATTAATTTTTACATGAGATTTCTTTGTGCATTCCCATAGTTACACACCGTAAGTCCAGACTGGTTTCAGTATTTGTTTGTACAGCAATAGCTTATTATGCAGCGACAGCTCAGAATGTCTTCCAATTAGACACCACATTTTTCGAAATCTAATGCATAGTTCTTCGTGTTTTTTCTTTATATGTTGTTTCCACCTGAGTTTGGCATCTAGTGTCAACCCCAGATATTTCGCTGTGTTAGCGTGTGGAATTGTTTGCTGGTTGATTACTATAGGTAAGTAATCAATTCTTTTATTGGTGAAGTTTATGTGTGTAGACTTCGCCTCATTTAGTTTAATTCGCCATTTCTTTGTTCAATTGGTGACGTTGTGGATTGGAGTTTGTAGTTTGTTGGTAGCTACCTCTATTTCCTTACTTGTGACCAGCAATGCAGTATCGTCAGCAAATGTAACTGTCATCACTCCATCGCTCATAGGGATGTCACTGGTGTGGAGTAAGTACAAGGTTGGTCCAAGGACGCTTCCTTGTAGTACACCTGCACCGATATCTTTTAGTTCTGAATAGTCTTCGCCGTATCTTACCCTAAAATGACCGTTGGAGATGTACAATTTGAGGATCTGAGTCATATGCTTAGGTAAATTCTTTTCAATCTTATATACCAGCCCTTCGTGCCATACTTTATCAAAATCTTGGTCTACGTCTTGAAATATTGCTGCGCATATTTCTTTTCCTTCTAAACTTCTTTCGATTATATTGGTGATGCGATGCACTTGATCAATGGTCGAATGCTTATTCCGAAATCCAAACTGGTGAATCGGGATAAGTTTCTTTTCCTCAGTAAATGATTTGAGGCGTTTTAATAGTAGTGTCTCGAATAGTTTAGATACGATTGGTAGCAGTGAAATTGGACGATATGATGTTTTCTTATTGGGTGGTTTCCCTGGTTTCGGGATTCTGCTGCGTTCCACTGCAAGGGTACATATTGTAATCGCAATGCAGCGCTGAATAGGTGCGTTAGTTTCATTATGCCCTGACAGTTCTTTAAGTACTTCTTTTTTCGAAACTCCGTGGCAATTTCGTTCGGAGTTATTGGACCAATGACTCTGTTTTCCCAGGTATTTATAACCGGTAATGTTTCAATACCATCAGCATGGTGGGGTTGGAAGGTATTTGCTAAATGCTCGGCAAATAATTCCGCATTTTCACTATCCTTCCTATCCCATTCGTCCCTTTCCTTGCGAATTGGCGTGTTTTGGTATTGCGGTCGTTTAAATCTCTTAGTCGTCTTCCATAGGGAGTACTCATTGTCTTTATCATCTGACAAACCCCTTAAGAATTCAGAGAAGGTTTCCTGTTCAAGTTGTTGGTTTATCCGATTTAGCACCGTTTTATCTGCAGATGTCCTGCTTTGTTTGCCATTTTTTCCGTGCTCTGCGTTTCGCTGAGACAAGATCTCTAATTCCTCTTGGTTAGTTTAACCCTATTATTTTGTATTTTAGTAACGGGGTACTGTTCCATGCTGCTTGTTGTATATTAAAAATGAACAATTCTGCTGCAGTGTCTAATTGATCAATTGTTTTTAGTAGGACGTTTAATTGGATATGTTCTTTGTTCGTTAGTGATCGTGGATGTGGTATATTAATGATCGTTTCACTTAGCGTCAAGATAATCGGAGAGTGGTCTGATAGGTCGTAATTGTCTTCAAAACTGACGTAATTAGTTGATATGTTTTTGAATATCAAGAAGTCAATTAGATCTGGTATTTCATTGCCATCTACTGGCCAATACGTTGGCTTAACGGTAGAATGACATACGCGTTTAGCTTGCTTCACTGCTTCATATACGTGTTTCCTTTAGTAGTGACAATTCTGGATCACCAGTAGGTCTGTTTGGCATTAAAATCCCCTCCTCTAATAGAAATCCATTTTTATTTCCCAATTTTGGTCGCGCCCCTATTGCTATTTTCTAGTTTTATCACTCTAGTTAAGATCGATTTTAATGAATCTTCTTGCTTTTCGAGTTTTCCTAGAATTGCTTGCAATGTTTTGTTGATTACATCTGGGTTAGTTTGTTCCTTTTTGGTTTGTTCCGTTTTACTTTTTGATATTTGTGCATAACTGGTGGTTGCAGATCTATTTTGTACATCCGAACTGGCCCCATGTATAGTTGGGAAATGTTGCTGTATTTTCTTTATAGATGCCGTTTCTTGGGCATTAGTTGTCTTTAGCTTGTTTCGTTTAATTTCTTGTATGGTTTTTTCCCTACGTTTTTGGAGCTCCTTTGCGACTACACACCCGCGGTAGTTTGCCGGGTGAGCTTCGCCACAATTGGGGCATTTAGCTTTCCCAAGTTTGATTGACTTACAGTCCTTAGAGTATCATTCCATCTTGCATACTTTACGCACTTTGCTTCTTTGTGGCAGAAGGATTGGGTGTGCGCATACGCCTGGCACTTTTTACTTTGCGGGATAAGAGTTGTTTTCTTTCGTAGCGGTTCAATTCTTACCTTCAACCCTGCAATCATATTAATTTTGTGAATACCTTTGACATCTTCCGATTTGTCAAAAGCTAGCATGTGTAGAGTCAGTGGCTTGGTAATGATGCCATTTTCTGTTTTCATTTTTTTTTATAATGCTAATAACGTTTGTGATTTTAAGTCCCCTTTCCAGTAGGTCTTCTGTGATCATTTTTATTGAACACGTTGGGTGTATGCCTCTGAACATAACTTTGATGGGTCGGTTCTGTTTGTCTTCTTAAGTATAGTATTCGATATTATAATTGCGTAAGCTGCTAATCATACTTCCATATTGTGCCTCGTCTGGCACGCTGATCTTGAAAACGTCATTATGCAATGCTGTTACTTTATATGCACCCTTTGCTGCTTGCAATATTTTATGCACGGTTTCATATTCCGGTATATTGATCAGGTTAACTGGAGGTGGTAGGGGTGTTTTCTTTTCTTCAGATTTATTATCTGACTGCTTAGAAGTCGATGGTTGCTGTTGCGGAGAGATTTCAGGGGATGAAGCCGCTTTACGTTTTTTATTTTTGTTTTTCCTACATTTCTGAACTATCCAGTCCGTTTCTCTAGTTAATTCTTTCTCATCAGTGGAATATTCTATTTTATTTTCTATTTCCTGTTTTACATTGGGTTTCGCCACTGGTTTTTCGATGCTATTTACCTTTTGCATTAGTTCATTGATATTTCTACTTAGGGCTTCAATGGTTGCAAGGGATTGTTGCCAGGCATTCCATAAATTAACCTCATTTTCAGTCTTTAATTTATTTTGTTGAACAAGAATTTGGTTTTGCTGGGATTATTCAATCTCAGCTGGTGTTCGAGGTCGTTGGGTTAATATTAGATTGTCCACTATGTTGTTGTGTGCATTGTGCACCTGTTGATTATATTTATCGCTGTCGTATTCTAACGTGCACTTTATATTAGATTGAGAATAAATATTTTGCTAATAAAAACTAAAACTTGTTGTAGTTTTCCTAAAAAACCAAATTAAAATGATTTTCGAAAATGAACTTACTGTTTGTCTTTTTAAAACTAAACTACATAGTTTTCACAAGTCATAAGGCCTTACGGCTCCACTGTTTAGCTTGTACTTTTTATTGTTCTCTCAAATAAAACGTTACCACTCAATAGTATTTTTAAATTCACACATTATTCTTTACAAAGGAAAACTGCAATTGTAAAGTTAAATCACCAATACAAATCGCATTGTTAACACAAATCGCCCTCTTATTATTGATGAAATTAGTGATGACATTGAACACCGTCCAAAACGAAAAAATTACATGCATTCACCTGTGTGGAGTAAACAGTCATCAATATCTAATGACATATGGGAAGTTGTGGAATCAAGTGGACCTTATGTTGACCGTTCAGTTCAAAGAAATGTTATGCGAAATACTCTTTATGCAAAAAGAAATGTGGTTGCTAACTCTGTGCTAAGTGCATTTCGATTGTTTATTGAAACACAACCACAAAACACATTCAGAAATGTACTGAAATTGAAGCTAAACGACAACTAGAAGATTATACAAACTGGTCATTGTCTCTTCAAGAACTTGACGATTTTCTTGCAATATTGCTATCTCGTGGTGCTTACGGCACAAGAAAATTACAGTATGACAGTTTATGGTCTATTACTTGGGGACCGCAATTTCTTCGTGAGACCATGTCACGCAATAGATTTCGTGAAATCATGAGATTTTTAAGGTTTGATATTCGATCAACACGAAAATAACATCTAGTTAGTGATAAGTTGGCTTTGTCGTCCGAAATATGGCATAAATTGATTAGTAACTGTAAAGCTTGCTGTGTTCCAGGAGTAAACATTACAGTAGACGAACAACTATTGAAAGCTAGATGATGATTTACATAATATGTGATGAATTAGCCTGAAAAACTTGGTGTAAAATTTTGGCTAGCTGTTGATATGAATTATAAATACCTCCTGAATGGTTTTCCTTACTAAGGAAAAGATGATATGCGTTCTAACAACCAACACCTTCCAGAATATGTTGTTTTAAAATTAATGGAACCTTTACAAAATATGGGTAGAAATGTTACTACCGGAAACTTTTTACCAGGCAAAAGTTAGCAACAATGCTGGCAAAAAAAACCCAACAATAGTAGGAATAATGAACCGAGCAAGAAAGGAATTACCAATTTGTATCAATAATAAAATGGCACAGTTATATTCTACCACAGTAATGAAAAATAGTAGAAGCCACTTGTCAATTTATCAGGGTAAAGTTAATAAAAATGTCATATTGCTAAGTACGCTACATCCAACTGTGGCTATAGATGATGGTAAAAAGAAGAAACCTGAGACAGTGTTGTATTACACTGAAACAAGGCGTATATGTGTTGGACCAAATGGCTAGAAAATATTCTACGAACGCTGGTTCACTTAGATGGCCAGTTTATGTATTTTACAATGTTTTAGATCTTGCTATAATCAACGCCTGGATAGTTTATAAGGAAGTTGTAAGCAAATATGAAAAAAGGAACTTTACTTTCATTCTAGCTGAGGAACTAAGAAAAGGGTATTTCAATTCGAAACAATATTCTGGTGCAAGCACCAGCACATCTGATACAACTAAACTTAAAAAACGTCATCAGTGCCAAATTAAATAATGTGACAAAAATAAAACTGCTGACGTTTGTTCAATGTGTAAGAAATATGTTTGTGGAAAATGTGGAAGTGTAGCAAAGACCGTTATTTTTTTGAGCTGTAGAGCGTAATACAGCATGTAAAACGGTACCGAATTCTAAATGTATTAGAATCAATTTGATTTTTATTTAATTAAAATGAATATTTACCTAAAATGAGTTCTTTTATGTTCCTTCCTCAATTAAGTGTAAAATGTATAAGGAATACATCTCAAAATTACCTTTCTTGCCCAGAGGTCAAAACGACCGCCTACGGCAGTTTTAAGTATTTACAATAGCCGGAGGTGCTAGTGTTAAGGGGGATGGGACACTTTATGACCGTCCGCTCATGGTCGCACCTCACTACCGCCATCTTATTGCTGTCTCAACTTTGTGCCGACCCATCTCATTACCATTCCAACGCATTTCCGACTCTTTGCTAAGCCAACTCAATGCCGGCTTCAAGTTATTGTTTATTAGGGTGGAGTGAAAAAACTGACTTTTCGAAATCCAAAATTCCAGCGTACGAAAAAGTTGTACATTGCCTTCAGAAATATGTGTAAAAAGATTAAGCTCCATGCGATTATATCTTCCGCCCGCGTACCGGTTATAAAGTTTTGATAATTTTAGTAAAAAACGGAAAAATAGTTTTCTGTGATTCACTGTTTTGGTGATTGAATTATATAATCTATTTTTTTTATCAGTTTGCTGATCAATCATAGTTGAAAGTGAGCGTCCAACAATGAACACTCGGTGAAACAAACAATTATTTCCTTGTTGCCAGAAAAAATTCATCGGCAACATGTAACAAAAAAATACACCCAACACAAGGGCAGAACTTGAGTGTCCTATATTTCAATTAACACCTAGGCTATTCGGTGAAACAATTCTTCCAACGTATGAAAATCGGAAATTATCTATGGATTCAGCATTTGTTAAAAACAGAAGGAAATGGGCAGCAACCATATGTGGGTAATGGGTGAATTAACTGAAATAGTCACAGATAAACTGATAAAATTGTGGCAAAAAGCTTTAATTCCCATTTTGAGCTTCAATTCCCATTTTGAGTAATAGTGCATTGTTAAGAAGGGACTACAATGAGAGATATAGGAATTTACAGAAGTCGTACCAATGTAGAAAAGACACCGTCACCTACAAAACAAATCTACAAAAGTTTAGAAGTGAAGCTAGGGACCTTTATGATACAGCAGAGTGTAGGCGTGCATCATCTGCTTGCAATTGTGAAAAATCAAAAAAGATTCCCGCAAAAGAACAGCAGCTACTTTTGGACCAAAGGATAACTCGTAAGATGGTCAGTGATTCTGTGGACATTCTTGCAACGAGAAGATTTCAAAAGCAAATTCACAGAATCGTCCCATTGTGAAACTGAAAAAGATTCGGAAGTTTCTTGCGTAGCACGTGAGGATGAGGGAGCATTTTGAGAAGAGACGGGAGATTCTGATCAGATTTTAAATCGAGAGAACCTAAACCATCAACACCAAAGGGACATGCTTCCCAAAAGAGAGCTAGTTTGCCGACATTGGCAGGAACGTGTGACCGATATGGAGTATCTTATCCTACAGCAGCCGCAATTACATCGGCTGTATTGGACGACTTGGACATAATAAATTCAAAAGACACGAGTAAAGTAATTGGCAAGAGTAAAATAGGGAGAGAAAGTCAGAAACACAGGAGCAGACTTCAGTGCGAGGCTAAAATTGAAGTGCACGGTTTGTACTTTAACGGCCGAAGGGACAAAACCTTGATTATTCAACAGGAAGGAGATAAGTCATATCGTAGATACGTCCCGTGGTTTTAGTTGAACAACATGTTTGGGAAACGATTAAACACTCAAGATGCCTGGAATTGAAGAAAATAGTCGCCCTGTAATTCAGAGGAATGCTTATATCGCACATCCCGAAAACCTTTTGCCGTTAATGTTGGCTGACGAACGGTCTGACATCCGAGAACTTGCCATAGAAGGCCCTGAAACTCAACTTCGATGCTAGTGAATATTATGAAGTGATCCAGTGGCAAGACATCAACATTACAAATACAGATCCACCTATTTTTTGAGGCACATAACAGACGAAGACCTGGATGCAATTTTGCGAAACAAAGCGCCTGCTCCATTAAACATCGAAAAATTTCCCTGTAACACACAGAGTGTGGAGATAGTGGTGAAGCCGTAAGTGAAGCTGCTTCTCCCCTTTTTCGGCTTCATCCGAGAACGACTTGAGTCAAGGGCAGTAATCCCATTATTCGAAAAGAAATCGGAATATAAGTCACAGTTTGCTTCGTAGGATGAATTATATGCGACTGTCAAAATCCATAACTTGGAGGCGATTTTCAAATCTTCAGTGGAGTTGTTCTCTGTTGGTTTTTTTTGTTTCTAACTTTAGGATCGTTGCGCGGGCGGAAGACAGAATCAAATACAACTAAATTTGTTTGCGCTTATTGTCGAAGGCACTAAACAACTTGTCCGCATGGTGGAGTTTTTGATTTCTAATAATCAATTATTTTTTCACTCCATCATTTTATTTATTATAGCATTAGTGATCACTGTCATTTAGTCATATTATTACAAATTTTTTAATCTTTACTTGATTGCGCCAGGCAGGTCCGATTACGTAGGTATTAGTGTAAAAAAACGTTTTACGAATGGACTGAGTAACTGTTTGAGATTATCGAATAAATATATTTATGCAAACCATTGGAAAGAGTAATTAATAAGGTACAATACTTTTAATTGTTCTGGTTTCCTACATTTAAGTATATAGTTTAAGGTAAATACATATTTTCTGATAAAAAAATTCCTTATGGCACTTACAACATCTTAAGGAACACCATTTTGTTAATCATGAAGCGGGTTTCAAATCTACCTGAGTATGCATTACGTGTCATCGATAAGTTAATTGTTGTCATCTTAATTATTTTGCAAATTTCGAAAATTTGAATTTCCATTGTATTCTAGTTCCTTTGGTAATTTTATATAGTCATTCCCGTGATTAATTCCCGTGAACAGGTCAGATGAGTATCTGGACGAATTATAAAAGTTATAAATTTCAACATGAATAATGATACTAACGTATGTCTCAAAAGCTTTTGCATAAAATCACTGGATGTAAAATACGCGAGAATAGTAAAATATTAGGTTCGCTTTGGAAACAAAAATTCTCGGAAAGTTTTTCTTCACTCTGACAGTTCAGCTTAAGAAATCAGTTGTACCAAAATGGCTTACAAATTAGACCTTCGTTAACGTAGTTACGCTCTAGTTGGGCAAATCCCTTAGCCTGAAATAATTCGCATATTCGAAAATCAAAGCATTTCCCGCATAACGCTTTATTGCACATTATCGGATTGTAAACAACTTATACCATGTATGAAGCTCCCAAAAAGTGGAAGAACCAGATATTTTACCCAAGCCAGACCAAACAGGTTAGTAAGAAGAGCAACAAATAGAGTTGGAATGTCGGTCAGGAAATTAACAAGGAAGTATAGAACTTCTAAGGATACAGTTTGGAAGGAATTAGTTAGGAATGGGCAAGAATAACGAAAAAGAAGGAAATGTTCAAAATTAAAGCCAAACCAGTTGGAATGGATACCACGATTTTGACGGATATTAAGGCGGATACATTTTGCCAACAACAGTCATTGTTATTGATAATGAAAAATATTTCACTCTTTGGTAACGATGGCTCTATATTTATAAAATAGAAAACTGCCCAGAGAATGTTAAATATAAAGCAAAGGCAACATTTGTTGATACACTTTTGGACTGTTGCGCGACTTCTATAAGAGGTAAGTCGAGGCTTTATGTGGGGCGCGTAAGAGGTAAAGCACTGGATGGTCTGCGCTATATTCAGAATTGTCTGGTCAAGCTGAACGATTAATGAACATCCTGCTGGAGACGATATAATGTTTCGAACAGACCTTGCAACATGCCATTACGTCAGGCACTCTCAGAACTAGCTCAACGCTCACAACATACTATTCCTAGCACGAGACTACAATCGCTCTAATCTACCCCAGACCCGCCCAATAGAAGGATATTGGAAACTTTTTAGTAGAAACATTTGTGATCGAGGATGTCGACCCGAAAATAAGGAACAATTAAAAAACGGGGGATATACAGAAAAATTCAGGAGACAGATATTACAGCATTCCAACGTTTTTTGCGAGATGTTCGCAGAAAATTGTGTCTTGTTGAAAATCACGGACCACTTCATTTAAATTAATATTTCAATATTGTTAATTGTAAGTCTATTAATTCTGTTTGATAGCTATAAGTTTATATCAAACATATTTGATTATAAAACTGAATATAATATTGTGCCAAAACTTTTGAGACATGCGTTATGTTAAGTCAACGAGGGCGAGAAAAACTTAATCATGACAATTACTAATAACTAGTAAACGTGACGAATTAGTGAAGTTTTGGATTTGTGGATAATTGGAAAATGTCGCACTAGAATCCACCTACAGAACGGAATTATTATTAAAGAATTAAATAATCACATATATGATCCGAGTGCGCCAAATATACAGTTTCAGCAGTTCATAAGTAATTTAAATAGGCGCAAAAAAACAACACAATAAGGCAAGTGCTACTATGGGCTTTAGACATCAATGATTTATACATTTTATAACTACAGTACAAGTCATAAATGCTACCTACGAAAATGTTCAAAGAGACTTACTGAAGAATGTCTCTAATACAGCTGCGTTAAAAAATGTATTAGTCGAAAACGAAGAGAAATTCTTGCACCACCGCCACTCCCGATTACTTTAAGAGAACTGATGATTTCAGAAAATTACAAAATTTATAAAGCTGTTGACGAACAAGAATTGTTTCTGGTGGCCGAAACAGGTATCGATAACCAGAAAATACTTATATTTGGCTGCGAATCATCTTTTTTAAATGCCGACGTATGGCATGCTGATGGAACCCTTGTCCATTGCACCGACATTATTCCACCAGGTGTACGTGATTTCCGTTAAAAGACATGATGGAGTAGTGCCGGCCATTTACGCCATTTTCCCCAACAAACGAATAGCGATGTACAGCTTGTTTCAAACATTGAAAGAACTAGTTCATAATTTGAATCCCAAATGATTTTGTTGCGATTTTGAACACGCTGCATGTACAGCAATGCAACAGAACCTTTTTTAATCTAATAAAATATATGAAACATCATATTTCACAGTTGGCTCTACTGAGAACATATAATAATGATGCGGAATTCGCACTACACACAAAAATGATTGCAGCAGTTGCATTTGTGCTAATTCAAAGTATTGATGTTGTAATAATTGATATGGATTATTTCTTACAACCAAATTTGCGCCCTTTCTTGAACTAATTTAAGGAAAATCATGTTGGGAGCCCAAATCGGCGGGGAGACGGCATACAGGCGCCTATTTTTCCAATTCCAATGTGGAATTTTTACGATAAGGTGATAAATAATGGAGATAGGACCAATAATCACGTTGAGGCTAATGTTGAAAGGTCAACTCGGAATTCAACATCCTACTATATGCTAATTTATTTAAACACTCAGAAAACTTTAGAAAGGCAGAGACTGAATTACCAACAACTATTCTCTGGTAAGATGGTTCAGATGATGCCAAAACTGAAATTTTATAACTTTTTTATTACGCAGGTAATCTTACTCCGCTAAAATTGTGAAAATGCATAGGTGTCGATCGAAGAATTTTATGTTTAGTGCCAGATTTCGCAAATGGGGACGTTATTGCCTTTTGCATGGAATAGCGTACAATTTCCAAATGGAACAGTAACCGTAATATTTTTGTTGACTTTCTTTTTAACTTTTAAATAGAATGTATAACATAAAGTAATAAACAATTCAACTCTGAACACTTCTGTGTAGTGTAAAGCTAAATACACCTCGTTTTTGTTGTTTAATTGGCGAAATTATGAAAACTATTTCTGTTTAATTGATGATGCGTATCTTTTATCTAATTCTAATTATAATAAAATGTGTCTTAACTAAAGGTAGTAAAATGTCAGCTTTTATGCAATGGATTTGGTGTTGCGGAATTAAGTTAGCTTAGCAAAGAGTTTGTCGGCAATGAGTTGGCATGGCAATGAGATAGGTTGGCAGAGAGTTGAGATGGTAATGAGATGGCGACAGTGAATTGGCGACCATGAGCTGATGGCAATGAAGTGTCCTAGACCCTTTTTTAAGGTAATGATGAGTATTTTCTATAATCTTGTTATTGAACTATATTTTGCAGAAATTCCTATAATTATTCTATGTGAAAGTGGAAGTTCAAGCTGGCCCTTCAAAGCGACGTACTGGAGAATATTTCAGGTAAGGAGAAACGTTTCGTTCTTAACGTACTAAATTATTTTTTGGCCAAACTGAACGTTAGTGCAGCCGTTAAACAATCGAGCAACGCTTTATGTTATTCAGAACCAAGTATCTATGCTACTAAAATGTAATATGACACTGAAGATAGTCCGAAAAAACGTGCGAAAAGGAATGGTGCACAAAACCTATGATCGCCTTAATGTATATGACCAGAATATCCAAAATATTATTCCGCGTATAGTGCATGATTTTTTTATTGCAGACATTCCACCAACGATGAACAGAATCCGTTGTGCTGTTAATAGTGATGATTTACCGAATTGTAAACGCAGTACACTTTTCAACTTATTGAATTTCAAAAGATGGGACAAAAAAGTACTCTTGCTGAGCGTGATGATATTATAATATGGATGCATAAGAAAGTTGCATTAGAAAGTTCAGAGAAGAAGTTAATTCACAGTAATTTTATTATTATCATTGTTCCTACCAGCACGTAATTAGAAATAATTTCTAATTACGTGCTGGTAGGAACAATGGTGTTATACCAGGTGCTGAACTTTCTAGTGTAAAAAGAATACTGCTGATGCGCATAAGAAAATGGACACAGATGTGTATAAGAATTGGTTTGTCTATTAGCTTATTCCAAACATACCACCAAATTCAGTTATTGTTATTGATAATGCGCCTTATCACAGTAGAAAGGTAGAGAAGATTCCTACATTGGCATAGCGAAAGGAACAAATTGTTGATTGGCTTAGTTAGAAAGAAATACCCATTGAAGAAAACGTTTTAAAGCTGAAGTGAGGCATCAATATGATAAAAATGAGCTTGATGTTATGGCACAAGAAACAGGTCGTGATGTGCTTCGTTTACCTCCATATCATTGTGAATTAAACCCAATAGGAATGGTATGGGCACAAGTTAAACATCACATTCAAAACATTTAATAAAATCTGAATACAAAGAAGTGACAATTGAAAAGTGGTACCATTACATAAATAACGTAAAAACTATTCAAAAAAATATCTGGATAGCAGATAATCTGCAAAAAGATATTGGGCAGTTGATAATCAACGTTACATAATCTTCTTCCGAGGAGCTAGAGATCGACTCCAGCGATTAAACCAAATTGACTCTAATATATATCATTATAATATTATATTATATTCTGTTGAGAATAAGTAACGTACCCATAATAAAATTCTAATAAAATTATTTGTTGACACACAAGTTCTACTTCATCGAATGTTGCATGGTGTTTGTTATAGTGTTTCTTTTACACGTCAAAGCAAATGTAGCAGTATCGATCTCATGTGACAGGCAATCCATTTATTTAACCATTATCTGTGAATCTGTTACGTGCAAACCTCAACTTTGTGCTCAAACTTACCCCAACAGAGGAGATACCTTTATATAGGACTTGCCGGTAGCTCGGTCACGGTAGAGATGGAGGGGTCCCACAGTGATATAGATGGTAATGGTAGCTGAAAGAGAAGAGAGGGCGCCAGCTAGAATGATAAAACAGCCAGCCCTAGATAACTAGTTAATTTGAAACTTTTCTAGCCAAGTAACGAATATGTGAAAGGATCTGAGCACTAGGAAAAATAGTTATAAAGCAGAAAGTCCCCAAAACAAAAGCGGTATATTAATTTCTAATAATGGCAGTATATAGTTTGCATTTTTATGTACACACACACACACACACACACACACACACACACACACACACACACACACACACACACACACACACACACACACACAGATAGATATATATATATATATATATATATATATATATATATATATATTTACATTCCCAAAAAAGTAAAAGGGATATAATTCCCTAAATAAATAACTAATTTCAATTGTGTTACACAAATCGTTAACCACAGAAATACATAGAATGTTTGTGCTCTTAAATACACAATATAGCAAGCCACCCAAAGAGTCTATCTAATACTAGAATTTAGAAAATGAAATTAAGTTAAATTTACATCCAAAAATGACAAAGTAATATACAGAACTGCAAAGCTAAGTTATGCTAAAACATAGGTTTATAGTCTTTAATAAAATACAGTAAACAGGTAATTTAAGCATTCCCCAAGTTGTAAAGGCACATTGAATAATAGATTATAGTAATAATACAATTGCTATGAATAACTTGCAGTAAACAAACATAATAGAAATGATCAGGTGGTTAATAAAATCTTTAACTCGAATCTGTTGAGCTGAATGCATCCAATTACACAGTTTCTTACAAAACAGTATTTAATTACATTGATTAGCAATAGACATGGTAATTTTTATACTCAAAAATTTTACCCAAAGCAATTTAATGTAAAAGTGCAAAAATTTGTGCAATAACACTTATCACAAACATGTACACACTTATAGGATTGGTTACAGATTAATCAAAGCATTAAGTTATCCATAAGACACTGAATAGGAGTGATTTACAACTTATCTTTTATATCCCAGCCTGTCGGAAAGTTATCATTTCAAATATTTCACAGGTGTTGAAGTCAAATCTTTTGCTAATTATGTAATAAGTAACACACTGCATCAGCCAAATGCTAGTATGTCCAACTATGTACGAATTATATACAAATGTACATATATTTACACAGCACACTAGTATATTTAGATAGTGTACGAAAAGTATATTATATGGCATACAAAAAGTATATTGTATAGCGTACAAAAAGTACCCCTAAAATTAAATGCATACAGCCAAATGAAAGCATGAATATCAATCTTACCTTCAATGAGGCAAAGAATCAGGAAAGTATTAATGGTAATGTTCAGAAATGGATTCAATTAATTTCGAGTATGAGCTCCCCTAAAATGAAAATAAATCTAGCAACCGTTTAAGTAGGTTGTTACATTCTTACCAGCGAATCTGAAGTATAAAAACAACTTCGTGGTTAGAGAAATTTGTGAGGTTAAGTCTAACCTCTTAGCTAATCGGTTTAATGATTATCTTAATGGATTTAGTTCTTCAATCGAACCAGATCGATTGTCTGAAAGTAAAACGTGGTAGAAGAACAAAAAAACCAAGCGTGACAAAAGCTCACCTGTTTTCAGTATTTCCTATATACCCGATATAAATCGTTTGTACCCACTAATTATAGTGATTCGGCACAAAATTTAGAAAAATGTTATAAAACCGACAACCATCGATGGGCTAAATAAAGTCCAGAAATTTTTCTTTTTCTTTTAGGAAACACAAAATGGCTTTTCATTCGTCAAATAACAAACAGGAAGTGAAATTAAAAAACAAATATGCAGATGTCAAACGGATATATACCAGTGACTCCCAACACATGAAGTTGGAATGTAACTTATAAGTGACCATCAAAAAGTTTACCTAACCACTACAGAAATGTTTTTAATTGTGAAGCGTAATATATTCAAGAAACTACAGAGATAAGCTTAGAGAAATGTCATTATTTTTAGAAAAGTAGAAAATTTAAAGAAACACGAGCAATTCATTAATTCTAATAGATCGCAAAAATTTACTTAATAGTACAGCAAAAGTAACGAATGTAACAAATACTCTTCCCTATATGAAATTTACAACGTTTCAAAGTTTTGATGGATACAGGGTGTCCACGCACTCTTTTCACAAAGGAAAACTGCAGATTCTAGAGCTCATTTTATGTCGATTTAACCTAAATTATCTTAATACAAAAATAATTCCTAAGAGAGCTGGAGCTCTTGGAAGATGGCGCCCTAACATCCGTTTAATTCAAATATCTTCAAAATGGTTTCCGTCTAAATGATAGCGTTCTGTACATTTATTTAGTGGAATATCCCCAATCGTATGGCGTGAATATTATTTTTTAGGTGTGCTCATAAGCGACTCGTTTGGGCGGGGCACGGGACATTCTTATTCATAAGGTTTTTGTTTTTCAAAATGTCGATCTCGATTTTTTTTTATAAAAGAATGATACTACGACGCACCGTTTTCGAAATAAATCGATTTGAGCTTTTCATGTGTTAATCATACTTTTATAAAATTAACTAACGAATTCATTTACAATTATGAAAGATGGCTATGGAAAATAAACACAATCATTGCGATTTTTGTGTTTGGCGATATCTAAAATCAATGGTTTATTCCCAACCAAGAGAAACACGCCATCAGTTTTGGAGAAGAATTCAGGATACCTGCGCGAATTTAGGAACAATAGGATAATTTTTGAAAAAATTGGGCAATCTTTACATAAACGAATAAATTTGGGCATAGGATCGGATGGTCGTCTTTTGTAGATTTTGTTTTGTGTTTCACGCTTACAGTTGTCATTTAGAATTTTTTTTATTATTAATTGTGTCAGCAACATTTTCTTGTATTAAAAATGATTATTTTTTACCCGAGTTTATTTCTTGCTTTCTAAAGCAAAATTAAATTATGACATGAGAGCAGTATGACGTTCACGCAATTGTTATTCTGTTTGTTTTCCATATCAATCTTTCATAATTGTAAATGAATTCGTTAGTTAATTTTATAAAAATATGAACAGAAAAGTTCAAATCGATTTATTTCGAGAACGGTGCGTCGTAGCGACAAGAGCAACATTCTTTTATGAAAAAATTTTTTTAATTTTATTTAAAAATTGTGAAGTATATCCAAACGAGCCGCTTATGAGTACAACTAAAAAATCATATTCACGCCATACGATTGGGCATATCCCACTAAATAAATCTATAGAACGCTATCATTTAAAGGGAAAGTAGTAGAAGTGTTTTTATATTAAGGTAATTTTTCATTAAATCGACATCAAATCGGTTCTAGAATCTGCAGTTTTCTTTTGTGAAAAGAGTTTGTGGACACCCTGTATAGTAATGTTTATTTGGCGCTGATAAGTTATAATTACTGCTATTAAAATGCAGAAAAAGAACACTCACCGAAGTCAAAATAGCTAAAAATCACACCTTAAGTTTAAATTAAACTTAAGCGACTCGAGATCATATATACATTTGCACCAATCGAGGGAGATACTGGTAAAAAATATTTATTTAAAACAGATTTAACAAGCTGTATTTAAAAATTATTGTCGTAATTAAGGTATTCATTTCAATTATAGGAAGTTCATTTTTTAGGTATTTAATGTTAATTTTAATGCGGCCATAATGTGATTTTTGTTTCCAAGTCAGTTCTTAGGTGAAGACCACATCTCATGTGAAGTTCATGTTTAAGCCCCTGTTGTTTAAACGTAACTAAGAGTGTGTGCGTATTGTAAACATACATAAACATAAATACAAGTAAGTATGAGCACCTAAAATAAAATTCATTAACTACAAAAATAATTTTTACAGTTATCACGGTGCCCACATTTAGCTTCTAATGCGACCAGCTTCGTATGAATCGAACTTCTATTCCGTATATATACAATCAGATTTATGAGTTCATTTAAAATTTGTATTCACCTTTTATTTCAATTTAAAAACTGTGTATCTTACACCGTAGCTACCGGACCCGGTATTATAAAACGGTGCAGTAATCTATAGGTATAAGTTTGGTAAGCATGCACTGCCTTCCCGTAATCCCCATACTGCACTTGGAGGTTTGGAAGGTCTATAGTGTGACTAGTAAAACCTTATTTCATCTTTCTTAAACCCAAATTATAGCAAACCTGCTGAATGAATAGAGCAATCCGACATACTGTCAAACTGAATGAGCAGATAGACGTTGTGGTGCAAACAATACCCGGTTTTAATTCTATAAGTGTTTTGTAACTGTGGTTTCCTATTAGTGGAGTTGATCGGCCTACTTCCACAGTTTAAGCTTTTAGAGCGCGACGTTTCGGAAGCGGACTCTGCTTTCGTCATCAGGCTTAGTCCTGAGAAGGACTGTTTTCGCACTTGAGTCGAATTCATATGTTATATATAATTTTTTCCCAAGCACTTGACTACTCTCAGATTCGAACTTGGTACCTTTCACTTACTAGTCTGACACCTTTACCACTGAGCCACTAAGTAATCCAATATATATATATATATATATATATATATATATATATATATATATACAGTGCGTTCAATATAATCGGACGCATTCAATAACTCTTTTGTATTGCGTTTCACAAGAAACTGTTTAAATAGTTTTTTATTCATTTACAAATACTCTATTAAGTGCTTGGTTTAGATAATTTTTTAAGCTTCCGGTTTGACCGGAAGCGCACATAATTTTATTTTTTTAAATCACACTATATATATATATATATATATTTGCATTTTTGCATTGCCTATTTTTTTCTCAATACATACGTATAAATTTCTTTTTTTATTATATGATTAGAAAAATTAAACAAAATCAGTTATAATTAGCGAATAAATTGTTCAAAGCTGCCACCATTCTGTTCAAGACATGCTTCTAATCGTCGCCTGAGTTCATGGTTAGTTGCTTTTTTGATTTGCTGCGTAGTTAAATTAATACATGCAGCTGTAATTTTATTCTTTAACATTTAACATTTAAAGGTGGATCGGCATACACCACTGTTTTTAAATGACCCCACAAGAAAAAGTCTAACGGTGTAAGATCCGGTGATCTCGTAGGTCATTCTACCGGGTCGTTAGTTCCTATCCATCGTTCATTGAACGTTTGGTTAAGATATTCTTTTACTATCAACGTGTTGTGAGCTGGAGCTCCATCTTGCTGGAAATACAATTGTTGTCGCAGAAGCAGAGGAAACTCATCGAACATTGTTGGCAGCACGTTATCTAAAAATTCAAGATACCTATTGGCGTTTAGATTACCATCAAAGAAATAAGGCCCTAGTAATTGGTTTCCAATTAAACTGCACCAAACATTAGTACCCCATACGGTTTCATGGTTATAGTTTCCATTGACCAATGAGGATTTTCGTCAGACCAATAACGATTGTTTTGTTTATTAATAACTCCATTATTTGTAAACTTGGATTCATTTGTCCACAAAATATGATCTAAAAATAATGGATTGTGATCACATTGCTCAACTATCCATGCAATCAAAGTTAATCTCCGGTCAGAGCCTTGAGGCCGCAAGTGTTGAGCCAAATCGACTTTATACGGCAGCATTTTGAATTTTTTTAATGTCCTGTGAATTGAGCCAACTGATACACCTACTTCTTGCGCTACATGTCTAATAGATGACCCTGAATTTACTCTAAAATAACCCAATATTTGTACTTCAATACCTTCGCTCAAAACATTTCTTTGTTGTTCTAAATTCTGATAATTTACTCCTGGTAATGTTCCACGCACTCTAAGCGATTGTTCAATTTTTCGTATGTAACTTTCGGAAGGATGGTATCTATTGGGATATCTTTGTGCGTATAATTCTACCGCTCGTCGAGAATTACGTTTACATTCACCGAAAATTAACAACAGGTCAGCTTTTTCACTGTTATTCATTTTAAACAATTATTTCGATTGAAATCAAATTAAACTTTTAACTGATTGTCAATTGCAATAAACGAAAAAACAATTGCGATGCGATTTTGTTGGCGTACGCTGCCTACGGTTTGTTTGATTCTTCTAATCGTATAATAAAATTGAAAAACCTTCGATGGCATTTTTCTCTAATTTTGTTTTATAAAACCCTATAAGAATTTTATACGTATGTATTGAGAAAAAAATAAGCAATGCAAAAATATATATAGTGTGATTTAAAAAAATAAAATTATGTGCGCTTCCGTTCAAACCGGAAGCTTAAAAAATTATCTAAACCAAGCACTTAATAGAGTACTTGCAAATAAATAAAAAACTATTTAAACACTTTCCTGTGAAACACAATACAAAAAAAAAACTGTTTCGTGGTTGCGCAGAAGTTTATTGTGCATGTTGCGCAGTAACTTCTTGCGCAGGTGTATTGTGCTTAAGCTCTTCGCGCATTATTGGAATCCATATGGGTTTCATTTCTACACTAGCTTTACTTATTGGATTTTCTGCTAGTGCGATGTATGTGGCTTCTTTGAGTTTTCGACGAGTTGTGTTCTCGTCCTTTGCCACTATCTGTATGTTATCCCATTGGATGCGGTGGTCTTCGTTCGAGACATGTTCAGCGATCCTTGATCTTTCTGTTTCGCCCTTGCGGACGTTGTTCTTATGTTCTTGAGTTCTCACCTTGAGTGGTCTACTGCTCTCTCCTATGTATGCTCTGCCGCATTCGCATGGTAGGTTACATACACAATTCTTGGAATTCTGATCTTCCTTGTATGGTTTGGTTTTGGTTAATATTCCCCTGAGCGTTCTGGTCGAATTGAAGGCAGTGCGTATCTTGTATTTTCTGCCTATTCTTCGTATTTTGTCTGACGTTCCTTGTATATATGGTATTATCGCTGTACATTTAGGTTCTTCTTTTTCGGTTACCCTTTCCCTGTTTAGGTAAGGTGTTAGATCGGGGTAGCCATTTTCTTTGAGTGTTCTACCCGGTTTATAACATTAGGTTTGATTTTTTTGGTTAAGATTAAGTTGGTATTAGTTTTAAAATTTAAAAATAGTTAACGAAAGTGATATGTCAAGTTTTTGCTGCCCAATAAGGTGCTCAAGCAGAGCAGAAAGAGATTTGGTAAAACTTTTCCGCATTTCTGCGGTGTTATATAAATATAACATAGCGTTAAATGAACTGGCCAGAGAAAGACATATTAAGAGGTTGCATGCCATAAAGAGGGATAAAATTAAAAAATGCAAAAGGTTGCTCGAACATTTCATGTCAGGTATTGTCTACTAAGTTAGAACCAATAGCTAAAATACAATGTTGCGGTTCCCATAGGGCAACCGGTAGACTTAATGAATAAATTGAATCCCGATTGAGTCCCCAGTAATAGTATGGGACATATAAAACAAGTAAATGCTCATCTATTGTCCGACAAAATCGTTTTGAACAAAGTGTGAAGCGTTGAAGGTATTTACTGAGATTTCGTTACGTTTGGACCAATTTGCATAAGAGTTATGCTAGAAATACACGGTGTTTATTAAATAGTGTTAAAGCTTCAGCTAGCATTATAGCCTATGCGAATCTGATAAGCCTCATAAAAGAAATAATGCTAGGCGATGCGCCGTTTATTCTAACGGGCCATTCAAAAATGACATTAAATTGCAACGTGGGAAGCTACATGTAAACAAATTCACCATATGATACGTGACACAAGGCGTCAGAAGCATATTGGTGATCAAAACAATACAAAAAACACAGAACACATTTTTTTATTATTGAACATATTGTTGAAAATGGCCACCGTCCATGTCCATGCACAATTCCAATCGAAGAGGGATTGAATCCAAAACACGTTCCAACATTTCCAGGCTTATTTGCTGAACAGCAGCACGAATTCTCTTCTGGACATCATGCTCATTCTCCGGAGGCGTCTTGTATACTTTGTCCATGAGGAAGCTCCATACGAAAAAATCTAAAGGATTCAGGACGGGCGACCTCGCTGGCCAGGCAATTGAACCGTACACCATGTACATATTTGCGTACTCGTTGAATGAGTACACGATCACCAGTGAAATATGAAATCGAACGACGCAATGGGTGTAAAAAATACCTGTCACACTGATGTATACAAACGTCACCACAAAACTGGTTTAGTTGCGAAGCGTATTTTTCTCAAATTCTGCATCTTTTAAAATCTTAATCTGTGGTTTTAGAAGGTGCGGAATGCAACCAAAAAATTACAAAAAAATTCAACATCAATACTTTGTTTGAAAGTGAATTTTTCATCGGACACTTCCCGAGATAAAATCTAATGAAGTCTGCCAAATTTCGAACTTTGGATGGTTCGCGAAAAGAAATGGGGTACTGCCTAGCAATAATTTTTCTCAGCTTTGCCTGGACTATAACGCTACCTGAAACTTTAACACTAATTCATAAACACCATGTATATCCCAATAAATTATAAGTTTAATCGATACGTACTTGGCATGTTTTGTTAGCTCAACATTAGGTCATTACGTCAAGTACGTTAGTTTATGTCTTCTTATGTTTGAATTTATTTAGATACAAAATAAATCAGGAAGCTTAGATACAACATGACAATAGGTTTTGAACAACATGATATACGGACGCTTGGGGTAGGTCAAAAATTTGAGCTCCCTGTTTAAGTATAATAACCAATACTATTCAAGTTCACGACAGTGATTGATCTTTCAAAAGAGAAGTATCGTACTACCACGTGACGCAAAGCCGGAAGACTCTACCTCGCAAATCACAAGGATCTATGTAACCACGTGCATCAATAAATCTTCCTTTTCCTCTAATAACAAAAACAGAATTAACTTTGGAGGATTTGAGAAATATGTATTTACATATATCATCAATAACAAGGAAAGAAAAAAATCTGTAAGCAACTGTGCTGAGGTATGATACTTTGATCAGTGATGACGCTAAACAAGGTACTGCACAGGATTGCCTACATTTAAAGTGCTTTCTATAGTAGTAAAAACCATAAAAGAAGAAAGAACTGCTGCATTTTAAAAATGTTATTAGAACAATGAACGTCAAATTGAAAAATGTAGTGAAGTGACCACAGCGCGAAATGCCTGCACGTTACAAAGAATCGTTCCATGATAATGCAACAACCATTATCGATTGCTTTGAAATCAAAATTCAAAAACTATCAGGTCTTTTAGCTGCTGCAGAATCTTGAAATTCTTATAACCACCATTTCATCATAAAACACCTTCTGGGTATTACTCCCCGGAGGGTCAGTCCGCTTCATAAGCGAAGGATGGAGTGGAAGAGTTACAGATAAGATCTTCACTGAAAATTTCAATTTTTCATCACTTTACAGCGTGGTGATGTAGTAATGGCTGATAGAGGATATTCAATTAAGGTATCTGTGGAACCATTTCACATTAAAGTTAAAACTCCTGCATTTACCACAGGAAAAAGCAATTATGTCCCATTGGAGAGGAAGAAACTCCTTCCATAGCACATGATAGAATACATGTTGAAAGGATAATTGGAATGATCAGACAGAAATTCAAAATCACAAATCATGTGATACCAGTTAATATATTACTTACAGACACAGAAATGTTAATTATTGATGAAATTGTTGTTGTCTGTTTTACACTCATTAATATTTCCTCCTATTGTATCGTTATAGAAAATTTGTTAAATAAACTACATTAATACTATTATTAATTTTATTAAAAAGCTGAACAAAAAGTTTACCTCGAGTAGGGTTTGAACCTACGACCTGTAATTTGCTAGATTACTGCGCTACCCAACCGCGTTATTGAGATAAAAGCCCCAATCGATGTATATTTTATCTTTACGTATGTAGAACTGATGTAAGTTCTAAATATAAATTACATATTTACCTTTGAACGTAGTCGTTCATAACAAAACTTATAATACGTCACAACAGATGTAGTGCCGTTTTTAAGGTTAGGTTACTGGAACACCCCATAAAAAGTTCGTTGCACACATTCATAATTTTAACTATTATTAATTAAACAAACTTCATTTCGAATTCCCATAAGTTGCCGTCATAATTGTTGATAATGGTGAAGCTAGAATGCATAATCTGTAATGACATATTCTAATAATGAACCATTTTTGTCACGTGGTAGTACGATACCTCTCTTTTGAAAGATCAGTCACTGTCGTGAATTGGTACAGTGTTTGCTATTATACTTAAATTAAAAGGGAGCTTAAATTTTTTACCTATCCTAAACGCACGTATATTATGTTGTATATTTTGTCATATACTAAATACGATTCTAATTATTTAATATTATTTGAATTTCGCCGAAGAAGATTTAGAATTTTAGATTTAATGCATATATGCCCCACAATATGATAATGGAATGAATAGCCTAGTCAATAAAGACCTCAAAACATAAAACGTCGTAAACAATGAGGGTGAAGCTGAATTTTAACAAGTTAACTACCATGAGAAGCAAGTGTGAATCTCAAGAGGCTAGGTATTTGCAGCCGCGAGGTGCACAGTTGCATCTGATGCTTTACTATGTTTTGAGGCTACATGGTTTAACGGCGCTTCGCACAAGTCATGTTTTTATATGGGTTTTACTTTTTTAGTGGCCTCGTAAACCCATTTGCATGTTTAGCCCAAGTAATTCTGGGTTCAGGCAAAATGTACCTTGAAAAAAAAAGTGTAAGATTTTTATGGAGGAACTATGTTTGTTTATTTTATTGAATACATTGTGAACAAGTGTTTATAGGGTATTTGTAAAAATACAAAAATGTGTTTTTGTTCAAATAGTACCTTATATAATGAACTGTGACATTGAAACTATATTTTGCACACATGAGGCAAAAATATGTTCAGGGTTTTTGGCATACCAACTGGAATATCTTCTTCGCGCCGAAGTTTGCACTTCTTCTAGATGGTGACCAGCCGAACTGATGATGGCCGATCTTGTGTAGGAATTTTGGAAAGGTCGATTAATTGACAAACTAGTTCTTCCTTGAAGCACGTGACTGACATTTTCTTATTTGTGATTTTCTGATGTGGAATATAAGCATTTCCAATCGCTGATCCCAAAAAAGCTCAATCGCTATTTTTTGATACCACTTGATTGATTTGTGTAATGGTGTCGAATATGCTTTTATTTGATTAGATATAACTATAGATCCTTTACACTTATTATAATCGACCATTGAAGATGGTGTTTGAACTACTCCTCCTACTTGACGTCTACTATTTCAGCAGTATGTTTTGTACTCAACATGAGGACGTTACGTTTGTCCTTCCACGTTCTCACTATCGCTCCCTTCCAACAATATCTCATTTTTTTAATTTAGCACCAGTTACTTCTTTCGGATTCAGTTTTCCATTTTTCCTCAATGTTCCAACTAAATTTGTATTTCTGTCTAACAAACTATGCGCTAAAGTGGCGTTCTGATAATAGTTATCTGTATATATAATACGCCACACACCTAATAAGTTCTCTGCTAAACGGAACACAGCAGAATCTGAAACCGATTTATTTTCGATCTTGTCATTTCCGCAATATATTTGTTGGTCATAAATATAACCTCCATTCAAGCAAAGTTTGCATAATTTTACCCCGAACTTATATCTCTTATTTTTTATATAAACGGTACTAAAGTTTCGTCGATACAGATTTCTTCTTCTGGCACCATCACTTTTTGAAGACGTGGTATCAGCTTCAGCAAAAGGTAATTTATATATTCTAGTTTGATCCTCACGACTCTAATTACCACTAAAATTTATATGTGCAAACAATAACTCGAAGCGATTACGCAACATAACGAACTTTATTTTATTATCGTATAATGGATTTTGAACCAATACGAACAAGGGTTCGGCAAATTTTTTTAAACTCATCCACAAAAGCAGGGCCAAGAATGTCTTTATTCCTTGCTCACTAGTATCCACCCACTTTGAAATTCTCGCTTTTGTCATCTACAGGATCATCCTCATTTAAATACTCTCGTCTTCTGGCAGTTGGTACTGAAAAATTACATTTTCAATGGTACCTTCTGTACTTCCTGGATTCCTGTCACATGAAGTTGAAGGTAACGTTGAAGGTGTCATTGCAGGTAAATTCTGTATTACTTTAGGCTGTTTGCGTTCAAGAACATTCCCAGTTGATGAAGAATCACTGCTTTATTAATCAGTACCTAGTTCAAAGTCTTTATCGCGTAGACTATCATCGCTATCTTCATCTGACAGAAATTGTTCCACAAATCTTTATAATTGCTCCTGGTCCTATTCATTCGACATGATAAAACAATAAAACACACATGTACTACTTTAGTTGCCGATATCTACCAATATAACGACACGTACGCGGCTCGTATTATGTTCATAACGTGCAAAATATACGAGTTATGACAGGAATATTCTCGATTTATTGAGAAGCACGTATGCATCACAGTGGCATTTTAAAAAATAATGCCCATCAGGGCCATGAGACGCATACGTGCTTCTCAATTCAAAATACAGACAAAAAATGCATAAATATAAAACACCAAGTATCAAGAAAAATCGTTTAAAATGCGTAACCAAGTGTTTCAAAAAATTTTAACAACTCGGCCCCAGGATTTACTTTTTTGAGTTTACATTGCGGCAGTGAACGTGTTAAGCCATTTAGAGATTACTAACTGAAAAAGATTTCTACGAAAGTCCCCAAAAATCCCCGTGGATCTGTCCCCCATCAAGCGCTCCATCAAAGAGCTGTTACTAATGATCGCATTAAGGTGCGGTATGTGACTTACTATACTAAGACTGGAAGAGTTGATCTTTTATTTTGTGAACGGAGTTAGATTTTATCTTATTACGTTTACCACAATATGTAAGGTATGACCAGTAAACCTACTTTTTTGATATAAAACAATAAAAAATATCTTTTGCTTGCAATTTCTAATGCTCCTGTTAGCTTTAGTTCGGGAGGTTTACCCTATGCCAAACAAATTTTAAAGAACGTTCCAATTAAATTGTAACAATTATTACCAACTGCATAACTTAACAAATAAATGCTGCGAACGAATGACAACGAAACAGCTAAGTAAAGGTAATTGATTTAATTCAGAAAAGTAACGTATTTGAGAAAATATTTAATGACAGTATTAGAGAAACATACAGATAAAAGCTCTTTACAGCACCACGGACCAACCACCCACCAATAACATATTGGTTGATTTATTGTCCTCTATCTTCTAGCTCTTTCAAGCTTACATATTGGAAACAACCATTGGCATTTATTCTATCGGTGTTATATACAATATGTATAGATTTATTGTAAAATAGGAACATCCACACTACCCTCCTCTGAATAAATTAGCGAGTTTAAGCAGTATAACCCACTACAAAGTTCGAACATTGAAGAACAGACAACTTTGGCTTGTTTGTGTCCACACTCTCTGCCCACAAGTCTATTCTCTAACATATACTGAAATTAAAAAAAAATGTTGGTGGCACGCTTATGAGATCGATAGTCGATTTTCCAGGTCAAAGTTAGATAGCGTACTTTTCCTTGTCAAAGTTATAAATTATCACATAACTGGTCTGAAACGAGTGATATCTTATGTAGGTGACCCTCCGATAAAGGAAAAATAAAGATAAAACTATCGTTTCCATCTACAAACGCAACATCTACTTATACACACTGTACCTTCTGTCAGCTCTTCTCTGTACACCCTGTACAACACGTTACCTGTTCATTATCATATATATATATATATATATATATATATATATATATATATATATATATATATATATATATATATATATATATGTGTGTGTGTATGTGTTGTGTGTGTGGTGTGTGTGTGTGTGTGTGTGTGTGTGTGTGTGTGTGTGTGTGTAGGCGGGTGAATATTTGTGGCAGTTTTTGTGTGATTGGAACTGATTTGTGGATTCCGCTAAAATTCTGGCATCATACACGCGAAGCCACAGCTTTTAATGAAAATTCATTTTATCACTTTACCTTAGGCAAACTTAGACACAAGTAGGCTTTGCTGCAACTGGTTGTCTACCTACACGCTGTATTTTATGCTTGTTGATCTGTTAAAAATCTAGTTATTGACGAGTGTGTAAAAGGTGCCATAAGTTTGGATATAGTTGGTTGTACACACTTTAATTTTAATGGCGTCCTTATTCTCACTGATTCGTACGCCCTCTAGAAGGATGTTGGATGTACTTCAGTATTATCTACAGCGTTGCCAATATTCCATAAAGAGTGTGTGTAAGTACGTGAAAGGGCATTTATGGAAACTTTCATTAGCAATTTCAATATAACGCAGAATCTTTTAGCACGTTGAATCTTTACAAAATATTTACCTATATAACTGATATTAAAAAAGTTTTGTTATAAACGTTTTGAACACCGTCTTGACATTTGCGATATTTCTCACAAATGTATTTAATTTATGTGTATGCCAGCGCTAGTTTAAATTCAAATCATTTTTATAATAAAAGTAAATAATGGGAATTTTTTTACAAACAAAAATAAACAAGCATGTTTGATAAGGTATAAAGCCTCAAAATTATTTCTGATTATCACATCAGTGATTTAAGATTAATTTTTCAACAACTTAAGCTGTTTGTTATACATTTGGTTGATAAATATGAAGGTAATTTATTTAAATTTTTTTTAAAAAACACCACTTTTATTATATTCGCCTCCTTTAGTACAGTACTGTTCATAACTTTTTAAACTGAACGAACTGTAACTTCTAGAAATTTACACCAATAATTACTAATAGGTATAAATTTACAGAAAATAATTGAAAATATATGCTTTTTATTATTTAAAAAATAGCTATTTACCACTGATATTATCAAGGTTCTTTGGTTTACGTGCAAGAATACAATCACACTGTACCTATTAATTACTATTGCAAATGCAAATAAAATTAATTGTTTAATTCTAGTCAGATAAACTTGACCTAAATGAGTATCATTTTTTATTTTATTTCAAAGAGTAAAATTTAGATTGACCACGGAATTCAGTATCAAACTGAGACTTTTCGGAACTTACTGCTTGTTCTTGAAAATAGCCGATTGTTGTTTCTATTTTGTTGTATGTAAACTAAATTTTTTGTTTACATATTTATTAAATTCTGTATGGAAAAAACTTCATAATTAGAAAATTCATTAGTCTAACCTACTGTGATTAAATAAAAAAATAATGATAAATATTAAGTTAGTACAATTAAAAGCCAAAGTTATAAAATATTTATTTACGCTGATTCCTAAGGTTTTGTGGGCTGTTACCAGCACCCTGTATCGCGTATTTAGATCGATCGTACCTCAACGTTACTAATTGGAATTACTAAATTTATAGAAAAAAGTATTAATGAATATATAAAAAGGTTGGGTAGTGTTTGATTCATGACCTTGTATGTACCACAGCCAGAACTGCATTTTCAGTTGATTATATTGTGTTACGTTACGTAATTTAATAAGTACCATGTTATCTTTCTCAGGATTCTTTTTTATCTCTTCTACGAAGATATGCTTTAAAAATTCATTTAAATTAAGTCGTTTTCTTTTTGGCAATTTCAAACATAGAGGGTAATTTTTGCCACTAAGCTAATGACGTCAGACCACATCCACATTGCATAATTTTTTAGATCAGGGCTTTGATTGACATTTTAAACCTAAACTGTAAAACATTACTTAAAATTAAACTAGATTTAATTAAAAAAAGTTAAGTAATATTTTTTAAACAATATGTATAAAACTAAGGATTTTATTGAAAATAACATGTTTAGTAGCACTCTGTGTAAGTTTAAATTTAAAACATAATAAAATATCGGATAACACCATATGACACAAAAAATGTAACCTTGGAAGTTACATGTTATTTTATTAAGCACATTCTCTTTCTCACTCTATCAATTCTGCTTACTTTCGGATTTACAAAAATTTCTTGTACGTCGTTAGAGTTATTTGTTCTGTCTTTCGCATTAACATACCACGCATGACGCCAATTGCTATCTTTTATTATTTCTTCACGACAGCTTCTCAATTCTTTCTTTCTTCCATGACGAATCACTTTTCCATTCTTGTTCTTACGTCTGATTACATTTGTAATATATTTACTTGCATTTAAAATTTCAACTGAAAAGCATACGTTTATATTATTTTAGTTTGTGTCCTGTCATTCAATTTAAAATAACGTAAGTATAAGTATAAATATTAAAATCTATTACCTGCTATCTGAGTAAAAAGTTCTAATCGTAATTCAAAAATATAATTTTATAGAAATGTTTATGTGAAGTATTTTCTTAGTTTGTATCAAGTTATTTTATTAATAATTAGGTGCTTTCCTTTTACAAGTCGTGAGAATTTCAGTTCAGTTTATAACTATGAAACTACTGGTAAAAACAAAAATGATTTTTATATGAGCCGACTTTATCAATGCAACACATACCCCTAAGGTAATTCTTGATAGGTAAATGGAGAAGAATTTCTGTTTCGGTCAGTTTCCAAATGTGTAAAATGAATTGCTTCACTTCACTCGCTAAATTTTTTTGATATGTGGTAAGATTATCTGAGAAAAATGGTAAAAGGAAAGCGCCTGTTTTAAATAAGTAGGTATATTATCACTCATGTTATCTTACATATGACAGAATTAACCAATCAAATTCCTTACATATATTTGTGTGCAATCCTAGAATAATTCTGGGCTTCAAAGTTATAGTTAAAACTTTTTGCTCTTAAATAACATTCTGCTTTAGCATTTATTGTATTATACAGGCAATAATGGATCGCAGTAAAAGGGTCAATAAAACTCTACCTGATACTACTGAATCAAGGTATCCAAAAAGAATTAAACAATCCAAATTTGAAAGTGAGATAAGGAAGAGCAGGAAAAGAATTAATGAGGTTCAACTTGATAGTTCTGAATCAGGAAATCCAAAAAGGGTTAGACAATTAAATATTGAAAGTATGGGAACGAAGAGCACAAAAAGGGTTCGTGAAGCTACACCTGATTTGACAAAATCAACACATCTAAAAAGGATGAGATATCAGAGTTCTAAGGTACGAAAAAGGCCTAATGAACTTGAAATTGATTGTGCCGGATCATCTCCAAAGAAGATTAAACAATCAATTCGTAAAGTAGTTAGTTTAAGGACTAGGAAGTTGATGAATTTAAGCATAAGCCTCAATGAAACAGAAAGTAGGTATAAATCATTTTCTTTTTTGACGATAATTATTATGCATGTAGGAACTTCACAATTCAATCAACAATCAACAGGTGAAATTTATTCGATTGCCAGACCTCAGAATAAAAATATTACAAATGAAGGGATAAGATGGATACAGGTAAAGATAGGTACTCAAATTTCATTGTTTGAATTGCTACATTTCTTTGTCTATAGAATGGTTACCCATAGTCACTGTGAATCCAGCTAATTTCATAGAAAAACCTTTACAGGATAAGTCTGTTAAAGGATTGATCAATGTGATAAATGCAGGTAAGGAATAAAACTAATTTTTGAGTATAATTAAGTTTCTTTGTTGGTAGGAAATTTATCCAAAAATAAAAGTGACATAAATGATAATTGTGGTAACACATCTCCGGTACAGTCTATGGAAAGAATAGATGATGTAATAAACACAGGTGAGGGAATTAAAACTTTAATTTTTGAGGGTGATTAAACTTCTTTGTAGGCAATTTACTAGTGGGACCTGTAAACAATAATAATTTCCACAACTCGTTACAAGAGCAATCTATCGAAAGAATCCATAACGTGATAAATACACGTAAGCGAAATTCAAATTTTAATTTCTGATTATGATTCAATTGTTTCTGTGTTTGTAGGAAATCTACCTGTAGGAACTGTAGGTGATAATAATTTCTTAAACAACTCATCGCAAGAGCAATTTAACAAAAGAATCGATGATGTGATAAATACAGGTAAACCAATTAAAGCTTCAAGTTTTGAGTGTGATTAAGTTTCTATGCATATAGGAAATGCAACTGTAGGTTATGAAAATGGTAATGATTTCTACAACAGCCCACCTGATAAAGTATATGCTGGACAAGTAGAAAGTGTATTACATGAAGTTATGGATGGCGAGGGTTTTAATACCAGCCCTCTACAGAATCAACATGTTGAAGGGAAAAATAATGTGACAGATGCAGGTGAACAAATTTGAACATAATCATAACATAATAAAAAATAAGTCCAATAACATTTTGAAATAAAATGTTATTTTAACACAGAACTGTAATTTGTTTGAATTCATAAATTGTGTGAATACAAACCAACATAACTTGCATTTGTTTTACCATGAGTTCTACTTTCAGATCCTTACGTAACAGATGAAGACGAAGAATACTATCCTTCAAACACTTCCGATTCCGATGAAGATGTTTACATCAGTTATTCAATGAAGGATCCTCGAAACGTAGATCCAAGTTGAAAATAAATAAATCAAAGCAACTGGAAACTCGAGGTAATGAATATCCACCGAATACTTCATAAAATATAACTTGATTATGATTCTAACAGTGTTGTCAGGCAAATTTGTCAAAAAAGCAGAAGTGAACATAAGCAGTTAATGTGTATAGCTTCACTGTAATAGTTCACACAATGCTAAATGAAAATATAAATGAGCTTTGCGTGGGTTTTTAAATCGTGTATTTTAGAATAATTATCTACGATAAATTATCAAAATCAAATGTCTTATGACAAGTATAGTTTATCGTCATTACTATTAATGGTAGATTTGAAATTTAATTGAAGTATCAAATAGATTATATCAAAATGAGTTTAATGACTGAAACTCTAAAGAGAAATATTAAGTTTTAGTCTTTAAAAACATTGTTATTAAGTTGGTACCTACGACTATTTGGTACTCTTGACACTTGCACTTTAAATTTCTAAATTTCCAACTTTATTTTGGTACACAATGTATATTTAATAAACAAATTTACCTTACAGGTTATTCAACATTGGAGATCCAATCAAATGAAATTCATTCATCAGTTGAAGAGAAATCACTTGATAGTGATTTTGCGAATTATGGCACTGATAATGGTGTTATAAAAATTAATGCTGCAGAAAAAAAAAATGAAAAAAGGCTGAGGAATAAGCATCATTCATGTTATTTTTGCCATAAATTGTTCATTAACATAAGTAGACATATCATATTGAAGCATGCCGATATTATGGATGTTGCCAAGATTCTAGCGTTATATCCAAAACATTCGAAGGGGAGGAAATCGAGCCTTGCCAGTTTAATAAAAGTTGGCGATTTTTATCATAACATTGAGACAATTTCTTCAAAAAAGGGCGAGCTGATATTAGTTAGAAGACCGACAGTTGATGAGTTTAAATTGAAGACTTATAATGATTATGGACCTTGTCCACAGTGTTTAGGATTTATGTTAAAAAACCATATATGGAGTCATGCTAAAAAATGTCAACCAAATGAATACAAGAACTCACGACATGTTGTAGCTGAAAGCAGAGCCATATTAAATAGTGCTTCTGGCAAATCTTTCTCTCAGAACTTTTTAAACGAAATTGTTGCAAAACTTAGAACTGATGACATAGGACAATGCTGTTCTCAAGATGATGTTATTCTTAAATTTGGTGCAATGCAATTTGATAAATACGGAAGCACACAGTGTGAATTGATACGTCAGTCAATGAGACAATTAGGGCGATTACTATTAACGTTACAAGATACAGTTAACTCAAAAAATGCAGATCTTAGTTCTTTCCTTGTACCGGATCAATTTGATAATATAGTAGTGGCGACTAAAAAGTTATGTGTAACACATACAGGAATTTGTCATAGACCTGAGTTTGAAACTCCATCTCTAGCGTTAAAAATAGGACATCATTTAAAAAAATGTGCTGCAATTTTAAGGGGATCTGCATTACGGGTTGAAGATTTAAAAATGGAAAAGTCTTTGAAGCATTTTTTACATATAATGGATATGGAATGGTGTTCAAAGGTCAGCTCAAGTGCTCTGTCTACATTACAAAACCGAAAATTAAATTCTAGTGAACTGTTACCAATAACCTCCGATTTACTGAAGTTAAATAATTTTATAAGTAAAAATATAGTAATTTTGATGGAAAGTGTAAAAAAACAGTGTACTCAGCAAATTTGGGCGAAGCTAGCATCACTAGTTCTTTGTCGACTAATTTTGTTCAACAAAAGAAGATCTGGTGAAGCTTCAAGAATAATGATTAGTCAGTATTTGTCAAGACCACATTGGTCTGAACAAAGTACAGTGGAATTAAAAGAATCCTTAACAACCTTTGAACAACAGTTAGCAGAACGATTTTCTGTAGTAGAAATTGTTGGTAAACGTTGTCGGAAAGTGCCAGTTATACTAACACCAGAAGTAACGGAGAGTATTGATGTCCTTATAAATAAAAGACTGCATGGAAACATCCACACACAAAATCCATTTATATTTGCCATCGCTAACACTGTTAATGGATATATGCGTGGACACGAATGTCTCAGAAAATCTATTAACGAGGTAGAATTGGAATTCCCAGATAGAATAACAGGAACAAAGCTTAGAAAATATGTGGCGACCGTCACCCAAATTTTGATCTTAGCGAGAATGAAACTGATTGGTTGGCACGTCATCTTGGACACGACATTCGTGTTCATCGCCAATTTTATAGATTACAAGAGAATGCAGTCGAATTAACAAAAGTAAGCAGATTATTGATGGCTGTTGATGCAGGAGAAGCCAATAGATTTAAAGGAAAACAATTAAATGAAATAAATTTAAATGGTAAGTTGACATTCTGACTGATGAATAGGAATTGAAAATTTTAACTTTAGATTTACCAGAAGTAGGAGATGAAGAACTTCTAATGCAAACATTAGTGATTCTAAGGAAATTGCAAGTGATATGAATGTAAGGTGACAAAATTAGTTAAAACTACAAATAGGTAATTATCATATTAGGCACAGGTAGGCAAACATGCTGAGTTGCTGAATTAATGTGACTGTAAGCAAAATTAAGACTACTTTGCAAAGTTAATCATGCAACAAATCAAAAATTAAAAAGTACACAATTTTCTATCTTTTCGAATCCTGGTCTTAAAAGAGTAGTTAATTTTCTGATTTATTGTACATATTTCATATGGTATTCAAATTTTACACATTATTTTTGTTTTAGGTAAGGTTGTAAAGAAACCATGGAAAGACACTGAAAAATTAGCAGTCTTAAAATTCTTTAAAATCAACATTAAAAATAGTGCAGTACCAGGAAAGCTACAGTGTGAAGAATTCATTAGGAAATATGAGATTATGGGTAGAAAGTGGACAGATATAAAATTTTGTGTAAAAAATGAGATCACAAAAGTTAAGAATATGATGAAACTGTAACATTTCAATTAATAAATGATTACATTCAGATTAGAACCTTTGTTTTACTTTTTTAAAAATGATTCTAAAACAGAATTTGAATAAAAAGCAGATCTAACCGGAATAAGTTGAACTAGATTTAACCATTTAGTAATAAAATTTTATACTCGATGATTTAATTTCAAAATGCTTATAAATTATAATAAAATAAGAACTTAATATAAATGAAATTTGAATGGTTTTTTAAATTTATTTTAAAATTGAGCAGTTTCTATCCATGTGTATGGGTAAAAAGAGCTTGTTCATAACTATTTTTTTTATTACTGTAAAGAATTGTTGACAGTTTTAACAAATTTTTTGTGACTGGAAATTGATTATAAATATCATAAATAAGTAATTTTTTGATATAACAGTTTAAACTAAAACATTTACTATGTGAATGTGAAATGATGTATGTCTAAAATTACTGTGCTACTTTATATAATAAAAATCTAACTGTAGATTATGAGTTTATTTGTTATTTAAATGTACAATGATTGTTATGTTGGATATCGACTAAAATTCTTCCATGTGCAAAAATAAAAGATAGTTATCACCTACTAATACACACACCTTTAGTTACATTGATGTCCTTGATATCAATTTGATAATTTTCATAAGTGTATCATGAGTACAGCAGGATCTGCAATTAATTTGAGCATGATGGATTATTTATGTGATCTACACAATTAAATCTGAAGATAAAAATTTATTGTGTCTATTTTCTATTCAACAATAAATTTACCTATAACAGGAATACACTTATGGTACCTTTTGTTTCTTATTTCATCATTGAAGTGTAGGTTTTGTCGAAACATGTTCACATGAATAACAATCTACTGTTACTACATTCTATGTAAGAAGCATAGAAATACAATGTTAACGTTTGATAAAACAAACATTGCTATTCGTAAATATACCAGCTAGTTATTGTTTACAATAAGGTTACCTAGTACTTAGTTATAACAATAACTAGTTCATGTATCTAGAACATTGATTTCAGAATTGGCATTAGTTGATATTAGTTAATGTGACCTACAGTTGACAAGTTAGGATTAAAGAGCTGATTATGTACATTGACCACATTGTTCACGATTTATATTTAAAAATTAAATCAGCCAAATTAATACAAATTCTCGTACTTCATGTAATTTGGTACACTAGTTCAAATTTGTGAACTTTCTTGGCCATCTTCAGTCAGCTGCTAGGATCATAGTTTTCACATCAGATCATTTATTATATAGACATATTGTTTTTCAGCACTAACAAGCAAAAATTATATTTAAGAGCCTCAGCTCCGAGAATTTCAGAAATTTCTACAATTTAGCTAATAGATAAACACATATTTTGCTGTATGCTAGGTTTCACTCGATAATTAGACAACTGTAACATTCATAAATACAGTTAAAAAAGTACTAATTACCGCAATCGTAGTATCAATAAAAATAATTATTAACATTCATAAGAAGTACCATTTAATAGGTTATGTCACATATTTTCATCAATTTACAAATTCTTGTAAAAGCTAACATACTCTAATAACTAAACAATAAAAGGGATTAAATAGCAGTTGCAGTTAAGTACATAAAACCACTCAGAAGCATAAAACTATGGGTAAAATCGTACAGTACGTTTGACAACACTGTATTTAACACATGCGTACGTATTGATATAACTATGGTATCCTAAGTGTATGCGATGTATGTTAGGAAAGATTTAGGACATCCAAGATACACATATCATAACTAATAATATTTATGACCATGACGCCATAAATGTAAAACACCTATAAAACCTTTTGTATGGAGGGTATCTGAAAAAAAATTACTTTTACAAGTTTCGGAAACAACGTTTGATCAAACAGTTACCGTATCTCAAATGTGCCACAAATCAGGATAATTCACGTGATACCATAAATATTTTCGCGCGTGTATGTGTGTGTGTGTGTGTGTGTGTGTGTGTGTGTGTGTATGTGTGTGTGTGGTGTGGTGTGCTGTGCGTGGTCGTGTGTCGTGCGTGCGTGCGTGCGTGCGTGGGTGCGTACGTGCGTGTGTGCGTACGTGCGTGCGTGCGTGCCTGCATGCGTGCGTGCGTGGGTGCGTGGGTGCGTGGGTGGGTGCGTGGGTGAGTGTGTGTGTGTGTGTGCGTGTGGGTGTGCGTGTGCGTGTGCGTGTGCGTGCGCGTGCGAGTGCGCGCGTGCGCGTGTGCGTGCGCGTGTGCGTGCGCGTGTGCGTGCGCGTGTGCGTGCGCGTGTGCGTGCGCGTGTGCGTGTGGGTGCGCGTGTACGTGTGCGTGTGCGTGTGCGCGCGCGCGTGCGCGCGTGCTTGCGTGCGTGCGTGCGTGCGTGCGTGCGTAATATAAGTTAACCGATAATATGATTATCTAAAGAAATTGCTCAAAATGTCCTCCTGCTTCTCGAATACATAGCCTACTTCGTCGAGACACTGCCTTAACAGCACGCATTTTACCCAATAAAAAAAATTTGTTTCAAAGGATTGTACCTAATTTTCATGATTTTTTGTTATTATTTTTTTATTTGTGCGATTTATTATAATTGCGTATTTACGTATATATAATTTTAATACAGCAGTAAGAATCTAGTATCCCTTTTTTAATACTCAAATATATCTTGGATGTTCATGCAAATACGAGTTTATACTGAGTTTATATGTTTCGTGGCCAACTATATCATGAAAATGTTAAATTAACGTAACATTCATTTTTGAGGTTAATAATGCAAAATAGGAGCCACACGATATATATTTTTTGAAAGCTGAGAGTAAACTCTATTACGTAATAAAAAATATACACGGTGTTCCATTTAAAAAAACAAAACTTTGGTTTATTGCGGAGAAACTGACTTTTTGTGGGAAAAACTTTGCACGCCACTAAATTCTACGCAAATTTTTTTATAAAACCCACTTTTAACCATTTCGATAAACTACAAGGCAAACCTGTTACGAAGGGTGCTAAAAATGTGCAAACTTTGAATTTCCCCTTGTGTCTAAAATACTAATAGGAGTATGACAATTCTGTTTGTGGCATCTTTCGTTTCACGAAAAAGTAGAACAGGGTCGCGAAAACCGGATCTTTCTATCTTTGCTCGCAAACGAGAAACCCTACAATTTCGACCATAATGTGACACAGTGTACAGAAGCCACTTTTAGGTTTTACTTTTTTCGTTTAAGACTCTGGGTACAGTCAAAAACCCCTGGTGGTGATAAATATGTTCCCAATTTGTACAATTAATAGAACTTATTGTACCGTTGCTAGTTGGGCCTAGAGATCAATACGGTGCACGTTAACTTGTTATATGCTTTTCCATATTCTTGATAAGTAATTTTAAGTAAATTACTTTCTCTTTTCAATGAAGCATTGTTATTAACGTTTTTTTCTCTTCGTTAATCATGCCAGCTCTTTTATAACATTAAACACTAAGAAAAAAACAACTGTTGACCACGTTCCCAACCTAATAACTTTTATCAATTTTTATTTAATATGCCATTAAATTACTTTCAAAATGTGTGACAATATAAATATTTGTGCATTTCCTTAAAATTTGGGATATAGAAGATGGAACGATTTTTATTTAAAAAAAATTATATTATTTGTAATGATCCCAGTCGAAAGCGTTTATACATTCTAGCATAGATATACTGGGTGCAGACTTTCAGGAAAATATATAGGAAGGTACATAAGATTAGAGGTTTTTTGCTATTTATACCCATATTAACTCCCAGAAGTTTGGAAATGACTTCAACAGAAAAAGACAATAAGTATGTTAGTGGTTAGATAGTTATGTAATGAACGGATATCCAAAAATAGCATTCTACAGTTAACATATATGTAATTATTTATTTTTATTTTTTCAATAAACTATTGTTATTAACGCTGTTGTTGCTTCTTTAATTACTTTACAACATCAAACAATAAGCATAACTGTTAACCACATTCCCCAACTTGATAAAATGTAATTTAATTTTAATTTAATAAAAAGAATTGTGATAACTACTCAAGTAGTAGTAATGAATTGAAACTATCGCGCCCCAAAAGGACTTGTGTGTAGACTTCTAAAGAAATCTTTCAGTCAGTGGCGGCGCATGGTTTAATACCTTAGAGGTGCACAACTTTAGACTAAAAGAGAGTGCTGTAATGAGTCACGCCCACATAGACTTATTTTGGGCTAGAATATCGTAGAAATTAAAGCAATTTACTAAGAAATTAGAAATTAAGTAGCTTACCCCTTACCTTGGTCTCGCCAAATAATTATTTTTATAGATAAATGTATTATAGTGTTTGTATTTAACAAACACATTTTGTATTGAAAATGAAGTCGTCTGTCCTTTTTTGAGACAAATTCTTAAATGGTACAATTCATTCAAATTTGGAATTTCTTGAATCATTTATTTCTCAATAGATAGCATTGCGAGGGAAGTTAGTCTATCCTGGCCCACGTTTTACAGTCTGGTAGAAATTTCATTAGAGGCGATCTAAAAAGATCGGTTGGTTACCAAGATGGCAGTATCTTCGGAAAACTAAGCAAAGGTTATTCCGGGAAATGTTGCGCTTAAGTATGACGTGTGCATAGATTAAATAAAATATTGGGGTAAAGGCAACGCTCTAACCGTAACTAGATGCAAAAGTGGGAAAATTGTAAATTCGGGGCTATACGTTTTGTGAGAGGTCGGAGTTGTTTTTATTGATTGTGATGTTTGAAGTGGATTCCAAAAGCGTCTTAAAGTAGGAAATCATAAAGGACTTGTTGTAAATGGTCATTGGACGACGGTTAGCTAAGATGACTTTTCAAAGCATCATTGAGCGGGGGTTTATTGATAGTAGTAAAAACTGATTGTAGGTGAAGTTTGCGATATTAGATTTTACTCTGGCTACTATAAATTTGATTAACTTGAATACCAGTTAGGTCAGAATGGGAATTTGTTTTACGTTAACTGAGTTCGCTAAATATTGTGACAGAATGTGATCTTGTCTGTGTAATAGAGTTTAATTAGGTTTGTTGTCGTTCGGTGCATTTGTTGATTTCTCTCCGGATTAGGGCGTTAAGTTGGTTACATTGGGTCTCGATAGCGGGGCTCCTTGTGATCAAAAAATCACCATGCTCCCACCATTTGGTAAAAGTAGCAAAGTAACAAGAGAAAGGCATACAGGAGATATCTATCAATTCCTGTGGAGTAGAGACTTTGCTTACGTCTGCAGTAACAGAAGTTAGGTCGGTGATTGCTTGGTTAACGTCGTGTATAGTGTGGATTTTATAATCTGGGAAGTTAGTGAAGTATTCGTTAAATACATCCCAATGGGCGGGTTTAAAGTTTTATGACAACATGTATTGTTTGAGAGTGAGGCTAAAATACGATATGACTAGGTGTTGTGAGGTGATGTTACTGCCTACGTGACAGTGTTGTTTACGTGGTTCGACGCATATAATGGGGTTCTTTATACAAGCATCGTGGAAATAAAGAAATGTTGAATGTGTTCTTTATCCAAAATGTTGTGGGCGAATGACATTTTTATTTAAAAATTATTATTAATTTTATTAAATACATAAATAAAAAGTTTACCTCGAGTAGGATTTGAAACTACGACCTGTACTTTGCTAGAGTACCGCGCTAACCAACTGCGCCATCAAGGTTTAAGCCCCAATCGATGTAAATTTTGTCTTTATGTATGTAGAACTGACGTAAATTCTAAATATAATAATAAATAAAGACAAAATTTACATCGATTGGGGCTTAAAACTTGATGGCGCAGTTGGTTAGCGCGGTACTCTAGCAAAGTACAGGTCGTAGATTCAATTCCTACTCGAGGTAAACTTTTTATTTATGTATTTAATATAATTAATAATAATTATTAATTACAAATTTTCCTTTGAACTTATTCGTTCATAGTAATTTGACATTTTTATTTGTACTGAAATTTTAAAATTTAGTATGACGGGCACTAAGGTTACCTAAAAGGATTGCATCAGGATGCTAGATGTGGGATCCAGCAGAAAGGGCCTCGTCAGTTTGATTATTGTAACTGGCTCTATTACTATATTCATTGTACTAAAGTGCGGGGTTAGGATTGAGTACAGTGGATAGAGATCGACACTATTACCAATAAAGTTGATACGGTAATATGACACTTGCGATATTTCCTACAAGTATTTCTGATAGATTTGGCTATGTTGGCCCTAGTGCCAGAAAGCAGCTGGATTAGTGAGAAGGTTCGGAAAGCTAATATTGAAACTAATACTGGAGCTAGAACAATGTGATTTTAGTGTAAAATTTCAGATAGAGTCAATATACCAGAATGACGCACACTTGTCATCACTCATCACCCTGAATGATCCTTAGTCTCTTGAAGGTAAAATAGTATATTGTGCTCTACGTGTAAGTTAATCGATATTTTTCTCAACTTGAGCTCAATAATGATCAACTTACACGTCTTTAACCTGTATAATTCAACTTATATGGTTACTCAAATCTGTTTGTTTCATATAAAATTTTGTTTAATATATGACTTTATTGATTTTATTAAATTGATCTCTGACCTATAAATCATGCATATCAATCTAACTTTGTCATTGTTTAAGTAATTGATCCAATTTCTAAAAAAGAAATCAATACATGTAGTAATGTACTGATCACTTTTTCTGCTTAAAGGAATTAACTAAATATCATCCCCATAGCAAGTATGTCAAATGCCAGTAATTAATTAATATAATTTGTATCTTCTCTGCCAAATAGGTTAGGGATGTCAACGTCTCAATTAAAACGCATATAATACAGAGCTCTTGATCGACGTAATTCAAATAAATTAAGGTTGGTCTAATAGTGACTCTCAAAACTTAATACAAAGGAGATATTTACTTTATTTTGTTACTAAATTGAGAGCAACCCTCGATAAAGGTAAAATAACGTTACAGATTACTAAACTTTCAAATAAACATTACAATTGTAACAAATTTATCAAAAACTGTTTTAGTGACATACATTCGTAAATTCTAACATTAGCCCTCTCAACCAAGATAAGGTGTAAGCTCAAAATACGTATACAGTTTAATGTCCGAGGTGTAATACTCAAATAATTTACTTAAACAATTAGTATGTATAATGAATTTGCAAACTTGAATTTTATATCTGCACGTGGCCATTGACTTGGGTTCAAAATTATAAAGAATCTCATGTTTGATAATAACCCACTATCAGGCAGGCTCCCTCTTGCTGAATGCACAACAACTGTCTTACACATGTGTCCACTTTTCAGGTTAACATATAAGTAGATATCTCGTTTCGCTATTTTAATTAGCGTTACTGTTCCAATAAAAAATATATTCACATAAGCTGTATATGTAACATCCTATTTAATTTTAAACACAATGCAAACAATAATTCTGTATTGCCGGTTATATCAAATCAGTTGTGAAGCTTATCATTTAATGATTCATTTAACACATTTGTTAGAATGCATTTATTACGAAATATTCAAAACATATGCTTATCAGACTAGCACTCCTGGAAAATACTGCTTACGAATAAAAACATTTTATATGGACTTTATTATTTAATAGCTACATTATAATTTCAAATATCGAAGAATTTATTGAAATTGCAATTAGACCGTCAATAGAAAGTGCTTCTTTAGTTACAATAACATAAATAAAGAAGAAAAAATTAATTGGGACGTTAGAAACGCGGAAGGGCAATAAAAGAAACTATATGGGGACAAGGGAAAGAGGGAATTAATAAAAGAGAGAGAGAGAGGAAAGAAGAGGAAGCGGAAAGCAAAGAGTTTTAGATAAATGGAAAAAGATATTAAGGCCACCAGACATAAAAGCGACAGGGGAAAAAGAGGAGGAAACATCTCAATAGCGGAAAGCGGAAATAGGAAGGGAGAGAAAGAATTGGAGGATATAGAGGAATTAATTTGAGAGATGAGGAAGTAGATGGAGGAAAACGTGAATGGAATAAGGAATGACACAAAAGAAATGAAAGAAGAAATGGGAGAAAGGGAAAAGGAATGGTAGATAGAAAAGGAAGAATCGATATGGAAAATAGAAAAAATAAAAAGAAAAGCGGACGATGAGGAGAGGAGGAAAAGGAACAACATCCACAAAAAGAGTTACAAGTGATGGAAGAGAAATTAAATGTAAAAGTAGAATTTTAAAAAATGACGGTGATAACCAGGGAGATGGAAAATCACACGATGCTGGTGGAAATGAATTGTTTGTAGAAGAATCAGAAGGTTATGGCAGAGAAGAGAACACTGAGGGATACAAGAATTTATATAGACCACGACCTAACAAAGGAAGAAAGGAGGGTACAAAAGGAAATAAGCAACAGAATGAAAGTAGGGACATAATACAGGAGGAGATGAACGACAAAAATATAGTGTTCTTCAAGGGGGCTGGAATAAAGGTCAAGAATTTTGGGTGTTCATTAGTTATCAGAACGTGATAGGATTGCAAGAGACGTAGATGGAGGACAAATAACGGAAATGGTGGGAAAGGAGATGCCAGGGGAATTCCCATGGGTGGTACTGTACGCGAAAAGGGACAACAGAAAAGGAAGGGAAAAAGGGGGTATCATAATAGGAATAAGAAGAAAATGGTTGATACAAGAAGAAGACTAAGTGAAACAAAGAAGAGGAATTGCAGAAAGGAATATACAGTGGGGAAAAGTAAAAACAAAAATAATGGCCATACACTGTATAATGATGAAATAGACAAGGGAGAACTTAGAAGAGATGATAGAAGAAAGGGTGGAGTGAATGATAATAATAGGAACAGACTTTAATTCGAAAATGGCGGAAGAGGGGGAATACAAGAAAAGAAAGGGACGGGGAAGAGACACACAAAGGATAAAGTGCTAAACGTAAGACAACTGTTGGAAGTTTACAATGAAAGAGGGTGGGGGGTAATGAATGGAAGTATAGAAGAAAGAGGAACGGGATATTACACGTACATACGAGAAAGGGGAGAATGAATAATAGAGTATGTAATAGCAAATGCGGAGGCTGAGGAAAGGGTGATGGCATCCTGGGTAGAAAAGCGGGCCAATGGGACCACCAAACCTTGGAACTGAAAATAGAAGGGGAAGAAAAGGGGATGGAAGAGGTGGTGGCACATAGAATGCAAGCTAGCCAAGAGGAAAACAAAAAAGAAATAGGTAGAGCAGATAAAGGATATAAAAACTTAAGAAGACGGAAGGAAATATTTAAAGAAAGAAAACAAGAGAAGATGGACAAAAATGGGACTAGAAATAAACGAATGGGTGATACACTTCAGAAGCTTTCTGGAGAGGAAGCAAAGACATAAAAGAGAAGCAAGACAAGGTAAGAAGGTACATGAAATAAATAAAGTAGGAGAAGGAGTAAAATAAGAGGAAGTAATAGATGCAATACAGAAGGTGTAAACAGGTAAAGCGGTGAACGAAGACGGGTTACAAGGTGAGGATAAAAAGGTAGCAAAAGGGATTACGGAAATTATGAATGAAATATGGAAGGGCTAAGGATTCCAGCAGAGATTGAGAGAAGGGCATATATGTCCAACACACAGAAATGAAGACTTAACACGGCTTACAAGATATACGAGAACGTGCTAGAAGAAAGGCTACGGAAGGAAACAGAGGAACAGAAATTGTTACCGGATGGACAGGCAGTATTCATACAAGGAAGGAAAACGATAGATAACATATGCATACTGATACATATGACAAATAAGAAACTAGAGAAGAAAATAGTGGAGGTATTCGTAGACCTAATAGCAGTATTTGATAGGGCGAATAAACAAAATCTGTGGGAATGTCTGAGAAAAAAGATTAATGAAGGGCCGATCGAAAAGTAGCGGAAATTTATGAGGAAACGAGGAACAGGGAAATAATGAATGGGGAACTGAGTCAGGAGATTGTAACATGAAAGGGACTGAGGCCAGGGTGTCCTTTGAGCCTAAGCCTGTTCGCTGTATAGACAGGAGAACTGGAGGAGACATTAAGCGGACAATAGTTAAGAGGCGTGGTGATAGGGAACACGAAAGTGTGGACGCTGGCATACACAGACGACATAGTATTAATAACAAGAGAAGAAAAAGAAATGAAGGAGATGATAAAAACGATACTTGAAAAGAAAAAACTGGAAGTATGTGTAAACAAATCGAAGGTGATAGTATTGACAAAAGGGTGCGAAAAAAGGAAAAAGTAGGAGTGGAAATGGAGAGAGGTGGAGAGATACAGCAGGTAGAGGAATTCGCATACCTGGGATGCACGATGAGGCAAGACAACAAATATGGGGAACATATGAAAGAACGAGTGAGAAAAGGGAATAAAATAATAGGGCAAGTGTGGAGTATGTTGGGAAAGACTGTTTGTGATAGACTTAAGCAACGGGAAACTATTATTTGACAAACTAATAAAAAGTGTGGTGAGGTATGGGGCGGAAGTGTGAGGGTGGAAAGAGTATAAGGAGGTGTGACTGGGACTGCAAAGAGAAGAAAAATCAGAACGGTCTAACGGTCGAAGGCTAACTGTGAAAAATGGCCTAACCAAACAACAAATTTAGCAAAATTTAGTTAAGCTATGCTGTAACTGTAAAGTTGTGAAATACTTTAATTTGAAATTAATAAGAGCATTCACAGATAGAAACTTGACATCAGTTAAAATAATACACTGAAATCTGACAAAGAAATAGCACTATTAATAAATGTAAGTGTGATTTTACGGCGAGAACACAATATAGTACGTTTTATACAATTTTTCATGTTAATTTATGTTCAACTACATATGTTAAATTATAGTGTTGTGGTAATTTAACGTGTAATTGGTAAAGCATTTAAAAAGTCATATTGTGCTTCTTCTCCATAGCTCCAAATAACAAACGTGTCATCTACATATCTATACCAAACTAAAGGTTTTTTCGGTGTATTTTGTAACGCCAATGTTTAAAATTTTTCCATGTAAAAAATAGCTATAACGGAACTAAGAGGACTATGCATTGCTACTTCCTCCAGCTGTTCATAGAATTTGCTACTCCATTGAAGTCGTAGTAAGAAATAATGGTTAAACCCTTTGCAAAAATATGATCAGTGCATTCAATAGTTTCTTTTAGAAGGACTATTATAAAAAGTGAAACAACTTCAAAACCCAACAATATATCACCCTCACTTTGAAATTATGTATTCTTTCAATATAGTTACCAGAATTTTTAAAATAACTAATAATAATACACCTCAACAGTGCAAACACACAGACACAATGTGTCTGTGGGTTTACACTGTTGCGGTGTATTATTATTGGGTTTTTAATATAATTGGATGTTTCACTCATATGAGTTTGTAACAGAAATGTGAGAAGATTGTGTGTAGGGGAAGCAATTTCATTAACAACAGGCCTAAAAGGAACATTAGGTTTATGGATTTTTGGTAAACCATGTAGTTTTGGGGAAAGAGCTTCCGAATTAGCCAGTTTCTTTATTACTTCTTCAGGAATAGGTGATAAAATAATAAGTTCTTTGGTTTTTATCAGAAACTTTTTTGCAGGATCTTTTAGTAGTTCTCGATGTCTATAGTTTCAACAGTTGTTCTACTTTAAAGTCATAGTCGTTCATATTTAATCTTAATATATTTTTCAGACTCTCATTATATTATATTTTCATTACGTCTATGATCAAATAAGGCATGGTATTGTCGAAAGGGTAACTTGCTTTTCGGAGGAAAGAAACGCTCGGACCAGTAGGTTTTTATCTTCAATTTAGAATTTTTTTACGTAAAAGTGAAATATACAGAGCGTGAGGAAAAAGATACGTCATCGACATTTTTTTTAATGCCAACCCCCGTTTTTTATTGCAAAATTAGAAAGGGTGTAAAGATCCAACCTAACTTTACTAAAATTTTTGTAATTAATTATTTGTTAATTGCCCTGCAGTAATCAAGTTACATCAAGTTTCATAATATTAAAAATTATTTTAATCCCCTCCGACGTAGATATCAAGAAGCATCAAATGCTCTTACGTCAGAGAACCCTCAGCCAATCACAACTAGAGGACCCCTGCACAGAAGCCGGACTCACCCACCGCGAATTATCCATAAAGACCGCGGCGCTACCGGAAGATTATATCCATACCGCGAGCGCCTGCCGTGCTTAGTTTCGTTGTATACGCCGCCGAGTTGTAGATTGCCGCATCCGTTCATCCTGAACCGTCGTATATCTTTAGTAGCGTTACTTCGCCGCCGTCATCGGTAAATCGGCGTCATACAATCAAGCTGCTGGTTGAGATACGCTAAGGTTATCAGCACGTAACTTTTATTGCACCACATTACCTAAACATTACACCAGACACCCAGAGAAACGAGGGGCTGCAGAGCCCGGAAGTTATCTCACCGTTCCAGTGCACACACTAGAAGTGACACGACAGACTGCAAATCAAGCCACCTTCCGCAGACATACACACACCAGAAGTACAAGACAGGCTGTAAAGCCTGAAGTCACCTTCTGCAAACCTATACACAAACCATAACGTTGTTAGTGCGTGATCTGACGCCTTGAAGTCATCCTTCATTTACTGCAGTGGCAAAAATGGTATTCACTCTAATTTTACAACTTCCTCCTGGAGATCCCGTTATACAACACGAGGCGGGCTGGACCCCGAATCCTACAAAGGGCTCTTCATTATACATATATAACACCTACAATACACCTACCACTGGGAAAAATTAGCAAAACAAACAAGCGACGCCGCCACCTCGAGATAATCTCAATACCAGAAGCCGTATTCTTAGAGATCAACCGCATAATCCTCCAGCTAAATAAAGACGAACCCGCGGTGCGTTTACGTAATAAATTGTATCAAACGTGATCCAGCGTCTCGCGAACCGACTACAATTTGTTAGATATCCTTCTAATAATACTTCTTAATACAGGAAATCCGGTAAGATAAACAATCCTGTATCGCGAGTATATTTTCACGCAACGAAAAACTATCCACTATTTCGTTCCCGAAGGCCTGACTAATTTACCAGCATTATAATAAAGTACGAACGTTATACGTGTAAATTCTCTCATTTTAACCAAGAGAATAATCGTGTACTTAAGAAACCTGCATTCCGTCTGAAACAATTCACATAATTGTTTAATTTAATTCGTGCAGTCCTAAAATATCGTGTAAACCCACCTCAGATTAATTCGATTTCAACAATTAATAATAGGTGCGACATTGTGTAAAGGGGATATAACACCCTCCTATATAGAAGTAACTTTTAATAATAACCAACGTAAATAAGTTCGTGATAAACTCCGTCTTCCTTGTATTTAATAAGTAGAACAAATTTCGCTTACAGGAAAGTTATACGCGTTTAACAATAACAGACGGTTTCTTATAATAAATATTTAACGCGTCAATGTTATGTATTAATCAATGTAAATACGTTCTCAATTAATTAAGAAATCCTGAGACCATGCTGATCAGTTAGAGTAAATAATCGAGCGAGCACGAACAATTTGCATTCAGAAACGTATAAATATTAACCGGTCCTTTGTAAAGAATTCCAAGTACTGAATTCACATATATTCAGTCTGAATGAAAAAATCACATATAAGAATAGTCTTGCGTATCAAGGTTGCTTTAAATTATTGATTTTTCTCTTTGACCTGCTTACAAACACCAGCGCGATCGTTGTCCCCTGCTTACGTAATACGGAGAATATTACACAACGAGACCCGATAACTAACACGCTTCCGTTTACAGGGCCGGCCTAAGCGTTCGTAATAAAACACAAAACATCGTCATTATGAGGATTTTTTGCCATAACACGCTAGCAACTGAACTACAATAATTTATGTTTCCACAGAAACGTCTCAGGTTCCAGTAATCCAACCACTACCGTCCATGGGATATCAACCAAGGCGGACGCTACAAGGAAGGAAGGACACTCCGGTTAGCTTGTTATAAAAATGTTGTTTGTTTGTTAGTTCACCTAGTCTGATTATTTAATTTTATATAAAATAGGATAATATACGTTTAAAACTCTTTATTGTAATTATTCAAAGTGTACAGTGTTAAGCACCAGGATACGAACCACCACCGTATTGTTAAGACAAGACCGACTTGAGCTAGTCCGAGGCACTTTAAAATAAACCATTTTAGTTATTGTAAGCAAAGCGATGTTAATAGGGTCCCAAACTTGCGTCCGCGGGCGATACAGCCCTTATTTGGTGGAATACGAGAACAAGATTTTGAAGTGTGGTAGAAAGAACTGAGGTGCATATTTTACAATTATTTTAGGTTATACGGCGTGTTTCATTTATACAAGGCAAACACATATTTTTCTAAATTAGACACCCTGTGCGTTACTTGGATTCAGCTCACTTCGGCCATTCTTTCAATGTAAGGTTTGATTATGTTCAACAGGGTAGTTTCGAAGATGTGATTTTCGTACCTAAATGGACACTATATATCATTAGTAAGGAATATTGAAATGATTTTTTTAACAAAATATATTTTGAAACACATTTTTTTCGGGTTAGGCCTAATTTAGTTGTGATGATTCCACCGATTTAAATTAAATGTTCGAATTGAGCACCGTTAACAATCTGACTGTAGTCAAGGCGATTAGCAAATGATTTTTGAACGTTGTCGATGGAATCTGCAGTAATGTGTCTAATTTCTGGTCGAATTACAACTTTTAAATCTTTTAAATTGACCGGGCGTGTCGCGTATACTTTACTCCTTAAGTATCCCTATAAGAAGTAGTCTGTTTAGAGGATCTGGAGATCTGGCCACTCAATTGTCAGCTTTCCATCTATCCAACGATTTGGAAAAACGTCATCCAAGTGAGCGCGAACTGTTAAAGCGTAGAGTCGCGGCGCTCCATTTTGTTGAAGAAAGAGGTCACGTGGTGCGTATCGGGATCTTCTAAATCCGGATACAACGTTATTAGAGCGGGGACGAGATCATTTCGAAGAAAGTTTAAATATCTCGCACTAGTGGGAGTATCCTAGAAGAAGTAAGGATCTATAACTCTTCCGTCAACTATGCCCTACCAAACGTTCAATTTTTGAGGGTTTTAGATATGATATTCCGTAAACCAATGAGGATTTTCAGTTGCTCAAGTAGGTAAGATTGGAGACCTTTGGAACACACCATAGTTCCAAGGTCCCACATTATCAAGGTCACCGCATTCTCAAGGTCCCACCATCACAAGTTCACGCAATATGTCACTTTGTAACGTGCTATATTCGCAAACATAAATTTAATTAAAAAAGAACCCATGTACTCTATACTATAATGGCATAATGTAACTTTGGAATTTACTTATTTAATAGCATATAATTTTTAATGTATGAAATTCTCGCCAGATGGCGACATGAAAAATACAATAATTTGGAACTTTATTTATTGAATTTTTATCGATACAGAAGCGATCTATATACCAACATTTGATCAAAAAGTATTGTTCACGTTTTCTCTTCTTCTGCCGACCGCCATCTTAGCAACGCTAGAAAAATTTCAACATTTCTTCTGGAAAATTTCTAATAACGATTATTCGGGTATAATCTGGGAGAAATACATACGACAAAGCAGATTCAGGTTCTCTCTACATTTTATGTACCAGCTTTGTTGCTCGAATTTAACTGCGGTTTGAGATAAATATTCTAGTTGCTAAAATTTGGGAATATGACGTAGATTTTTCTTTCTTATTGGTAAAACGTAACTTTCTTTGTTAGCGTTTGAAGGTGTACCATCTCTCAACAAACTACTGATCCTTTCGATCGACTACGGAAAACAGTCCATAACCATTATGATTTGTCCGTTTACAGCAAAAGGGGTAATTAATGTAACCTTAGTTTTATGTAATACTTATCCTTTTAGCACGTAATGGTTATCACGTAATGGTTATCATCTAATGGTTTAGTAATTACTAGTTATCTCTAAATATCTGGAAGTTAACGATTGTAATTTAACCACGACAATTACTGTAAAACATCTGCACGTTCTATTCGCTACATGTTCTTTTGTGGACGCTCAACCGATATCTTCCTTCTGCTATTTGGATTCGGCTGCACCACCTTCTGTGCTGTAACCACATTGCAGTAATCCTTTAACCCCTACGAACAAAGCTCAGAGTGTTACTGACACCTATCACATGAATTTGAGTACATACTTTATCGTCGCTTTATATTGGAATTACTCGACAGTGACTTCTTTAGTAGAATTACAATATTATTAAACCTACTTACTTTATATCAAGTTCAAATTTTGCAAGTCAACGTAATTGACCAAAATTATACTGGCGGGTATTTGTTAACGATTCACTTGCTAAAACATTTGCCGATTTTACATTTAAGTGTTTTTAGTAACTTTACAATTTACAATATTCATTACTAACCTTAAATTTGTGATAAATTAAAACCACACCTGTACCATTCATAGTTAGCTACCATTTTAGGTTTTTTTTCTCTGTGGAGTTGCGCAATAGAAATTACGTCGTAAGAGCTCCTGTATTTTTTTTATTTATCCTTTTGGTTTAATATAAACTACCACCTAGGTCACGGGTTATGTGCCTGTAAATTTTTGGTAATACTTGTTTGTGCCCTACCTGTAACGCTGTTTAACACATACTGGTTGAGATACTTGAAATAGTGGAACGAATTCAGTAAAGTTTTTTTTATAATTTAATCTAAACATTTTACTGTTTATATTTAACCTTTGGAGGGAACGTTCAGTTGCCATTGTTAGTCTTCTTCTCTTATAGTTTATTTTGTTATTAAATAAATAAAAGAGGCAAACTGAACTGTTCTGCCGAAAGACCAGTTGTACTTTAATTTACGTTTAACGAGTTTCGCAATTGTATCTACGTTTTTTTTTTGTTGTACAACTACAGCAAGTAGATTTATTTTGAGTTTAGGTATTTTGAAACGTTTGCTAGCGGTACATATATGTTCTTCTTTTAATTCAACAAAAATGAAAGGTCTTTCATTGTATAAAGGGAAACACTTAACCTTTTATTTACTTAAAGTTAGATTTTCATTATTATGTTTTACCGAAGATTTTGTTCGGGATATTGTAGTATAAATATACCTTTCCCTGGTTTTATAAACCTTTTTGGGCGGGTTAATATGTCCCCACTCATAAGTATTTTTGTTTTCTGGTTCGATCATTATATTTTGTTATTTATACTACAGCAGTCCCTTATTTCTCTTCGTTCGGTGTGTTCCTCTCCTGTTTTCCCTACTCATCTCATTTACCAACACTATCCAAGAGTCGGGATAGTGGTGCTTCTATCTAAAAAGTAGAGCGGCTTTTGGCGCCTGGAAATAACACCTATTTTCTCTAAACCCCGCCCGAACCGAGATTGAGCTAGAATGGTTTGCTTACTTTACTTGTAGGTAAGCAGTGAACCCTTTCCTTTTTCTCCGCTTCCAACTCAAATACGTGACAACTTTTGTGCGCGACTTCCCAAGGTCCCACTTCACCAAGGATACCACAGTTCTAAGGTGTACAAAAAAATAGGAGACTAACACTTGCAAGGCTTGCACATGTAATGTTTACACTTCTCTGATATCACACTTAGAACAAAAGTAAAATAGATAATGATATGTTAATGTATATACTTGGTGTATGTACAAACGTAATTAGGTTACTATTAAGACATATGATTTTCTCTAGGAATAAAACATTTTGACAGTACAAGTGCAAAATGTCCAATCCACTTCTGTATCATTACAACTGCGTGGTGCAAGTAATTCAGGCTACGTGCAGCCCATCGGAGATGGTCCTGTAGCGGAGCGTTAGATGGCCGCCATAGGTATATTGGAACTCCATACATAAAGCATTCAACCGTATAGTCGGAAGATGCTCCTTGAGAGGCCTAGCAGATGGTCATCAGCGGTACATATTGGTATACCATGACAGCGTCATTGACATACTTGGTCATATACACCGTGTGGTGTGTACCTGTCTGCCTGTTTGTCTCTTTCTCTGTTTGTCTGTTTGTCTGTCTGACTGTTTGTCTGTTTGTCTGTTTGTCTGTTTGTCTGTTTGTCTGTTTGTCTGTTTGTCTGTTTGTCTGTTTGTCTGTTTGTCTGTTTGTCTGTTTGTCTGTTTGTCAGTTTGTCAGTTTGTCTGCTTGTCTGCTTGTCTGCTTGTCTGCTTGTCTGCTTGTCTGCTTGTCTGCTTGTCTGTTTGTCTGTTGTCTGTTTGTCTGTTTGTCTGTTCGTCTGTCCGTCTGTCCGTCTGTCCGTCTGTTCGTCTGTTCGTCTGTTCGTCTGTTCGTCTGTTCGTCTGTTCGTCTGTTCGTCTGTTCGTCTGTTCGTCTGTTCGTCTGTTCGTCTGTTCGTCTGTTCGTCTGTTCGTCTGTTCGTCTGTTCGTCTGTTCGTCTGTTCGTCTGTTCGTCTGTTCGTCTGTTCGTCTGTTCGTCTGTTCGTCTGTTCGTCTGTTCGTCTGTTCGTCTGTTCGTCTGTTCGTCTGTTCGTCTCTTTCGTCTCTTCGTCTGTTGGTCTGTTCGTCTGTTCGTCTGTTCGTCTGTTCGTCTGTTTTGTCTTTTCGTCTCTTCGTCTGTTCGTCTGTTCGTCTGTTCGTCTGTTCGTCTGTTCGTCTGTTCGTCTGTTCGTCTGTTCGTCTGTTCGTCTGTTCGTCTGTTCGTCTGTTCGTCTGTTCGTCTGTTCGTCTGTTCGTCTGTTCGTCCGTTCGTCTGTTCGTCTGTTCGTCTGTTCGTCCGTTCGTCCGTTCGTCTGTTCGTCTGTTCGTCTGTTCGTCTGTTCGTCTGTTCGTCTGTTCGTCTGTTCGTCTGTTCGTCTGTGTGTCTGATCGTCTGTTCGTCTGTTTTGTCTTTTCGTCTCTTCGTCTGTTCGTCTGTTCGTCTGTTCGTCTGTTCGTCTGTTCGTCTGTTCGTCTGTTCGTCTGTTCGTCTTGTTTCGTCTGTTTGTCTGTTCTGTCTGTCTGTCTGTCTGTCTGTTCTCTGTCTGTCTGTCTGTCGTGTCTGTCTGTCGTGTCTCTTGTCGTTGTTCGTGTCTCGTCTGTCTGTCTGTCTCGTCTGTCGTCTGTCTGTCTGTCTGTTCTGTCTGTTGTCTGTCTGTCTGTTCTGTCTGTTCTGTCTGTCTGTCTGTTCTGTCTGTCTTGTCTGTCTGTCTGTCTGTCTGTTCTGTCTGTTTGTCTGTTCTGTCTGTCTTGTCTGTTCTGTCTGTCTTGTCTGTCTGTCTGTTGTCTGTTGTCGTCTGTCTGTTCTGTCTGTTTGTCTGTTTGTCTGTCTGTCTGTCTGTCTGTTTCTGTTCTGTTGTCTGTCTGTCTGTCTGTCTGTCTGTCTGTCTTGTCTGTCTTGTCTGTCTGTCTGTTCTGTCTGTTGTCTCTGTCTTGTCTGTTCTGTCTGTCTGTCTGTTGTCTGTTGTCGTTGTCTGTCTGTCTGTCTGTTCTTGTCTGTTCTGTCTGTCGTGTCTGTTGTCTGTCTGTCTGTTCGTCGTTCTGTTGTCTGTTCGTGTCTGTTTGTCTGTTTGTCTGTTTTGTCTGTTTGTCTGTTTGTCTGTTTGTCTGTTTTGTCTGTTTGTCTTGTTTGTCTGTTTGTCTGTTTGTCTGTTTGTCTCGTTTGTCTGTTTGTCGTTGTTTGTCTGTGTTGTCGTTCGTTGTGTCTGTTTGTCTGTTTGTCTGTTTGTCTGTTTGTCTGTGTTGTCTGTTTGTCTGTCTGTCTGTTTGTCTGTTGTGTCTGTTTGTCTGTTGCTGTTCTGTTTGTCTGTTTGTCTGTTTGTCTGTTGTGTCTGTTTGTCTGTTGTCTGTTTGTCTGTTTGTCTGTTTGTCTGTTTGTCTGTTTGTCTGTTTGTCTGTTTGTCTGTTTGTTCTGTTTGTCTGTTTGTCTGTTTGTCTGTTTGTCTGTTTGTCTGTTGTCTGTTTGTCTGTTGTCTGTTTGTCTGTTTGTCTGTTTGTCTGTTTGTCTGTTGTTGTTGTCTGTTTGTCTGTTTGTCTGTTTGTCTGTTTGTCTGTTTGTCTGTCTGTCTGTTTTGTCTGTTTGTCGTTTGTCTGTTTGTCTGTTTGTCTGTTTGTCTGTTTGTCTGTTTGTCTGTTTGTCTGTTTGTCTGTTTGTCTGTTTGTCTGTTTGTCTGTTTGTCTGTTTGTCTGTTTGTCTGTTTGTCTGTCTGTTTGTCTGTTTGTCTGTTTGTCTGTTTGTTCTGTTTGTCTGTTTGTCTGTTTGTCTGTTTGTCTGTTTGTCTGTTTGTCTGTTTGTCTGTTTTCTGTTTGTCTGTTTGTCTGTTTGTCTGTTTGTCTGTTTGTCTGTTTGTCTGTTTGTCTGTTTGTCTGTTTGTCTGTTTGTCTGTGTGTCTGTGTGTCTGTGTGTCTGTGTGTCTGTGTGTCTGTGTGTCTGTGTGTCTGTGTGTCTGTGTGTCTGTGTGTCTGTGTGTCTGTGTGTCTGTGTGTCTGTGTGTCTGTGTGTCTGTGTCTGTTCTGTGTGTCTGTGTGTCTGTGTGTCTGTTGTGTCTTGTGTCTGTTGTCTGTTGTCTGTGTGTCTGTGTCTGTGTTGTCTGTTTGTCTGTTGTGTCTGTTTGTCTGTTTGTCTGTGTGTCTGTGTGTCTGTGTGTCTGTGTGTCTGTGTGTCTGTGTTTCTGTGTGTCTGTGTGTCTGTGTGTCTTGTGTCTGTGTGTCTGTGTGTCTGTGTGCTGTGTGTCTGTGTGTCTGTGTTGTCTGTGTCTGTGTGTCTGTGTGTCTGTGTGTCTGTGTGTTGTGTGTCTGTGTGTCTGTGTGTCTGTGTGTCTGTGTGTCTGTGTGTCTGTGTGTCTGTGTGTTGTGTCTGTATGTCTGTGTGTCTGTGTGTCTGTGTGTCTGTGTGTCTGTGTGTCTGTGTGTCTGTGTGTCTGTGTGTCTGTGTGTCTGTGTGTCTGTGTGTCTGTGTGTCTGTGTGTCTGTGTGTCTGTGTGTCTGTGTGTCTGTGTGTCTGTGTGTCTGTGTGTCTGTGTGTCTGTGTGTTTGTGTGTGTCTGTGTCAGTGTGTCTGTGTGCTGTGTGTCTTTGTGTCTGTGTCGTGTGCTGTGACTGTGTGTCTGTGTGTCTGTGTGTCTGTGTGTCTGTGTGTCTGTGTGTCTGTGTGTCTGTGTGTCTGTGTGTCTGTGTGTCTGTATGTGTGTGTTCCTGTGTTTCTGTTTCTCTGTGTGTGTGTGTGTGTGTGTGTGTGTGTGTGTGTGTGTGTGTGTGTGTGTGTGTGTGTGTGTGTGTGTGTGTGTGTGTGTGTGTGTGTGTGTGTTGTGCGTGTTTGTATGAGCGTGAATGTGTGCGTTTATGTACGCGTGTGTACAGGCGCGTGTGTGTGTGTGTGTGTGTGTGTGTGTGTGTGGTGTATAGGTTCCAAGGAAATGTATTATTTCATTTCTTTTGGTTCCACTTTGCACGTTCTGCAAAGGATTTTTATTCAACAAGGAATTATGGACCCAATTAGACACTGTAGTACAAAATTATCGGGCAGTACATAGAATCCTGCCTACGAGTATTGCTTTTATTATTAAACCTGTCCACACCGACTACAATCGTTTTAAAATTCCGTCAACTAAATTAATTATTTGAAAGGTCTATTATTTGCTGTCGTAACTATTTGCACAGTTTATACATTTTTCTGATTGTTCTTTAAATATTACTCTGTTTATAGTTATTTTATTAATCACAAATGGATATAAAAGTGTTAATTTATCATTCTCATTGTGTTGACATTTAATTATTTTATCCTGCAAAATTGTCTTTATTCATTATCCATGGGCAGTTTAAAGCATAAAAAGTTGTTTAATACAAATTACCTATTATTATTATTACTAACACTGATGCTACGTTTTCAAAATTGCTCAACTACAGGTATTTACGATTAATATTATTAACTAGCATACTCGTTTATTTCTTGATGTAGACATAAGGAATATGTGTTTAAAAGCGTCAAAAATACACCATTCATTGATGAGACAAGCTGTAAAACGCTTATTTTAAATTGTTTAGTAAATGTAGGATTATCAGACGTTGCCAAAAATGGGATGTCACACGTGCAACATAACATACTGGAATTGTGAATATTTCTCAGGTTCTTTATGTTACAAACCTGTGACAGCAAAAATACAGCACCTGTTGAGTTCTACAGCCACTCCAAGTGTACCCGAAACAAAACCATCAGACATTCCAGAATGGTCATTTACTGCAAAATACTTAAGAGCCTCAAGAGTACGTACTTCAAGATTCGGCAATTAGTACGTTTGCTCCACATTATAGTACAATTATTGGAATTCTAACATATCTAGGGTATTGCTCTTCCCGTTGTGGATTGCCAATGCCATATGGCAAATGTGAACAGTCGGATAGAACGTGCTGTTTTATTGGATGGGATTGTTCGTCATTAATTCTTTTTTATTACTGCATAATAACAATTCCAAGAATACATAGGAATAAGAAGAAATCAATAAAGGACAATCAAATTAGTTCACGAGAAAAAAATTAAATGGTTTTTTGAACCAAAAATATATAAATGAATTTGATTTTAGGAATTTAGTGTGAAATTATTCTCAACGCAATGTTTGGTAAATCATTCTATTAAACTCATTTGGTAAATAGGTAAATGCAAAAATGCATTATAAGTGTTTTGCAAATGTGGTTTCATATTAGTTGGGTTGATCGGCCCATTTCCACAGTTTTTGCTTTTGTAGCTTGACGTTTCAGAAGCGGGCTCTACTTCCGTCATCAGGCTTAGTCCTGAGAAAGACTACTTTCTCACTTGAGTCGAATTCATATGTTATGATTTTTTCCCAAACACTTTACTCTCAGATTTAAACTTTGGTACCTTTGACTTACAAGTCTCACAGCTGAGTAATCCAATATACATTTATCTATATATATATATATATATATATATATATATATATATATATACAAATTCATTAGCGATAGGATTCTAATATATTTAAACCCATCTCTGCAATATACGTTTTCTAACTTAATCGCGCGAATTGCCTGTTCAATGTTGCAACTCTATACCATATGAAAGCATACTTGCAAACCAACAGTGGTATACTTCTTTGGATGTTTTTACCCCCCAACGTATCTCTAATTTAATTTTTCTGATTTGGTATACCTGTTTGTCTAGTTTGGAGCAAAGGCTGGTAATATGCGAGGATCCAAGAAAATACATCATCTAACATGAGGCCCAGGAATTTTGTATACAAAAACCAGATTAATTGTATTATTTTCAATTTTTACTTGGCTGTCACGAATGTTCGACTTAGATGTTTTAAATAAAATGCTACAACACCTGAAAATTGAAAATGAGTTCGTGATATCCCATCCAGGTTATTATATCCTGCATAGTCTTCAGTAAAAAGTGCGTCAAGACCTGTATCACAAAAAGTAGTAGATGTGTCATCGGAACATAAGGTAAATTGAGCCGTTGGGAAGCACGCAGTTATATCATTTATGTAAATTAGAAATAAAATAGTTCCAAGTACACTACTTGACGATATCATTATTATAATTAATAATAATAATAATAATAATAATAATAATAACAATAATAATAATAATAATAATAATAATAATAATAATAATAATAACATTATTACTGTGAAGGTAACATAATTAATATCTCAGGGCTCAAGTAGAAATTTTCCACACACTATGTATTAAAAAGATAGCTCCCCTTGTTGGTAAGATGCTATTGTTTTGATATCCTTTTACTGAAATGATGACATTGTGTTGTTTGCCATTATAGGATACAGTTCAACCATTTGTAATTTTTTTAGTTAGGTAATAGGATTCCAATTAAAGATGTGTGTACTATATCCTTTTGTAATGGTCCAGAAAATCCTTACTATAAATTTTCCCATCCTAGTAAATAATTCCTATGAAAACTTATTTCCTCTTTCCTTCCACAACTATTCTATCGTTGTTAATAAAGTTATCATTTATCCACTCCTTTCCCACTCCATCCAATTTACTTATAAATACCAGACCCCCTAGCATGCACACACTCAGATTCATTCATTCATTTATTCTCCCTCCATCCGACACTTCATTCCCTAACCTTCTTCCTTCACCACTTCCTGTACTTGTAGTCTTATCATGTTCCGCAGGTAGATGACCTTGACCAGTAACTAGTAGCCTGACCTGTGCCCAATAAGTAACTACTAGTCTCACCAGAATCATGTCCACCCTCCCGTATCGATTTATCACGCAACAGTATTATTATCCTGCCTAGCAACCAGTATCCTGATAAACAACCAAGTATCTCCAACCAGTATCCCGAGCAGCATCCCGTGTTTATTGATTTTCGTACACTTTTATATACATTCTTGGTGGTCACAATCCCCGAGAAAGGTGCATAGTAGTGACATGGGTAAGAAGTACTTAGTTTGCCGGAGGTGATGTCCCAGAGAAACTACATATTTCAAAGTCACGAATCATCCCTTGTTCACTATAAAACGGCTGCACAAAAGAGAAAATCCGTCCGTTCATGCTATGCTCCTGGCGGTGCCAACGCCCCGAAATCGGTACTGAATGATGGTTAGCCAAAAAAAGTACTTCATTAGACGGGGGTTAGCTCCTGAATAATCAGCTCCTTTCACTAAGAAGGCTCCCTTGACGATAGTAATCTGTTAAACGTTGCTGGAAGTTTCGAAGACGCTCTTACAGTTCCCCAGTACCAGTCGGAATATAGTGTTAATACATATATACTTGCCCTAGCCGAAACGTGGGAAAGTAAGGATCTCAAAAAAATCGGTTTTTACTTACTGCTTTAAGCCAGTTGGCCTTTGAAAATAAATGTTTGCAATCGTTCATTCCATTTAAGTGCGACCCACCGGTTGGCGATATTTGGTTTCATTTGTAAACTTGAGAAATTAGGTAACAAGGTAGTTTCAAGCGTCGTTCCTTTATAACATGCTATTAAACTGAAACTGACGGTAGCTTTATCCACTAGAAATTTATAATTTCAAGGCGTCTATCATATCTAGATTTGGAGAAATTTTGTTTTTTTCCTTTCGTTCCGTATTTGTTATTATTACCAGCGATCAGTCTTCTAAGCAAATTCTAGTGGTAAAGCTCTGTTAAGGACTGCAGTTGCTTGCTCCAATTCGTTATTTTCCTGGTAGCACATTTCTGGTGATTTCGTTTTGCAAATACGGTCTGTACCGACGTATACTTGATCAACGTAATAAGGTTGTTTTTGAAATAAAGTGTAATTTAAACAAAAATGCTCTCAGTAGCTCAGATTTAGAAATCTCAACAAGTACGTGCGAGTGCCACCGAAGCTGATTCTGAGATACTCTAGTTTTTATTGCTCGAATGCTGAAACAAGAAGGATCGAAGGGCATCTAGAAGTAAAGTACCTAATATACTAAAACTAAACGCCATTTTCCGTGGAGCGGCCACCTGAAAATGATGTCTGGAGCATATCTTTATTAATAGCAGTCAGAATTCCCTTAAGTATAACATCGTGTGGGAGTAACTAAAAACGCACATCAAGTGGAATATACGTCGTGTGACATGGTTGTTTTAGAGGAAACAGGGAGCATCCACGCGCACAGACAAAACGTATTCTATTTAAACCATCATTTTAGTAGCGGTGGTTTGAAAATTTCGTCGAGTCAATTAGCATGTGTATTTATCGAACTTGAGTCCATAGGAGTTATTACACTGCACGTTTTTGTGTCTGTAAACAGCCACCGCTGTGCCACTAGTGGTGATTTGTAGCGAGAGATTGGTTATTAGTCAATTGTGTTTGTGGCTTACACTACAATTTCGACAAAATACTCAAATCAGGTAGGAATATCGAAAATCGTACAGCACAAATTCTGATAGTATATTTCTACGAAACTTTTGCAACTTTCTGGTTATTCGTCTATTCATTTCTCAACTCAGTCATGTGTTGATATTATTGATAGAATGTAATTTACTTTATTTCATGGTTGTTTCCGTACTATCTGACGTTGTGCTACTAGTACGCTTAACGATTAACGATCAGTTCGGTAAACCTCCTTCTTCGCTAGATTAAGTAGATATATATTATAAACATATATCGCGATAATAATAATAGATTTGAAAAATCCGCGATAATATATCGCCGTACTATTCATTAATTTTGTAGGTACTTACTACCACGTAGCACCTTACATAAAAAAAAGTTAATTGGAGTAGTTTAACTGACCATAACATGCTGTTGGCAGGTTAATAGAGAGCATAAACAATTTTTATTGCGTATTTTTATTTGTTGTTAATAATGCCTATTATACAGTCCATTTAAAAGACAAAAACAAGAAATACAATTTTTACCTTTCTACAGACAGTGCAACAGAGCAGTGGGGTTTTGAAATACCTTAGACTTTTATCCATTTTTAGCATTCCTTAAACTGCATATCATGTCCCCATTAAGATCTATAGTACTATTATTATTATTTCAACATTGTTTAGGAGAGAATAACGAATATGAAGATCACCAAGAATATCAGCTGGACGGCTACACTAAAGTTTACCAACCTGATTACACTGAAGAAAAAGGTGATCAGCCAGAAAAGAATCAAGATAAAGAACAAAATAATCAAGGGCAAGTTAATCGACCACAAAATAAAGGGATCAATGGTAAATAATTTTTATATTAATTTATTTCTTTAGCACTTGCTGACATTTATAATACTGTCACAAGTAATACCAAACGTTATCCCTCTCCAAGATCGATATTGGGATTTGTAAAGGGTTATGCTTTTGATTATGTGTAAATCATAACACTGTTTTATCTATTCCACTGCATTATGACCAGGAAAAATGTGCGTGATGTAAAACTTGTTATATTTTGCATAATCAAAAATATATATAACTGGACCTTCAGTGTTTCAAAATAGGCCATGTCTTAAAGTGAATACTTCATACTACATTTCATTGTCACCAACGTACAACTGGTAAGCTGTTGTAATGGTCCATGAGATACCAAAAATATTGAGTAAATTAGGAGAGGGAGTAGACAGTCATCAGGATAAAAAATCTGCAGTACAGTTTCGCCAGATTTGTTGTTTTGAGATACCTTTATGTCTCCGTTGTTCAGACCGTATAACTCCTTTTGTATTTCCGTCCAGTTCAGTGCTGCCAACGTAACTTAAAATGTGACGTCGTCACCAAAGCAATTTAAAGGCATCTTTGATTATTAACGTTAGCACTGACAAATGTGTGCCATACTTTTACATTACTTTTACGAGTAATCGCAAGATGTAGGTCTTAGCATTTAGGTGAAAGTTTAATATAATTATCTCCAATTTAATAAAAAAAAATTGTAAAAACGCAAACCAATGTAATTTTACGGTCAGAGCTTTTCAGAATTAGACGCCTGTTAACAAATCTTCTCAATCTATGTCCTGAACGTTCTACCTAATTGGTATTGAAAGAGCAAATTGCATCCCGAAGCGTTGTAATGTTTCCTTCCGTAAGTACAGAACTATGGATTTCATCCACCGCACCATGTTCTAGTACATACGTAGCACTTTCCATTTTTCCAGTGGGATTTATTTCTTTTAAATAAGGAACAGAAAAAAAAATTAATATTGGCCAAAATTCTAGTTCATCATATCAGTTTTCAACTAAAAAAAAACTTACAATCTAGTGAATATAATGGGAGATACTGTGTTGGTGCTCTACGTATTAACATTTGTACAACACTTAAATAGCAAACATAAGCGTTTTTGTTCTTAGTCATGTTTATCTTATATTTTTAAGGACTACCAGGACGGCCGATTGGCGGTGGTTGCGGTATATTGGGAATAGGAAAATGTTACTTTATCGAATGTAGGCATCCGATACAAGGCGCATCATGTGGATCCCCATACTTCAAATGCTGCTTATCTTGAATATTAATGTAACATTATAAAATAAGTGGTGTAAATGGTTTAATAAATTTCATAATAAATAAATGTAAGTAATAATGAAATAAAGTTCTGCAAAAAACACAAATCGTACAACTAACTGGAGATACTAACCATTCACCACAATAATGCCTTCGACTCCAATCGGTAGATTAAGTAGGGTGGTTCATTCTTCTGGTTTGCTTAATTACCACTAAATCTGCTGTTATTGTCACTTAACATAAATAATAAAAATGCAATGTAATACTGATAAAAATTATATCGGACGCCAAGTTATTTTTAATAATGGCGGAACAACTAAGCCGAGTTTGTTAACAATAAAAATTTTATCAAAATGTAAAAAAATAAAAATATACAATTATGTTTATTGACAGAAGATGTGATTAAATAAAATACATCTTAAAACTATCCTTAAATTACTAAAATATCATTAAACATTATACCTGTACAAAATATACAAAATCTTCCTGAGGATCCCTGGTATTATAAAAAATGTGATGCGGGGATGTAAACCAAGATGACGTAATCCATCTGTCAATGTTGCGCAATAATTGCAATAACAATGCTTTTGTTATCAGCCACACCCAAAACGGGAATTTTATTTCTTATACTTATATTGCATTTCTTGAAATTTTTAATGGAAAAATTGCAATCATAAATTGAAAGCGTACGCAACAGTAAGATTAAATGCGTACTTCCAATGTAATTAATTTGTAAAAATAAAAGTGCAGTAAAAAAAAGAAGTGCCTGAAAAGAGCAAATGTTTTAATTTTTAGTATAACAAGTTAAAAGATATCTTACCATAAAATTAATGGCACTTGCACAAAATTTAGGTAAAAAACCAAAACAACGCTTCCTGCTGCAATGGGCATCAGGAAGTGAGCAAAATGGATGCTTTGGAAGTAGATGATGACGCGTTGCGCAGAAGATAAAAGCAGAATGAAATTTGAAGTGGGAATATAAACTTTTACGAAAATATATACTGAAGAAGATATTCACTTTAAACCCTTAAAAAGATATGCCAATTAAGTTGCCTACCTCATACCTATATTTCAATAATTAAAATTTTCTTATATTTACAACTAAATGAATGAAAGACCTTAAATTAAGGTACATTTTAATACAACCCAAAAAAGGGTTGTTACAACGTATCATCTCGAAACAAATCATAACCTGTGTTTCAGGAGTTTTTGACAGTTTTACTATTTTTTCCCAATTATTTTCCAGGGAAAAATCGCTTGCTTGCATACACGCATGTGTGTACGTGGTGCATGCGTGTGTTTTTAGTGAAGGCGCCTTAAAGGATGCGCCAAAAGTTTTGATAAAAACTTACATTTAGCGTTATTACTAAGATATATCTGTTCCATCAAATAATTTCAAAAAATCTTTTTACAATAGGGTGTATAAAATGAACCGGTACTAGACTTACGTACAAGCTTGACATACATAACTGTAGGACAACAATTTGTGACGAAAGTAGTGTGGACTGATGAGGACGTTCTTAAACCTAATGGAACAGTAAATCGGCATAATTGCTTGTACTGGGCACCGGAAAATCCATATATTCATGTCGATAAGGCGGTTAATCTAGCTGGAGTTCATGTGTGATGTAGACTATCATCTAGGGGCCTAGTAAGACCCTTTTTATTTGGTGGTACTGTCACTGGAGAAATTTACGTGGAAATGTTACGATCATCAATGCTGCCATGTGTACGTGGGCTTTATGAAGCTAACGATGGGGTCTTTTACCAACAGTGCGAGGCACCACCACACTGCTATGTAGCCGTATGACCTTTCCAGGATGACAATTTTCAGGGATACTGGATTGGCTGAAGAGGACCCATTCAGTTCCCTGCACGATCACCAGGTATAACTCCCATGGACTTTTACTTGTGGG